>JARHVA010001000.1:2422500-2795000 GCA_037957365.1 Torreya grandis | reverse complement strand
AACAACCTATGCACACAATCTAGATACATTAGAATAAAGGTGAAATAAATCCAAAAAGGTTATATTTAGTTGAATCTAGATCCAATTAATATTTTATATAGGATACCTATGACAACTTTAGAAACCTTACTCAACATAACTATCCTATTTTGATGCAAGCATTTGAGGCTATAAAAAGGATATTTCTATAGATTAAAGACTATTACAAGATCATCATCTAGTTCAATTCCAACCTATTCCTACTCATACCTACATGCACATAGTAAACCAAATAAATATCATTGTTTCCAATTTATTTAAATATCTATCAATAGTTTTACTTTATCATTTTTAGTTATTTTAGTTGTATAAATTTGGAATATTATTTATCTGAGTTTTCTATTAATTATCCTACTATAGAGGTAGTTCATTACCTTTTTCCCCTAGATTAATTTATCTTCTTAACTCTATATTTAATACACATTTCAATTTAGGGTTAAACACTTGATAAAATGGAAAATTAAATGGTCGATCATGATAGTTTATATATTTTTCCTCAAATCTTGATTCCTCATCTTGAAGAGTCCATTGTGTTTGATAATTTCAAATCCTTTTATGAAATATAAAACATAATCAAAATAAGGTGAGTCAAGTTTATTACATTTAAAAAACTCAGTCATGTTTTAGATGTTCCCTCCACTTCAAAGGTCATGTTTCAAGGTATGTTGTATTATAATAGTAAACCAATTGAAATCAAGAATGGATAAAAATTTATTGTTAATGTTACATCATAGACATCTAAAAAATTTCAATTATAAGCTCCAACAAGGAGTAAATTTTCAAATTTTCTAGTACCTCTTTTTTTCATTTGAAAATATTCTAGAATGTAATTTTATAAATCTTCCTCCACTAATTTAAATAGATATGTCTAGGCCTCAATCAATAAATTGTGATTTCAATGCATATTGTGACTATCATAGATGTATTGGGCATTCTCAAAATTGATGTTTAAAACTTAATCATAAGATTTAAGATATAGTTGATGAAAATGTCATAGATATTAGTATACCTATGTGTTCTTCCTCCTCCTTATACATATGGTCATCCACATCATAATCATATGGGTATAATTACAACTAAACAGGAAACATTTTCTATGATTACTTTTTATGAAAGTGAATTTATTAATGATGATTTAGATAGACATGCACTATTTATTAAATCTAAAATTAACAATAAATCCATCCTTAGTGTTAAGATATATAATGGATCAATTTAAAATTTATGTACCATAATACTCATTCATTCTCTTAGTTATAAAAAACAATATTTATAGGATACTTCTAGAGTTTTCAAAGTGTTTAATAGGAATACACAAGAAAATATTAGTCATATAGTGATTCCTTTACAAATGGTCCCTCTCATGGTTCCTATTTCATTTATATTTATACTAAGAACTTTGATATGATACTAGGATTCCCTTGGATACAAAATAATATATTAGTACCATATACATTGCACACATGTCACAAATACATTAATGATAATCAAGTGGTCAAAATTAAAGGAATACAATATGAATATACTTTATAAAAATGATGTTTACTTAATTTGTAGAATAGTTACATGGTATAATTATTGAGAAACATGGTAATGAAATATTTTACAAAAATATTAAATATCATGATATACATATTTCAAATCAGATTTACATTTCTAATGAGCATGAGCATATTATAAACTTAGTTTATCCATCTAATTATTATCATGATGTAGTTACACATGATCATATTCATTTTATCTCACAAATAACAGTACATCATCCTAAGTAAAAATTAGCACATATAATGAGGAATTCATCTCATAAGTCAAAATATGTTTTCCAAATAGTTTCACCACACATACAAGTTTCTACATATTTTCTCCTACACATGATGATATATATTTATATGACCATATGGTCACTAATTTAGAGGGGTATATTATAACATATGACTCATATTTAGATTTAGAGACATCTACAATTTACACTTATTTATCACAAGTCACTATGTCATATCATTCCATGGTTTATTCATACATTCCCATCACTGATATCATTTGTTAGTTTATTTATATTTCCTTGTACATAACTTATTTTATTTTACTTCCCATTTTATAGACCTTATCCAAACATTATTATACCTCTTAATTTTATGTTTTACTTACTTTATTTATTTTTAAGTTATTTCAAGTAATCCAAAATTATTATCTCTATATCACTCCACATACTCACTATTACATATGTTGCATGCTATAACACTTGCATGATCTCATATTGATACATAAGACATTTATCCTCTTCCATATTAATGACTATGTGCATTCTTACTTATCTTAATCATAATACATTACTACAACTTAGAAGTACATACATATTTGGGGTACATTACTTGCCTTTGGTAAGGGTATTGTATCTGATGTAACCTATATTTAAGTTGAAAGGGAAATCCCCACACTTATATGATAATATTATTGTATATATTATTGAGGATTATTAAAATCCCTCCTAATTCATCTATTGTAAAAACTTTTCTTGTTATCACCTCTTTTCAAATCTCTCTTAGCATTCAAATATTAGATAAAAGATATATATATATATATATATATATATATATATATATTATAAAAACTAAAAATAATGACATAAAGCATTTTCAAATGTTACTAGCTTGCTTATTTTCATATAATTTTTTATTTTATGTTAATTAGATAACATATATCATATTTTAATACACAATGCTTCTCATGAGGTACTTAAGTGTGATACATGACATAATTCCACATGTTTTTTGACGTTGAGCTTCCATTATAACCTATAAATATTTCTAGGTTGGGAGATAGTTATGTTATTTACAAATGCTTTCATGTGTTGTATTTATACGCAAAACCTCTCCCATGTTGAGCTACACATATTAAAAATGTATTACTAAATCACTCATATTTTTTGTATGCATTGTATTAAATATACTACTTTCTTACATTCACACCCCTACATATGATGGCACTATACTAGTTTGATTGGCTAAATGTTTTGATTTACATTCTTATTTTACCACGTAATAGGTTAGACTTGTGTGTTGTGTGTGTTTGTGGCCCTTGGACTTGTCTATTCAATTTTTTTATTTTATCACATAATTATGAAATTTATGTGTGTCCCTTGGTCTTGTGTGTGATATGAAATTTTATATGTCCCTTGTATGTGGATTTGTGATCTTTATGAGTGAAATAATATGCAAATTACATGACACTTTATGACTTTACTTCTATGATTGTTTCTCCTTACTATGGTTCCATAATTCATATCATGAATTATATCTATTTTAATATGGTGACATGATTCATATCATCCATCACTTATATACTATATCTTTATTATATCACCATGATGCATATCATACATATATTACTTAAATGATTCAATGATATATCTATCTAACATATGTTTCATATGAAAATTCTATGTTATATTCAATATACGAATGTAATAAATTTTAAAAATTAAAAATGTCATATATTTAACATATAATTTCATTTGATATTAGTTATTTTGGAGGCTATGTCTCTCATCTAAAAAGAGGAGCATCATAATGGACTTTCTTATAATTTTCAAGCCTCATGCTCAAAATTTTATATTTATGGAAATATATAGTTTTCAAATGAAAATTTGATTCAATATTTTTAGATTATGTGGGAATGTGGCATGAATGTGAACTCATTAATACAATTTTAGATTACAAGTTTCAAATAGTTTAAAAGTTTTATGTTTTGTGTAGAAAAATGTGTCAAAATGTTTGAAAAGTGGAAAACATTGAAATGTAAAGTTTTAATCACAATTTCAAAATATCAATTCAATTTTGCATATAAACATGGGTAATTATATATATTCATGTCCACATTTATACTATAACATTTTAAAAATTATAAAGTTTCAATTTACAAAGTTGTAGTTTTTAAAATAGAATCTAGATCCACCTATAATGGTGTGATTCATCTCAATTTCAAGTGGGACATGTTAAAGTTTAGTGAAACTCAACATTTATGGTTGAAAATTTTTAATACGTAATGAGTCATAATTCATGGTTCCACCCCTTCAAATATTTTAAAAATTAATCTATATAGTCAAATGAGATTTGGATAATATAATCCTTCAAAGTCAAGATCATTAAATGGTTTTCAAATTGAGACTTGATAACTCTCAATTCACCATAATTCAACACTTCTTAAAATGTCCCAACAAGGGGGCACACGCTTAACCATCTCCAAGTTATAGGTAGATTTACTCTCCTTGTTCTCTTTTCAAACTTAAAATATCAAATTTCAAAATTTTAATTTTTAATAAGATAAAATATTGTTTTTAGAAGCATTGTTGTAGGTTTCTTACATTAAGTCATCTTGCACAATCAATATTTTCATCCAAATAAAAAGTTTATATACACACTCAAGTTTTCATCTACTCTAATATAGTTATTTAAATTTTGCATCTCTAGAATAAAGTGGGGGAAAATATATACATAAAACAAAGCATTAAGTTCTTGACAATGTTTATTCTTGACATCATTACCTTCACTTTCTCTATTAACCAATTTGATAACTTTTAATCTATAAGAGACCCTTCACTAGCTTGAAATCAAAAATAATATCATACAAACATACATATATAAGTTCTATTCATCCTTATTAATCCCACATGATCCTATCAGACCTATCCCCCTATACATGGTCTTCTATTATAATTACACACTAAATGAATAGGGTCATAATTTGGCCTTATACCCTAGTGTGACCTTGTCTCCTGCACTCCAACTATCACATCTTTGAATAAATACATTTCATAATTGATCTCACTATCATTGGCTAAATTTAGTTAGTGAAATTATTATAAAATATTCTCTTATAAAGGCACATCAAGGACACTCATTACAACCCCATTACATCTCTCTATAAATTAAACTATATACTCACTAAAACAATACTACTTATTTCAACTCTACAATGTTTCAACAATCATAATCCAAGTCTAAATTTTGTTTATTTTAGTTCAAGGGCATCCATTGTCAATAATTTAATTTAATATTACAACTATATATATATAATATTTTCATCATTATATATCACACAATAACTATAAGAGGGGGGGGTTAAAGAATAATATTGTGTCCCACTAGGTGGCTAAAAAAACTCAAACAAATTCAAAAATAAATCCTAAAAAATATTTAATTATTTTCTTAAAATTTTGAACAAATGTATATGAACTACATATTTTTATATATAATCTAAAACACATTTTTTATTAATATAAATGACCCAAAATCAAGATATTTTTAGGAGAGAGTTTAAGTGTATGTAGTCTCTTTATACCAAAAAGTGGGACATGATATTATGCATTAACCTAGGGATAACTAAATTTGTTTGATGTCCATTTAAGTTATGTAAGTAGTGATCAAATATAAGGGGTTTTGGAGGTAATATAGGACATCCTTACTAACCCATTTTAATTCTCAATTTAGTTATCTAATTGATATTTAGTTCATGTGAATGATTTAGGTTTTTATATTTTATAGGTCTTCTACATGATAACATAAAACACCAATGTTGGTAGTAAACCCTTACAGTAAATCACACAGACCTAAATCTAAAAAAAATATGTGTATAGCCAACCAATATGTGCCTATAGTACCTAGACAAGGTCATAGTTTTATTTTGTTTGCCTCCTACAAACTTATCCTAGCAAACTTTTAATTACTATTTTTAACATAAATATATATTTAAGTCAATTTCACATAGTTTTCAATTTCAATGAGATTATATAACTAGATCTACTTTTTCTTTAGGGAGGTTTGGCCATTCTTAGTCTTTTTATTGTTTTTATCAAGTTTTTTATTTTTGTAAATTCTTGTAGATGATATTTATGATTTATATATCACCTCATTCTTGTACACTTGGTAAACTTAAACCCTAGTTATTCCTCTCAATTTTAGACCTTTTCCACTTTTGTAAGTCTCACATTTTCTCTCTATTATTCCCCTTGGCCTATCTATTAGTCCAACCAATTTTTTTTTTGATCCATGTCTTTTATCTTACTGAGAATGCTTAAAACCTACTTATCTTATGCCTCTACAAGTTCTAAGCCTATACCTATTTTATTGATCCCTTAACACTTATGTCCTAGATAGATACCTATTTTGATGTAGGTGTCTTATTATGACATAAGCGTCTAGTGCCCTAATTTCATCTAATTTTCAAATGAAACATATCCTAATGGTTGGCCTAATTGATTTAATGTGAGAGATTCTCTAAGAGGATTTTGTATAAATATAAGATCAACCCTCATTCTAGACTGACCTATCAAATATCTAGCATTCATAGCAAACAACATTCAATGATATTTAAATTGAGAAAAAAATTATGTTTTCTCTTATTTTCATATCAGTTATAGGAACATCACATCTATAGGTTTAAATTACTAAAAGAGTATCCTAAGAGCTTGATTTTCCAAGTTAGAAACTAGGTTATTGTTATACTTATTTTCCACATATTGCATATTTGTGCACATAGAAGACAACAATTATGGGATAAAATTAAGAGTTTGAGGCCCTCTTCAGAGTATTAGCTATGTATGTATCACTAATTAATAGAGAGGTATTTTGGGCTATCTCAATAACATGATCCCATTAACCCATTTTTGCCAAGGTCACTATGCAAATGAATAACTAGGGTTGTATCATTTAACAAGGAGTGATAGTCCATTACCCAAATTTAAATGTACTAGAGTGAAGGTGATGATGAACGTACAATAATCTGTGGTTGAATCCAATTTCACCAATTATTTAATATTGGACACCTACATCTGATTTAGAAACTAGCATCAATGTAACCATACTATAATGATGTAAGTGTTTGCAACTATAGAGGTAATTAATCTAAATTTTGGTAACTATTAAAGAATATTATTCTAGTCTACTTCCTACCTATTTTAGATCCATATCTATGTTAGCATAAAAACCAACTATTATTTTATTTCTTTATCATTGTAATATCTAACATAGTTATACTTTCCATTTTTAGAAAATTTTAGCTTAATAAATTTAGTTTATCTTCTATCTAAGTTTTGAAATTAATTATCATGTTATAGATCTAATTATCACCTTTGCACTTATTAATTTATAAATATTAACCCTATCTACCCAATATTAGGGTCCATATCTAATTTAGGATTAAATATTTTGTAAACCTAATCTTTGAGCATCATTATTGCATAAGAACTCTCTTTTAGATTCTTATTGTCTACTTTGTCCTAATATTTTAATTCTTTATATCTCTCATCATAGATAATATCGATTTAATTTATGAATATGATTATGAGACTCTTTGACTGTCCCTAAAATAAGGAATAAAAAATTATTACTCTTTCATTCCTCTAAGTGCTAAAGCATATAATATCAAATCTTTAAAGGGTGGAAACTATTATCCCTCTAATTAGGTCCATGCTCCCACCATTTCAATAAATTATTTTATCCATGCTAAGGAAGATAAAAATACTTTACCCCTTCCTTTAATTTATACACCAAAATTGGTTTCACAAGGAAAAAGTGTTCATTTGATTGTGATAGATTTTGCCAACTCCATAAGGATATCATGGATGATTTGTAAACTATTCATAATATGGATGTTGATTCAAGTTAATTAATAAAAACCACTCTAAGTTTAATATTTACAAGCAATATCCCCTTATCAAGGGTTATGGTTCTCTATTACTTTCATTTTATATAGAAAAGTTTCAAAAGGTTAATCAAGACATCATGTAATCTTTATAAAGTAATTGTTGACTATTTTGACCACAATTCAAAATAAGTTAACCCACTATAGATAAAAACTTAGATACGGACATATTATGGTCAAAATGTGTCCCATAGTCTTATATATGGGTCATTTAATGTGTTATTAACTTAGTCATATTCATCTTTAATCATATGTCATTCTAGGGGTCATATTTGAGCCATTTATGAGGTTTGTACAATTTATCATTAAATAAAAGTGTTCCAAAGTGTTATTCAATGTGTATGATGTTATAATATGTCACTAGTCAATCTTATAACTAAAAGTCAGTAGGGGTCTACAATGAAAACAAGAAAAATAGTTGAAAAAAGAGGAAGTTGGCCAGTTGTACAGTTTGTGTAGGAGTGTGGCATATGTGTATTATTATATAGTGTCTCTTAAAATACCCTAAACTCACTTCTACAATTTATCATCTTTTAAACACCTAAAAATGGCATAAAATCATTTCATTCCTCCATCACTTTGTTAGTCATACAAGAAAGGTCAATTGGTTTTGGTTTAGTATGAACAATAGGAGATGATTCAGGTCAAATGTAGTTGGTGGGAGATATTATCATTTTTACACTAAAATTTCATGGCAATATTTCTAAGATTGGTGTATCAAGCTCTATGAACCATTGTTGAGAACATCTCCCACTTATTTCTAAATACTTGTCCCCATCACCTCAAGGTTTCCTCTTAATTTAGATTGATTTATACAAA
Source organism: Torreya grandis (assembly GCA_037957365.1). Taxonomy (NCBI): domain Eukaryota; kingdom Viridiplantae; phylum Streptophyta; class Pinopsida; order Cupressales; family Taxaceae; genus Torreya; species Torreya grandis. The sequence continues at coordinate 2,786,441 of JARHVA010001000.1, read as the reverse complement.
ATAGTTGATGAAAGTGTTTTTATAGAGTGTTTTCATCCTTATAAAATTTTTATAAACTTAGGTTTCACATGTGGAGTGAAAGAGAAAAGCACAAGTACCTCATCCTACTAGTGGGAGACTATATCACAGTCTGTAGATAGTTTCATCATTTGTAGAAGTTCATATCCTATTTTCACCTTCATGACAATGTTAATGTAGGGATAGAATGTTATGTCTATATTTAATTGTAAAGTGATATTTATTTTCAAAGGAGATGTGGACTTAAATTCATCTCTAAAGGGATAACTTAGTCAAAAACATTCTATAGTAGACTTCCCTATAAATATTCACCTTTAATCAGGTGAAAGACAGTTTTGAGAAACTATGGGGATGGAATGAAGAGTTTAAAGATGTTAAAAATAATCTTAAATCATGAGAAATAAATTTTAACTATTCAAATGATTTATAATTGGATGTGATAACTAGTTCTTCCATATACATAGTTCTTTCCATTGATGTTCACCTATAGGTGCCCTACAAAAGACTAAGCATGTTGGAATGAAAGTACTTAAACTTGTTTGAAGTCTCACAAGAATATTAGTATATAATAATGGGAGCTATAAGATTGGTTTTAAAAAAAAATCATCATGCACACAGTCATATATCATACATTCATAGTTCCATATACTATATGTGCATCTATAAGTGGTCTCCATATAGGCTGAATAGAGTTAGAATGAAAGTGTTTGATCTTGTTTGAGAGCTTCATCAGGTCTAAGAACATAGAGGATTTCCTAAAATCAATGGTGGAGTCCTAATGTGGCAAGTAGACTTGATAAGGTTTTCATATGTGGAGAATTTCACTTAAGGGACACCTTACCTTAAAAGTTTTGAAACAAGGATTTTGTCTCACTTTTGATCCCTCCATGGTAAGGTGACATGAGGTATGTGAAATTAAAAATATTTCAAACATGTAGCCCAAGAACATGATAATTTATTGATAAGATAATTTAATTGTTTGGTCATGTAATAATACTATAAGTAGATTTCCCTCTAAATCATTCTTCCACTATAGAATGATAGTGTACTCTATAGTATTTGGAGTTCAAATGAATTTACAACATTATGAGACCTAATGAAGGTATAACCTAAAATAAATTTACTATATTGGAATGTAAATGTAACTATGATCTTAAAAATATTAAAGGACTTATTATATAGGTTTTGACTCATATCACCACCTATAGGGGCTCTTTTATTCTCAAAATGGCACATACAAGTTGACTAAAGACTGGTAGCATATTAGAACATGGTAGTTGAGTGTTAGATTCAATCCCTAGGCTTGTTATGAGTATTTTTGGATATGAAGATTAAATAAACTAATTAAAATAAATCATAATCATTAAACATACTATTTACAACTCATATAGGGGTTTTGTGGCCTAAAGATATCCTCCTATAACTTTCTACAGTGGAGAGACCAACCCAGGCCAATATGCTAGAAAGGTTTGGACACAAAACCTAATACATGATATGAGGTGAATTAAAATGATTTAAAAATGACCATGATGAATTAAATTAGGTATTAGGTCATGAGACACAAGGTATAACACTGAGTGACACCTACAAACATGTCTTTTTCTTGAGTAAATAACATAGTCACAAAATCTATAAACTAAGCCTAATCATGGAGAGTGTATTTTTAGGAGTTGACAACATTTAGGATGGTTCATATGAATAAGAAAAATATAATATTTGTGATGATAATATCATGCAATAATTATAATAAATAAATAGGAAAAGGACCAATTTTTAAAGGACACCTACATCTATGTTCATATTCCATGCACATTTAGTAGGTTTGAGGAACCTATTTTAAGGATTTTGAAGAGTTGAATGGTTTATGAGTATAATATAGTTATTAAAATTGGTAAATAATGTCCATAATACATAATTTATACTATAATATATTCATTTTGGTTGGGGTAACATGGGAAGTACCCTAAGTTCTATCTTAGATAGAGGGAACTTCCAAGCAATCTATATTGTAGGATTGGGTGTATGGATGATGAAGGGATGTGTTAGGAAGTGTTATAATAGTGAATAAGGATGTGATTTATATATTTAACATGAAAAATAACTAATTAAACCCTAAAATCTTGAGAAACCACTCAGAGGTGGTTAGGAACAACTATGCACAATTAGGCTTAGTCTAGGCCTAAATCCCTAATAGAGTCTGAATACCACTTATAGGGCCAAATGAACCTTATAATTAATTATAGGACCTTTAAAGGTATATATTAAGTTTTTTGTATCATTTGGAATATATTTGAAATTAAAATAAAGTCATTTTTATTAAAATACACCTCAGACCAATCTAGAATGCACTTCAAAGCTCAAGAGACCAACTTTAAATTCTCACACTAGTACGAACACTTAGAACGGAGAAAAAATTATTTATTAGATGTTAAATAGGGTCCCTAAAATTATTTTAGTGTAATTGGTCTATGGTTTCAATTTCAATATTGTATGAGCAATCCTTAAGAGTCTGAAACACTATAAACCCTCCAAAACCCTTGCCTAAGACCTGATTAGAAATAAGAGAGTAAAGATGAATCCAAAAGAGATAGTATTAACTATAAATTGATTTTTTATTGAATAATATTCTCTCAAGATCCATCCCATCTAGTTGGTTGGTACCCTACTTATATGAATAGTGTACATAATAGGCTTTTTGACATATTTTATGTGTTTCATAGGTTCAAAGGAGAGTTAAAGGATAAGAATCAATTAGTAACATAAATTTTGACCCAATAAAACTCTTTGTGTTCATTTATTACATCATAAAATCACACAAACACCTATACTAGGTCTTTCTTTTTAGGTAGTCTATGATAAACAATGTAAATGGATGGTGACTACCATGTGAAAAAGTGATAAATCCAATTGGGAGCATTTTAAGGCTTAGTTCATGAATTGGAAGTCAAGGGGACTCAATATATGTGTCATATCACCCATTACATGTATTATATTAATATATTAAAGGCTATTTTGTTGTCAAATGTGAAGATAGACCTATAAAGCTAGTGATGTTGACTATATATGGTGAGAAAAAGTGTCCAAAAGAAGACTAATGGTGAAGGACACACCTAAGGAATGTTGAAGATTATTTATAACCCATCCTTGATATTTAATATGTTTCAAATTTCCCTAGTCTAGTTTGGATTTCTCAAGAGAGGCCTAATAATGAGGGTAGTTTCAAGAAGCTATTTGAAGACCTTTATGCCAAGTTTAGAGAGTTGTCATGCTTTAGGTGGACATTTTTCCAATGATATATTATAGATTTCTATTATCTACTTCATTCCTTTAAAACATAACCAATTTTCATGCCTTGGCATGTGGTATTATGACCATTGAGCTCCATTTCTCTCTCTCCTTTATTACATTCTATAAATGTAATCCATTTTATCTTTTTAATACTAATTCCACACCTAGTATGCCAAAGCCATGATTGCTTGATAAATCTAGTTTTGAGTTCATAAACTATCTTGTTAAAGTGTGTGAATAGATGTATAGGGAATAGTCAAGTGAATTACATATATCCTCGATTTCTCTCAATCCTTCCATGTTTGATGCAATTTGTTCCACTCTTGAAGGTCACATGAAGTTTTATTAATTTTATGAGTCTATTTTTAAGTGTAAAAGTATCCTTAGAGTTTTAAATTGATCTTTGGTTCACATACCCTGAGTATTTTTCATGCATATCACATCCATGTTGAAATACTAATGTTAAAGTATTCTAGGATTTTGAAGATAGTATTGTATGTTATATATCTTTATACAAGAGTATGATGATCTTGTGGAGATATTTATAGTGTATCACCCCTTTAGATTATTTTAATTTCATGCATATTTATGCCTCTTTTCATCCAATCAATTATTTAGTATACGTGAAAAACACTTAAGGATCAATCTAGGGAGATAACCCTTAAACCTAGAGGTCTACCTCTACTATAGGTAACCCACATGCTTAGAGTTATTTCATTATTTCCCAAATATTATATTATGCTTGAACTACCTCATCTAGGGTGTGATATTTGGTGACAATATTTGTGGCACACTTGGTGGGACCATTGTCCTAAAGATAACTTGTTAAGATGAATACTGGTCTTGATAACATCATAGCTACATATGGTATTCTAATCAACATTTGAAGACTCCATTAAAGGTAAAATCTGGTTGTAGACCAATTTTTGGTCATATTATTATATTCATACTTCATTATCTTTACTAAGTCATATTCTAGTAAAGTTTCCAATCCCATCAGTCCACCTATTCAACCTAAACTTCCTCTTATAGTCTAACATCTTCAACCTATTCTATCCTTTGAAGAGAAAAAATACCTTTATAGACAAGAAGACCAAGAAAGTGAAGAATAACTAGAAGAGAACATGGTTAGGTAGCATGTATTTAGGTATATTAAACATTAAAAATCCTATCCATCTTGATCCATATGATGACATTCTCGCTAACACTACAAAGAGTATTCCCACATTCAATGGTGAAGGTCATGTCATACCTAGTGAGCACATTAGGGATATCTCAAACATCTATAGTTTTCATAATGTCACTAAGATCATCATTACCATTAGACTCCTTACCATGTCCCTTAGAGGGAAATAACTTCATTGGTATACGACTTTGCTTGATGGTTGTATAACAACTTGGGATGATTTAAGAGAGTTGATAAAATCAAGTTTTGAAGACAAGAGTGATCACACATCACTAATTCACCAACTCAATGTGATAAAAATATCCCCCAAGGAGATAATTCATGATTTTAATTATAGATTCGAAAGGACTTTGCATAGGTTACCTCCTCCCATGATACCACTTGCTAGTTTTGGGTTCCCCATATATTTGAGAGATATTGGTACTAAAATATCCATAATGTTACAATCCATGGGTGGCTACACCTTACTTGAAGCATATATCTTTAAAATAGAGTTGATAATGGCCTCATAAAAGCTAGAAAATTTACTTCAAAATTATCCATGCCTTTGATTCTAAATACTTCTACTTCTACCCCAAGTGTTTCCCAAGTTCCTAATGCTAACACCAAGTCAAGTACTTCTCCTAATAAGTTAGAAGAGATAATTTATTGGGAAGTAAGGTATAAATTCATTGAGGCTCAACTTAGGAAAAAAAAACATAAAACATGGTGTGAATAAAAATCCATATCCCTATCCTCAAAAATATGGTCAACAATGTGGGCAAGGGAGAGTCAATGGAAGCCTAATTTCAATAGGCTTGCCAATGCATACAATCCTAATTCAATATCCAACACAAGGGAAATGGTACAACCTGGTTTGAAGAGAGGATTGGAAAAAAGGTAAATTCATAGATTCCAATGAAGGTGGAGAGAAATATCTAGTTACTCAAGGAGGAGTCAGTCCTCAACCATCAACAAAAGATGAAGTAGTAATACAAGTTAATGAAAGATGGTAGCCTCAAGGAGTGAATTTAATTAATTTACTAATAGAATAAACCTATATACTCAATCAAGGTATTTATATTATATACAACATTATAGCTAAAATGAAGGCTCTAGGATATGATAATGGTGTGCCTAAAAGTTTAACGAGTCCTCCTACAAGGTAGAAAAGCATGATTGTAAGCATGGTAGTCCCTACTACTCCTACACCTTCTTTAAATCAAAATGTTGGAAGGTATACTCAAGGTGATACAATGCCTCAAGATAAAACACTTACTTGCCTTCAAGTAATAAAGAACAGGTAAACACTACTTCCCTAAACATTGTGGATTACTTGAAGAATGCCAAGGCATCCATTTCTATTTGGGTTGTCCTTCACATGCCTTGCCAAAAATAACTTTTATAGAAGTAGTTGTCCACAACACATGTTATCCCTCCATCATCAAGCCATGGTCATGGTACTATTTTGCTTACCAATGCTCCTGATAACATTATATATCCCTCTACCAAATATGAGAGTCCTCCACCTTTATAACTCACTCTCATTATGGGGAATAAGATTGTTCACAACTACATAGTTGATAGTGAATCTATCACTTTGGTGATGTCCAAGGTTGAAGATAAAAAATTGGGATTAAAATATGAACCATATATTAAAGGGGTACTACATCTTGATGGGACACTTAATAAGTCAGTAGGACTAGTCAAAGCATTAGGAGTCTTCTTTCATGATTTTACTAGTTTTCCTATCCTCTAAGACACTATGATTGTTGACTACCTATCCACTTTACTATCTACCTATCAATATATTTCACAACTGAGATAGGAGGACACCTCTCAGTTGATTGGTCCTTCTTGTCCTTTAGGAAAAGGTATGGAGTAAAATTATCCATCAAAACTCAACCACTTGATAAATTTCACATTGAACCCTATATTTAAGCAAGTTCTAATTTGAATTGTGTCATCAATGATAGAGAGGAGTCTATTATGGATGATGGTTCTTCTTTTGAGATTGACTACATTCCTAATTTGTTTCTAGATGAATATGGTGCAAACAACTATGGATATTTATCATCTATGAGGGAGCATATGAATAATCTAAGGTAAGCATTAACAATCATTTCTCATAGGTTTCTAAAGGTAACTATTTGATTCATGTATATGATGATTGTAGTTTGAAAGGTATGATATATCACTATGGTGAGAATAATAATGTATTTATACCTACAATTGATGAAGGATTCCTTGAACATGATAGTCATAAAGAAGAAGACCTATGTCAAATGTTCAATACTATAAGTCAAGAGTTTAAATAATTGGGTAGGCCTACTTTTCCTCCTAATAAGTGTATATCTGATCATGAGGTTATTGATGAACCTAATAAGTAGGATATTGACTATATTATAAAACATGAAGTTGAGTGTTTTGTCAAGAATGAGGATGAGCATCAATTAGTTTCTATCAAAGAGTTTTCTATCATAAAATAACTTGGTGAAGGTAATATCTAAGGAGTTACAATCAAGAAGGAGTTTCATGAATCCAAGGTAGATATTTTTTTTTCTTGAAGAATATTCAAGAGATCAGCCTAAATATGAGTCATTTTTAGATGTTATAGAGTAGGAAAAGACCAAGTTTTATGGTCTTATGATTCAAGAACATCATGATAGTGAAGAGGGCAATGTTGAAGCAACTTGGATGACTCTTAGTACTCAGTTTGAGAAGTGTCATGTGAACATGATAGAATACCATCAAGATGAAAATCCTAAGAAGCTTATTGGAGGGAAAGAAATAGTTTCTTTCAATTTTCCAAGTAGTATACTTATATATAGAAGAAGAGCAAAGGATGGTAAGTCTTTTGACCATCAACACGATGAAGTGTTTGTTGAAAAACATGCTTTACATGATATAATACTTTAATGGAGCACCAATTATGCAAGGGGAACCATATTTGACCCTATTTTAATCATTGTGAGTTTTTTTCACCTCAAGTGTTGAGGTATTGTAAATATTAGGGTGGGTGTATTTTATTTCTATTGTGTGTGTGTGTGTGTGTTCCATAAGTGTAATTGAAACACATGTGTGTTTCCTTTATTGTCTTAATTTTTGTGTATTTTATTTTTTTTTGGTGTGGTTTAAAAGTAATTTAATGTCAAAATTATGCATAGGTGATTCCATGACCCAATGGATAAGAGTAGGATATTCGTCATTGGCATAGTTGGCTTGCCATGTCTAGGAAATTGCCAAAAATGTTGACTATTTTGACCATAAGTCAAAATAAGTCAATCCCCTATAGTTAAAAACTTAGAAAGGGGAATATTATGGTTAAAAAATGTTCCATTGTTATATATATGGGTCATTTAATGTGTCATTACCTTAGTCATATTCATCTTTAGTCCTCTGTCATTACAAGGGTCATATTTAAGCCATTTATGAGGTATGTATGGTTTAGCATTAAATGCAAGTGTTATAAAGTGTATTTTAATGTGTTTAATTCTATAATATGTTAGTATTCAATCTTATAATTGAAAATTGGTAGGGTTCTATGTTGAAAACAAGAAAACATTTCAAAAAATAGGAAGTTTAGGTAGTTATATGGTTTTTGTAGGAGTGTGGCACATGTGGATTATTATAAAGTGTCTATTAAAAACCCTTCAAGTCATTTGTATACTTGATAATGTTTTAAACACATAAAATGTCATAAAATCATTTCATTACTCCATCACTCTCTTAGGCATATAAGAAAGGTCAATCAGTTTTGGTTTAATATGGATAATAGGAGTTGATTCAAGTCAAATGCACTTGGTGGGAGATATTACCCTTTATCCACTCCAAAATCATGGTAATATTTATAGGATTGGTGTATCAAGGTTTATGAACCATTGATAAGGGGGTTTGCCACTCATTTTTATATACTCATCCCCATCACCTTCAAGTTTCCTCTCAATTTAAATTGATCTGTACAAACTAGTTAGTGAAAATATTTTTATAGAGTGTATACATACTTCTCACATACATCTTAAGTAATTTTGAATGTGTGGAGTGAAGGATAAAATAAAAGGTACCTCATTCTACTAGTGGGAGACTATATCACAATTTTTAGATGGTTTCCTCATTTGTAGAAGTTCATATCCTTATTTTCACCTTCATGATAGTTTTAATATAGAGATATCATGTTGTGTTTGTATTTCATTACAAGGTAATATTTATTATCTAATGATATGTCTACTCAAATTCATCTATAGAGGGATAACTTAGTAAAATAAAATGCTACAATAGACTTTCATACAGATATTCACCTTCAATCAGGTAAAAGAGAGTTTTGAGCAACTATGAGGATGGAATAAAGAGTTTAAATATGTTTAATACACTCTTAAATCATGATAAATCAATTTGAAATATTAAAATGATGTATTATTTTCTGTGATAACCAATTCTTCCATCTACATAGTTTTCAACCTTGATGTTCACCTATAGGTGCCCCACAAAAGACTAAACATGTTGGAATGAAAGAGTTTGAACTTGTTTAAAGTCTCACAAGGTGGAGAAGATCATTTTATATTGATGAGAGTTCTAAGATTAGTTTTAAAATAAATTCATCATGCACACATTCATATATCATACCTTCATAGTTCCATTTACTATATGTGCATCTACAAGTGGTCCCCACAAACATTGAACATAATAAGAATGCAAGTGTTTGATCTTGTTTGAGAGATTAATTAGGTCTAATAGCATGGAGTATGTCATAAATTCAATGTTATAGTCTTAATTCATAAGGTAAACCTTAGAACATTATAATATATGGAGAAGGTCACTTAAGGGACACCCTACCTTAAACTTTCTGAAATAAGGATTTTGTCACACTTTTAATCATTCCATGGTAATGCGAAATGAGGTCTATGTAGGTATAAATGTTTCCATCATGTAGCCCAAGAAAATAATAATGAATTGATAAAATAATTTGGTTGTTTGGTCAAGCAAGAATATTTTAATTATATTTCCCTCTCAAGCATTCTTCCACTATATAATGATAGTGTACTCTAAAGTATTTGGAGTTCAAATCACTTTACAACATTATGAGACATAATGTTGGTATAACATATAATAAATGAATATATTTGAATGTAAATGGAAATATTATCTCAAATATAATTCAAGGGATTTTGGATACAATTTTTGACTCATATCACCACCTACAAGGGCTCTTTTGTTCTAAAAAGTGTAACTATAGGCTATCTAAAGACTAGTAACATATTAGAACATGGTAATTGAGGTTAAATTCAATCCCTAGTTATGTTATGATTATGTTTGGATATTAAAGTGAGATAAAATAATTAAAACAAATACTAATAATGAAATATATTATTTAAAACATCATACAGGGGTCTTTTTGGCCTAAAGATAGCCACCTATAGCTTGTTATAGTGAAGAGACCAACCCAGGCTAGTATGTTAGAAAGGTTTGGACACAAAACCTAATACATGATATGAGTTGAGTTAAAATGATTTTTAAATTACCTTGATGACTTAAAGTACATCTTAGGGTGTGAGACACAAGGTCTAATACTGAGTGACACTTATAAGCATGTCTTTTTCCTGAGTAAATAATATAATCACATAGTCTACAAACTAAGCCTAATCTTGGAGAGTATATTTTGAGGAGTTGAGAGAATTTACGATGGTGGATATGAATGATAAAAATATCATAGTGGTTATGAATATATCATGTCACAATTATAAAAATTAAATAGGATAAGGACCAATTTTCAAAGGATATCTACAACCATGTTCATAGTCCATGCACAATTAGTAGGAATGTGGACCCTATTTTGAGGTTTTTGAAGAGCTTAAAGGTCTATGTGTATAATATTGTTCTTAAAATTAGTATAAAAGGTCATAAATACCTCTTTTAGCCTTAAATATATTCATTTTGACTATGGAAATAGGGGAAGTACCCTTTATTATATCTAAGATAGAGGGCACTCTTAGGCAATCTATACTACAAGATTGGGTGAATGGATAATTTTGGAATGTGTTTGGAAGTGTTATAATAGTGAATAAGGGTGTGAGTTTTGTATTAAAGATGAAAAATCATGAAGGAAACATTTAAATCTTGAGAAACCACTTAGTGGTGGTTAGGAGCAACTATGCATAGTGAGGCTTACTAGGCCTAGTCTAGGCCTAAATCCCTAATGGAGTCTCAATACCAATTCTAGGGAAAAATTAAACTTATAATTCATTATATGAATTTAAATTTCAGATATGATTTTTTTTGGATCTTTTGGTCTATAGAGGAAATCATAATAAAGTCATTTTATCTTAAAAGACACCTCATACCTAATGCACTCCTAAGCTCGAAATGCCATCTTTAGATACTCACACCAATATATAAACTTAGCATGGAGACCCAAGGAGTTATGAGATTTATAATAGGGTGCATAAAATTATTTTAGTGTAATTTTTCTAAGGTTTCAATGTCAATATTATATGAACAATCCTTAATAGTCTGAAACACTATAAACCCTCTAAAACCCTTATTTGAGACCTTATTGTAAATAAATGAGTGAATATTCATCCAAGAGAGATAATATGACCTAGAAATGGCTTTGGGTTTGAATAATAATATCTCAAGATCCATTGCATCTAGTTGTTTGGTACCCTACTTGTACAAACAAGGTATAGAATATGATTTCTTGATAGATTTTGTGTGTTTTACAGGTTCAAAGGAGAGTCAAAGGATGAGAATAAATTATTAATGTAAATTGTGACCTAATATAACTATTCATGTTCATTTATTACTTTATACAAGCACAAAAACACCTCTTTTAGGTCTTCCATCTTAGGCAATCTGTGATAGACAATGGAAATGGATGGTGACTACCAAGTGAGAAAGTGATAAGTCTAATTAGGGAGGATTTTAAGGCCTAATTCATTAATTGGAAGGTAAGGGGACTTAATAAATGTCATATAACCCCTTAAATGGATTGTATTTATAAATTTAATAATATTTCTATTCCAAATGTGAAGAGAGACCTATAAATCTAGTGATGGTGACTGCAGAAGGTGAGAAAAAGTGTCCAAAAGAAGACCAATGGTTAGGGATCCATTTGAGGATTATTGAAGCTTGTTTCTAACCCCTCGATAGTTCATATGTGTCAAATCTCCCTAGTATATTTTAGAGTGATCAAGAGAGGCCTAATGATGAGGGAAATTTTAAGAAGTCATTTGAAGACCTCTATGACAAGTTTGGAGAGTTGTCATGCTTTAGGTGGGAATTTGTCCAAGGAAACCTTATATAAACCTATTATCTAACTTATTACTCTACAACATAAATAATTTTCATTCCTTTACATGTGTAATTATGTCCCTTGAGCTCCATTTCTCTCTCTCCTTTATCTCATTATTTAAATGAAAGCCATTTTAAATCTTGTATACTAATTCCACCCTTGGTATGGTGAATCCTTGATTATTTGATATTGTACTTTACATTTTAATAATACACGCAATCTAGTTTTTAGTTCATAAACTATATTTTCAAAGTTTGTGAAGAGATGTATAGTGAATAATTAAGCAATTTACATCTATCCTTGCTTTCTCTCAATCCTTCCATGTTTGATGCAATTTGTTCAGGTCTATCAGGTCACATGAAGTGTTGTTAAGTGTATGAGTCTATTTTAAATTGTAAAATTAACCTTAGTGTTTGTAACTAATCTCTAATTCACATACCTTGAGTATTTTTCAATCATATCACCTCCATGCTAAAATACTAATGTTAGAGTATTCTAGGACTTTGAAGCTAGTATGGTAGGTTGTATCTCATAGTGAAAGAGTATGAGGATATTGTGAAGATATTTCTAGTGTATCACCTAGTTAGAGTATTTTAATTTTATGAATATTTATACCTATTTTCATCCATGTAATCATTTTGTGTAGTTGAAAAGCACTTAAGGATCAATCTAGGGAGTTATCCCTTAAAATTAGAGATTTACATCTACTATAGGCAACCCACAGGCCTAGAGTTATTCTATTGTTTCCCAAATCCTAGAGTACTATTTAACAACCTCCTCGAGGGTGTGAAATTTGGTGATAATAGTAAAATTAATAGATCAAGAAGAAGAAAGAATTATAAACCTAAAGTGCAAAAGGTTGATAATTTTCCAAATATAGAAATCTTACCAATATTAACCAAAGGATCTAAATTAAAGGATCATTATCTTCTAAAATATGCATTTACACAAAAAAATCTAGCTATATCAAAAGAGGTGGGTTTACCAGACATTCCTCAAAGTTTTAATTGATATATCTTTACCAAAAGTGAATGAACCAAGTTCTTCCAATGTGGCAAGCTATTCAAATGATATACCCAAAGTACCAAAATTTAGAGATATAATTACATTACAAAATTATCTTAAATTTAGCGATCATGAACATCCACTTGTTCTCCATGAGGATGATGATACTCATATGCCTAGATTCAAAAAATGTTATGGATTAGAAACAATGCTAACACCTAAGATAAATACAACCATTATGATGGAATACCTAATTTATATGATGAGGAATATTAGTGATATTAAAAATAAAGTTTTTATAAATCAAATGAAAATGGTTTTACATAATGACAATGCACATGCTACCTCATTCAATAATCAGCCTCTTAAAAAATGTATACTTGTATATCCTTATCTACTAGGTTTTATGATACCATATTGATCTTTCTTTGAAGAACATAAATATCCATTTGAGCATAGGTTATGTACATTATTTTGGTTAATGGGAAAAAGATGACAATTTTTTATTAAAGGTATTCCATATGAATTTTTTAGATGAGGCTCATAAAGGGTTATATAGCTTACCAAAGGATTTATTAAACACTTTTTCACAATTGAAAGATGAATTATTCATGGATTTAAATATCCACAAGGTGCCAAAACTTAAATTAGAACATTTTCACAATTTCAATCAATATGATGATGAATCTCTTCAAGATTATATTATTCAATTGAATAGTAAATCATATGAGCTAGCATTTAAAACCTTAGATTTGGAATTACAATTCATTTTTAGTAGATGGATTATTTCCCCATTAAATAAAAGAACATTTCATAAATTATATGATTCATTTACCCATTTATATATTGATGTGAATATATATTCTTTATTTATACTTACTCATATAACTGATATTAACATATCTCCCTCAAAATATCAATTTTTTATCCCTCACACAAAGGAAGGAGATCAATTACCTAAGGAGAATTATGAACAAAAATGTGGTGCTCCTAATATTTATATGTTTCATTTATTAAAGTTACTTAATATGTTCCTAATTAAAGGGTCGCATCCTATGCAAAATCCTTAAGTTAAATAAAAAAACATGTTTCCACAACATTATGATTTAAAAAATACTCTATTCTTGGGTGGTGCTTACTTTTGGCATAACCACATTGATACTATAGAATCAAAAAGTTTTTGTAGTTCAAGATGTTTTCACAATTTTGGTAACATGCAAAAGATTTACGTGATAATGGTAAATGAAAAGATTCATTAGGTTTATATGTTCTTCATATTGTTTTTGGGAATTTTATTGTCCTTACAAAAATATGGGTCTTACCCCATACTTCATTACACACCTTTACATTCAGTAGATTTTAGTTAAATGAAATGGAATCTAAAATAGATTCAGGTCAATAAGATATTTTTTTACTATAAAGGAAGGTTAATTAAAATACCACATGAAGGTAATTTTGACCAATTTTTACCCCCAAGGTAAAAAGGTCAACCCCTATAGGTGAAAACTTGATTTTCATGCTTCCATACCTTATTTCTAACCCATCCCATTCCTTATAAGGTCTTAAAATGAAGATTTATTAGCATTGTTTAAGGTAGTGTCCTTTACATGCATTAAAATACTTTCAAGGTCAGTTTAATGAGTCTTAGGAGTATGTCATGATGTGTCAAGATTATATATGGTCCATCAGGTCAAGTCATTTCACTTGGTCACTCAATTTAAATCTTGTTAAGTTTGTTTAAATAAATTAAGGTATTTTATCATTTTTAATGGTTTTTCGATAAACCTAGGTTTTAATTATGGTAAATCTAAACCTTATTAATGTGATATTATTGCATGATTCACTAAACCTAATGGTGAATAGGTAATTTTTGATAATTTAACCTTTCAAGCCAAATATCAACCCCTGTAATTTAAAAATTTAGTTTTCATGTCCACTAAGATTGTGTATGGTCATAAAACACCTTGTAAAATACTCAAATTGGTCTTTTAAATCCCCATTTAGCATTGATTAAGTTTGTGTTGATGACATTAAAGTAGATTATATTCTTGACCTTATCACCTTATGGTCATTTCTAGCATAGTCAAGTTAGTTAAATGGGTTTAAGTGGTCTAAGGGGTATTGTTGAAACACGTCAATAGGTGTCAAGGTCAATTGCTTCACATTTAATATCATTCTTAGATATTTTTTAAATTAACTTTATAACATTATATTCCATTTCAAGGTACTTTATTACCCATTCTATAAAGTCTAAAGGATATTTTGTGAAGGAAATGATAGGTGTATCATATAAAATGGAGATGCATAATCAATATTATCCATAAAAACATTTTGAATTTTTAGAGACACCTAAAATTTCATTTCAATCAGTCTTCAAGTAGAACAAACAATTTTCATGGCAAAAAAGTGGGTTTTCAGCTGGTCCATAGAGGTGTGTAATAACAAGATCCTATTCAAGAATGTGTATGACTTTATTTGTCTCTAAATCTCAAATACATGCTTTGGATGGATTTTAAAGTCAAAATAGGTCAAAATTGACCCCCTTCACCCATCGAGCTCTTTGGCAGCCTTGTATAGCTAGTCAGGTTTATAAATAGTATAGACATGAGAGACAATATGTTAAATTCATATTTTGGCCAAAGAAAGGGGATTTAATTGCCTTTCAAACCTAGGAATTAGTTTCCATATTGATCCCATGTGCTTTATAAATAAAGGTTAATAATATAAGGTAGTAAGACTAGCCTTATACATCCACACACGGTCAAGGATAAAATGGATTTAGTGTAATTTTGGTCTACTTGATGAAATTAATGATTATATATGTATTCTTCAGGTCATAAATATCCTCCATTTCATATTTTACACATGGATCACATGTGTGATCCTATGGGAGTAATAAATATCTAAGTCATCTCAAGTTCTACACTACAAACAATGTTTCCTTGATGAGGAAGATCATCCAATGCACATATCTGAGAGTGAACAATGGTTTGAGGTTTTACAATGGTTTATTGAAGTTATTAATTTATTATTGTCTCCTTATTAAAATTGTATTGATCATATGGATCTTTATTTCTCCCAAAATGCTTCCTCCAAATTAGTTTGACTGGTAGTTGATATTTAGTATAGACATAGACATAATGTCATAGGTAATGGCTATTATATGTCATTATAACACTTTGATATTACAAAATATAAAGAACTCAAACATAAATTGAGGTACATGAAAGGACATATATATTACCACATAATACATACATCCTAAAAATCAAACTCTTAAATAAGCTCACTATCTTATAACAAGAATCTACAAATGTCCCTATAATTTTTGTACCATCCAAAGCCATGGACATGAGCCCCTCTAAGTTCCTAGCATGATCCAAGTGATAAAAAATCAAATTTTGAGCATATTAATGCATATTTCCTTAAACCTCTCCAAATGGGTCACTATTAGGGTTTAAGAGAGGTTTAAGGGTGTTTGGGAGTCTCAGACATGGTTCATAGAGATCATAGCTTGTATCTCTAAAATAGTTGCATTAATTTTAATCCAATAAGCCCTCTCACCTTCCATGATGGCTGGACTCCCCATGCATAAGATTCAAGCTTTGATGAGCACTTGAAGTTTCCTTTTGTGTGAGGGACATTCCTATTTAGTGACTCATGTGTGTCTAGAGGTGGAATGGCCTACTATAGTGGCTTATCCTGGGGTCTAGACTATCTATAGATATTTTAAACAATTTAATAACCTTCCCCAAGAAAATTTAAAACATTTTAACTCTTCAAATAGTACTTTGATCTAGTTTTCCATGGCATAGTGATCATAGAGGCCATGGAATTATCTAATATAGACCTAAGCCATGAACCTTTGATTAAAATTAAAGGTTTTATGGAGTTATTGTATCATCCCCAACTTTAATATTGCATTAGGGACCTTAGGAGGTAGCAACACTAATTTGATCAAGACTTTCAACCCATTTTGAGTACATATAGCCATGTATTCCAAAATTTACACCTTTTTGCCTACTAAAATAGTCATGGAGTTCAACATTGAGGCTTTTATAGGGTTTAAATATATTATTTAACACTCGTTATCCCTCTCTAACTTCAATGTATACACAAACATTCTTAGTATCCTTACTTTTGAGCTCAAACTATAAATTTTAGGTCTATTTCATAAAAATCTACCCTACACATGCCAACAAAAAGTTCAATATGATCATCAAAGGACATAAAGAGACCTTAAAGGTTATTTCATGATCTAAATTCCTAATTTTGATGGGTTTTTGAGTCAAATTCCACCATCGGGTCACTTTTGGGGTTTATGTAGGGTTTGTAATGTCCACCATCTTAATGATAGTTCACAGAGTAAAAACATCCAAACATATAAAAAATTACATCAATGTTTTTTTAACTAACCTCCTCATCATTAATGAATTGGTTGTGTTTCCATGTAGAGGTTTCTTAGGGATATGAGTGTTAGAAGATTAGGTTAGGGTTGTTTATAGGCAATTTTAAGAACTTATTTTCTTCAAATTCATTCATAGATCCTTTCCACAAACTATTAGTAAATATTCCATGGATATTTACTCCATATGGATACATACACTTATTTAGGATACTTTTGTTTGAGAATTCATGTAGTGGAGTAGGTGAGAATTTGAAGATGCTCCTCAAACTACTTGTATATAGATGGACTAGCTTGAGTTGGGTTTTAGAACACTTACACTAACTTTGTTAGCCCTTGGCACTTGGAATCTTCATGTTTGGTCTAAATCATCATCTCAAACCCTACCTTTCCATTTAACTACTTAAAATATCTTGGAGGAGTCTCAATATGGTATTAGGGTTTGTATGCAAGCCCAAATGCTTGACTATGTTATCTCATCTCTAAGGTTTTTAATTATTGGCCTAGGTATTATAGTTATTATGTATGTCTAAGAAGTTTAAATAATCATATATTATATTAAAAAAACCTTATAAGATCTCCAATATCCTTCATATCCCATTTGGCATGGGTGTACCCTTTAATTCTCTAAGTGACTATGACAAACAAGCCTTGGTCTGAGATAAAAGAGTGGATATACCCAATATTTGTCTAAGACAAGTAAAAATATGAATCAATTGAATATGTCATGATGATCATTATTAAAAATTTTAAGGGATTTTTTATGCTTGGAAGGGTCCCAAAGCACCATTTTAGCCCAAACTAGCTCCAAACTACTTGCTAACAATGTACTCAGGCATGTAAATTCTAAATATGGTCTGTAACATTACTTCTAAATGATTTTGTGACTATGGAGGTGATTATCACGTGATAAAGGTCATTATAATACCTAGGTGATATTTTCAAAACACTTTCTTGCATACCCTTTCCTTCACTTAGACTTAAGTCTCACATTTGCATATACCTGTGTGGTCTCATGATCGTATAGGTGTTATTTTATCTCTTCACTAGTAGTGGACATCAAGTTTTAATTATTAACAATGTTAATATTTCTCCCCCTCATATGGAATTTTTATCTTAGATTAAATAATATGGAAACACTGATGTAGACTAGTGATATTAAATGTGATCATCTACCAAGATGACTATCTGTAGGGCTCTAATACTAGGCCTGTATAAGATGGAGATGATCTACATAGTTCTTGAAATTCATGGCATGAGAAGCCCATATTACCATTTACTATTTTATTATTAATACTCCTTAATAATCATAACAATATTCATGCCTTATATGGTCCACATAATGTTTCCCAAGACCTTACTATGGTATCTCTAAAAGAGCTCGTTGTAGGTGCACATTTGCATCTTCAAATCAATATATGAACCATAAGAGCCCAACATTTTTTAGTTCTATTGTCTTTAATGGTTATAATGGTGGGTATAGATAAACTTATCATGATATAAATTAGTATTTAATGGTGTATGAGTGGAGGATAATGGTAGTAGAGACATATGAAGTGTGATTCATGAAAGTAGGGGAAACATATGGGAAGGGTAGCGAAAACATAGTGAAATAGAAAAATTGTGAAAGTAATGTCAAATGGAGCCTAAAGACCCTAATTAAACACAATAAATGGATATTTAATATTCTTATAAATATATTTAAGCCATCATGAAACTTTAGAGGCATAAACACAACATATATAACCCTAAATTGAAACCTTAGAAACTCAGAAGACCTTAACTTTTGCAAAAAAAGACCTTAAACTTTATTTATGTAGATGAGAGGGGCATAGGGATTCTTTAACTTCTTAAGGTATGTTCATAAAGGATAGGATACCAATCCCTAGTCAAATACCCATGGATGGAATCTTCATGAGTTCACTTCCTCTAGTTAAGAACTCAAACCCCCTCTCTATCTCCTTTATATGGTACATTCATGAACCTGAGGAGTCCTTTGAACCTTCCAATGAGATCAAAGGAGATATGTAATTTTTATAATATTCTATGGTATTGATAAGAACTATTTTCTTCACCATTTGAAATATCTTGCCTCCCTCTACAAAATCTTGTCTCTACCTAGGATGGTCCGTATAGTATAGATCTATCCTATTGACGAAAATCCTTCAAACTATCATTTTTCCTATAAATACTCCTTGTTTAAAACCTAAAACATTTCTATAAGATGTTTTAGATGGATAATATGGGGAATACAACACTTTTAACTTGGTGGTACAAATTTAGGAAGTTGAAGAGTCATAACTTAACACATATGGGCCCCTTTTAGGAGGAATTGGAATTGACTATGGTGCTAGTAATGAGGCATGAAACCATATAATTATGGATTGAGAAAGATATTTATGTCCACTATAGGTTTGTGGGGTGGTTTAGTGGTCTATTACGGCCAAAAGTTGAATCTCATTATGACTAAAATCATTGACCTTGTTCACATATATGACCTTTAAAGGAGGCATATCAATTGAATCACTAAGTTAATGCATATAAAAAACATTATTGATCAATGAAACCTTAATTTAACCTTATAATAGCTTTTGTTATTTTATTTGAAAGCTTTAAATTTAGCATACCTCTAATGATCAACTAAAAGCAAGGTATCTTTAAGCCTCTATCAAAATACCTTCTCAGTTAATCTTCACCATTACATCTTTTATAGGTTGAGGACACTTCAATGTGATCAAGGACCATATAGGAATTTTTTACCATTTAAAGGAGATATAAGTTACATAATGATTGCCAAGTCAAAGTGGTAACATGAAAAAATAGTGAACTGACTTAAATTGACTAAACAACCCTCTTAACTCATGATATGACTGACAACCATAGTACTAAATGCATATCATGATTCAAGTAATAAGGTCTATTCATTTATATGACTATGACAAGAAAGTGGCCAACATTTTTGGTCACTCATCTGGCTTGACTAGCTTGCTAGTTAATGAACTCAAAAAATTGGTTAAAATTGGTCTTGATGACTCAACAAATGCAACCTAACTACATATGAAATATAAATTATCCTTGATTTAAAGGAGATATAAGGTACATAAGGATTGCCAAGGCAAATTGGTAACATGACAAAATAGTGAACTAACTTAAATTGACTAAATGGCCCTCTTAACTCATGATATGACTGATAACCATATTACTAAATGCATATCATGATTTAATTAATAAGGTTTATCCATTTATATGAATATGACAAGAAAGTGGCCAACATTTTTGGTCACTCATCTGGCTTGACCAGCTTGCTAGTCAATGAACTCAAAAAATTGGTTAAAATTGGTCTTAATGACTCAACAAATGCAAGCTAACTACATATGTGATATAAATTATATTTTTATATTCTTGAAATAATGAGACACAACTAAAAAATAATGAATAATAATAAATACAACACACAACTACCTAATAATAAGACAAATCAACAAACCAAGACATGTGTAGAAGCACTTGGTAAGAAAAGATAATGCTATTTACCTATGTACAAAAGGAACATTAAAAAACTAATAGTAAAAATTGATGAACCTACCATTGATATTTATTGGGAGTTCCTCACAATTTAATTTATAAATCTCAAAGGAATTACTTTCATTTCAGTAGGTGATGATGTAAGGTTCACTCTAAAGGCTATCAAATTTGGAGTGTTTTATTAGCTTTGCATGGTCTTTATCCCACTTGAAGACTACATCTCCCTATTATAATGTCCTAGAGGAATCCATTTTGTCAAATGAATTATTTACTTGATGTTTATTAGACCACTATAATGTATGTAACTATCTCTTAACACCTCTAGCTATCTTAGATCATTCATTCTCACTTACATAACATCATCCTCTAGGAGCTCAAGCTAGTAGTCAAGCTCTAAAATAGGAAACTCAAGTGAAATATAAAATATTTCCTCTCTAACATATACAAGGAGGTATGAAGAGCTTATATTAGACTTATTAGGTGTCACTCTATCTTTCCATAAGGTATTCCTCAACCTTGTATGCCACTCCCTTTGGCTATCCTCCATAGTTCTTTTGATGATCCTTATCAAGTTCATAGACTCTTCTAGTCCATTTAATTATGGGTGATGGTTAGAGGATTTATTTAGGTATATTACATGTCTAATAGCTCACTTAAATACCTTGGTACTACTAAAGTCCAAGGCATTATCAAAGATTATAGTTGAAGGCACACCAAATCTGTTTATAGAGTTGTCATAAAACTCTAGGATAGAATTCTCATTAGCCTCCTTAAGAGTAGCTACCTCCACCCACCTTATGAAATATTTAGTGGATATAGTGACCCACTTGTGTATAGAACTAGAAGGGGGATGGATCATCTATATTTAAATTTAATATCCATTTCATGAAGGGATGTTCTACTTAGATTGGTTACAAAGAAAGGGAAACTAACTTATGTTTGCTAGTGAACATGAAACATTTTGGGTACCTCCTTACCCAAATATGTGAATCTATAAACAATACAGGATAAAACTACCCATATATAATTCTTTTGGAGGATGTGTTCTTTTTACCAAAGTTCTCATCAATAGGGTCATCATGAAATTTCTTAAGTAACTTGTCCACTTGGCTTGATTCCACACACCTCAAAACCATGCCTCCTATGCCTTTATTAAAAATAAATCCATATATAAATGCATAGGTTATGGTATAAAATATAAAGTGTATCCTTTTGGATCTATCCAACCCCATAGGACAATGGCTAGTTTGAAGGAATTTGACCACATCATTAGTCTAGCTAAGAGGAGTGTTGCTTATAACTACATGCTGACTATCATGGACTGCCAACACTTGATATTTATATTACTTTACCTATGATTAAATATTACCTATACCTATGATAATCCTTGTCACTCTCAACTAAATTTCATATTCCTTACATCTTTTTACCCACCTATCTCTCTTTTCACTTAGTTCTCTATTGAGTATGAATTCTTTTATGTTTGGGTGTACCACCATGACTATGACCTTGTTATTTGATACTATGTGCCTAAAATTATTTAATACTCTCAAAAAATCAAGTAAATATTATCCAAAAATGTATATATTTATTCATATCCCTCTAAGGCCTGACTAAATAAGGCAATTATTTTCTCTAGGGCTTCACCATTTTGTTATATAAGCATAGTATAAATTACATATGATGTAGATAAAGCATACTAGTAAAAATATTTGCTAAAATTAGGATTAATAAGTGTAGATGATTGAGATATGTTGTCTTTTAGGGTATAAAATATCTTCTTACCTTAATTTATTGATGTGAATTCCTTATGTTTCCTTAGCATGTGAGTAAGAGGCTTAACCAACTCTACAAAGCCTAGGATAAATATTGTTATGAAGTTGATCTTCCCTAAGAAGTTGTATAAACCTTTATTATTTTTTTGGAAAATTTAAATCCAAGATGGATTCAAATATCTTAGGGTCTATAAAAAGACCATCCTTTGACACTACATGACCTAACAATCTTCCCTCATGAATAGTAAAGATATATTTCTTTGGATTCAATGACACTCCAAACTGCCACATCTATCAAAGACCAATTTGAAGTGATCCATGTGGTATTATAAGTCCTTTTATAATAAAATGATGTCATCAAGGTAGATGTACACCATTTCATTAATCAACCCCTCAAAGGCAACATCTATTTCCATTTGGAAATTTATCCCTGTATTAGATAATCTAAAGACATTCTCATGTATACATAAGTACCCCACTGTGAAGTAAAGGTAGGGTTAATTTTAGTGGGATATATTGAAACATATTTGGAAGTTCCTAGTTGAATTGAATTCATAATGGTGGTGAATCAGGTTGGAAGGTGATTAATTATACATGTAAACTAATTATATAAGTATATCAAGAGATGGAGTAACCAAATCAATATTTTATGAATACAAGATTTGTATAGACAAAAATATTATTACATATTTGGTTTTTCTATAAAAATTATGAAATTTAAAAAAAAACATCACAATATATGTTCGTATGCAAAATTTACGACCTTGAGAAGTTGGCAAGGTTAAAGTGCACTTATTGACAGACATCCACATGATGCAGATGGATGTTTGACACTTGATAGACATCCACATGATGAAAATATATGTAAACATGATTTGTATTAATGCATAAGGTGTTGGATGTTCATTTACATCATGGGATATCTATCTACATCATGCAAACATCTATTGGTAAGTGCACTTTAACCTAGCCAACTTCTTGAAGTCGTAACTTTTGTATATGGACTCAGATTATGATGATTTTTTTAATTACATAATTTTTTTGAGAGGAATCAAAATATTTAATACTATTTATGTTTTAATTATTTTTACTATTATTTTAGGTTGTAGATGACTATTAACTAGGTTAAAGTGTACTTTTTAGTAGACATCTACATGATGAATATGGACATCCACATGATGTAGATGATCATCTACACCTTATATGATCATATACATCATGAAAATTACCATTAACATATTCAAAAATCTATCAACATATGTAGATTATTGTCAACATATGTAGACAACCATTGGCATAAGCAGATGACCATTGACATATATGGATGACCATCAACATATGCAGATAGTTGTTGGCATATGCAGATGGTCATAAACATATGTAGATGATATTAATCATATTCAAATGATCATATACATGTTTTATGTGAGGTTAATGTACCTATATTTCCTTTTGAGGTATGGGCAAATAATATTTATATGAAATAATTTATTTTAAATAGTAGGTTATTTGACCCTAAAAATGAACTTGCATCTAGAATATTTAGGTGATTCCAAGCTCTTCAATACCCAAAAAATTACTAAATTAAAATTTATAAAACTAGAATATTTGTGAATTAATGAATATTCACCACTAAAATTAACCTTTAGTGAAAGTATTATTATGCCTATCATCCTCCTTGACCAATATCTGAGTGTAACTAGAGTATCCATCAAGCAAAGAGAACCTCTAAGAGCCTAAAATATTTTGAAGTATCTGATCCATAGAGGGTAGTGTGTAATTATCCCTCAAAGACACTTTGATAATGTACTAAAGTCAACACATAGGTATATTTGTTCATTCTTCTTCCTCATAGGCACAAGGTTTGGTACCCATGAATAATGCTTAATGGAGAATATTATCTTGGACTCAATCAAGTTTAATAATTCACTTCTCATGAGCTCTTCTACTTTATGATTGATTGTCCTTTATTTTTCCTTACCCATTATACATTTATTTCCAATTATATGGTATGTTGGGCAAGCTTGGGATCAAATCCTTTGAGATCATGTTACTCCCATGTACAAACATATTCATATTTTTGGCACAACTCAATGAAGGTAGCTCTCTCTTCTACTATGTTTAATTTTCCCAACTTAAAAATCTTGTCCTTAAAAATGGTTACCCTCTCATAATTCTCTTCCTTAGTTAAGATACATATCCTGTCTCTTTTCATATGATCATATTCATTAAATATGCTCTCTAATGTCACTAGTCCCTTAGGAAACTTATTAGACCTTATCTTCACTATCTAAAAATCAAATTGATGTTAAAACTTACATTGATTCTTATGGTAAAATTCTACCTCTTGCATGAGGAAATACATAATATATTCATCACTATCAAATACCTACAAACTAACATCAATATCAAGTACATATGGCCTATTTCTGATCTTGATTTAGGATTATCCTTGAGTTCCCTTCACTCCATCTACAATGTCATATTAAGCTCCAATGGTTGTAACCCTATCTGCATGGTGATTAGACTCCCTTAGTATGTAATTTATATAAAATGATAAGAAGTACTCTATAAGATCCCATACTCGATGTTTTTAGGAATTCAACAAATGGTTATTCACTACACTAAAAACCCTCACTACACTATAGGTTTACTATCACTTTTCGCTTGTATTAGTTTGATGCTTCTCTTTCTTGCTTCATGTATCCCGTGTATAATGGATTTATACTCAGTTGTGTTTGAATTAAAATTGAATTAGAACCTTAAAACTAGGTAATAATTTTGATTTGAAGGGTAAACCAACATTACTCCATCTCCTCTACCATTCTTTGACCTTGAACCATTAATGAACAAGGTATATATGCCATCATGCTCTTGAGTTATGCTTGTTTTAATAGGAATGATAGTACCTTATTCATGCATGAAACATACCCCTAGGTCTACCTCTTTAATGGTGCTATACGGGTTAAACCATGGTTATCAGCTACCCATTTATCAAGGATGATATCTGAAATGACTTTAATATGATCTATGTGTTCTTGCTCACTGACATTCTCATCCTTATTAAGTATAGTGTAGTTTACATTTGAAAGGTTGATCATATATGGATCTAAATGAACCTATAAATAGGCTTAGACTTATGTTTACCCTAGTCCCATATCTATTCTTAAAGACCATGTATGCATAGTTAAATGAAAGGTAACCCCCAATATTTTTAGTGAAGCCCCTAGATAGGCATAGGGAAAAGTATGGGGGTAAATTAACAACCATGAATTATTGAGTTATAGTGAAATTGGGGAAGGATAATAACATAATTTTGATTTCTTTTAAGACAACTACTATCTTGGTGGTAGAACCATCTAATTTTAAGACTCTTTTATTATTATGCACATACTTGAGTTCTAGTTTGTCTGATATGGCCTTGGGAATGACTATGGTTAAGGCA
This sequence comes from Torreya grandis, assembly GCA_037957365.1. NCBI lineage: Eukaryota > Viridiplantae > Streptophyta > Pinopsida > Cupressales > Taxaceae > Torreya > Torreya grandis. Next base: position 2,760,527 of record JARHVA010001000.1, on the reverse strand, counting down.
CTAGGATCTATCATAAAATTGTGTATAAAACAATATCCTATTATGACTGACAAGTAAAATGGGGGTGGATTAACAACCTTAGTAGATTGAAATTGACTAGGCTAGCCATCATTGACATAAACTATACTTACCTTGTTAGCTATCTTATTCATGAGAGAGAGCTTGGAGAGTTCTTGTTGGAGAATGGAATTATGCCCTAGAATGCATACATAGTCTCAAATAAGAATGTTAAAATTGGATATATTCATGTAATCCATAATGTTTAATGGATAATTGACACTCTTTGGCTGCAACTTGGAAGTGGAAGCATCACTTGAGACTTGGGTAACTTAAGGAATGAATGGTGTCTTTTGTTGTTTCCCATGTGTTTGAGGTGTTCACTAACTTGTAGAGGTCTTAGTGAATATTATTTGAGTTTAATACTATTATTTCAAATTTGGGTGTGTGTAAGAGACCCTAGAATTCCCCAAGCTATCATCCACCATTCTCCTTTTTACCCTTATGTGTGTTGTAACTACATCATCTAGCCTTTGTAAATTTTACCCTAAGTTTGATACCAAATGTACAAAGGTATTATCTCCCTCTTGGAAGTTGAAAAAGGTAGTATTCGTAGGTTCTTTGGTCACATTCCCTTATTGTTGGTTTACAAATTCTACTAGTGTCATTGCAGGCATGTTACCATGAGGCATTAAAGGATGTTATGGTAGAGGAGGTATAGTATCATGATCTTGAAATGGAGGAGCCTACTATAAACCAATATTTTGATAAATTTATCCACTTTTAGACATCACCATATTATTTTATTTCCCCCAAGAAGTAGACCATTGTCCCTCTTGTGCAAGATTGTTTTGTGTTGGAACTAATACCCTTGAGTTGCTTGTAACATTGGGATTATAGCTATTGTATGGTCTAGCCTATGTTATTATAGGATAATATTGGTATGGAGCCTAATAGGGTTCTTTTTATGGTCTATAAGAGGTATTATTTTGTCTCTATGGCCACCAACTTCTTGTTTTATGCTTTCAAGAATCCTTCACTCTTCCTAAGCCTATGCACTTGGCTATCATCAGATTATCCTTAATTATTTGGGTTAGGAAATGGATAAATGGTGGGGTTAGTAGGTTATATCTCAGGAAAGAGGGTCATGAGAGGTTTTGGATTTAATTTATCTAATTTTATCAAGCAATTTTTTGCCCTTATAGAGATTTCATAGGCCTATGGCAATGTTGTCATGGTATCATTAATTCAAAATATAAATTAAATTACATTAGGTCATATAAAAAGGCATAATTGGGTGTGGGATTTATGATAACATGGATTATATCCCAATTCTTTTGAAATTTATAGTTGAAATCAACCATAGATTTTTAGGGTGCCCTCTTCATTAAGGTGAATTACTCAGCTAGTGACACAAGGTCACTTCTATCTTCAATTTTTTTGAAAAGGTACTCATAAAATACATTCCAAGTATTTATTTAGGTAGGATTCAAACCAATATAACATTTAATGTATTTTACTCTCAATTAATTTTTTAGGAGTCTCATGGCTACATTCTCCTAAATGATGTTCTATACTAAACATAGGTTTGTAATGTTCGCTATGTGTTCCATAGGAGTGGTGAAGTTTTTTAGTATTAAATATGTAAAATTATTCATGGAGGTAGATATAATATCATCATAATATTTTAGGTTAAGAGGGATGCCACCATTAAAGAGTACAAATTTTTGTAGTCTAGGCCTGACCATTGGGGTTGGTAGACTTGTAACAGTCTATGTATAGACAAAATTAGTAGAATTAAGAGACTTGGGAGAATTTGTGGGTGTGGGATTTTCATTATAAATAGGAACCTTCTTTCCCCTTTCTATTTCAAATTTTATTTAAACAAACTAAATCTATTTACATTTTAAAGATGACCTAGCAAACACTTGGTGTATGAAACTAACTTCCAATCTATTGTTGATTGTTTGGATATTTTTAGAAGTCCTCCCATATATCAAAATTTTCAAAGTAGGTATATAAATCCCTTGATTTTTATTTCAACCAAGCATTCCATAACTATTTGAGGTTCTAGGTTGTACCCTAGTTAAGGAGAGGTGTGTTCATGTCCAAACCTCAAACCTAGTCTAATATGGGAGTGACCTTAGACTATGTGTTGCCTAGTATGCAAGTCACACCTATATATTTTATGGGGATATTTCCTATAAATTTTTTTAATTAAATTCTCTCTAAGACCTAAATTTATCATAAGGAAAAGTGAAAGAGATGAAAACTAATGTAAGAACCTACTCTATGTGGTGATGCACCAATTGATGAAGCATCCACTCTTAATCATTCCCTTTGAAACTTAGTGATGAACCTAATGAAGATAGTGATTGATAAATATTATTTATTGTGTTATATCATGAATATTTTGTATGGAGGTTGGGTAGTGTTCTATAACTTAAAGGGAAAAAGGCATAGGTCTGCTCAAGACATAATGAACTCATGACATTCTAAGAAAATTCATACTTGTTAAAACTTCATACAACCCATAATGAACTCAAACATAAATCAAGGTTCATGAAAGAATGTATAGATGACCACAAAATTCATGCATACTATAAATAAAACTCTCAAATAAGCACAGTATCCTTCAATAAGAATATGCAAATGTTTCTTATTGATTTGACAAAATTACAAGGCAATTTGGTTAGAGATTTACTACACCCAGCTAATGGATGCAAAAAAAAATTTGAATGCCTAATTAAATATAAAATTTTGAATGAAAGAGAGATAAATATAGGTGTGAGAGATCAAATTAATGAGGCTAATGTGGCATACGATAGTTACACAGGCCTCCTTCCATAAGCATTAACATATCATTAATGAGTCCATTTTAGAATTATGGAGGCTGTAAATGCTTAATTACCTTTATTCAAGCCTTTATCATTCCTAAAATATCTCAATATTCCATTTTTTGATAGTTATGAAATGTACATAGAGTGTGTATGAGCCTCTAAGAGGCATTAGGCAAACTCATTTCAATGTGCATGAAGAATGGTCTTTAAAACTACCTTCAACCTATAATAATGGACTCCATATTGGTGTGTGCTTTCCTAAATGATAGTTATCATGAATTAATATGGTCAATAAATTATATTACACCACCTTTTGTTCACTATACTCTTCTATTTGTAAGATAAGTAGGCATGTTTGCTTGCTCTTCAACTTTTTGTTCATGTTCATTGCTTGAATGGTCATATAATGGAATTAGGCTCCAAATTAATTATATAGGACTTACATAAACCTTATATAACATTTTGTGTATTGGTATTGATAAAAATTTCAAGTTTTATTTATCTCCAACACACATTATCCTTTCATGACTAGGCCAAATGGACTATTTCACAAACTGGTAGTTTAGATGGAGATAGTAAGGATAATTTCAATCAATTCCATGAAACATATTGACATTGAATGAATAAAACAAGTTATAAGCTTACTCTTATCATGGTTTATAACTTATCCTTAGGATCTAAAACATAATTTATGTTTAAAACCTACAAATTTTCCTCGTCAAGAGATGTTTGTATAATTTTTGTTCCATCCAAAGCCATGGATATGAGCCCCTCTGAGTTTCCAACATGATCCAAGTATCAAACAAGCAAATTCTAAGAATATGAATGCATATTTACCTAAACCTCTCCAAATGGGTCATAATTAGGGTTTAAGGGAGGTTTGGGGGTGTTTGGGAGTCTTAGGTATGATTCATAGAGATTATATCTTGGATCTCTAATCTATTTACACTAATTTCAAGCCAATAGACCCTCTCACCTTCCATGAAATTTTGGAATCCCTAGGCATAAGATTCAAGCTGTGATGAACACTTGAATTCAACTTTTGTGTCAAGGACATGCCTACTTAATGAATCCTATGTGTTTTTAGGTGGAATTCCCTACTTTAATGGTTTCTCTAAGTGTCAAAACTATCCATGGGGATTTTTAAAAATTTAATTGACTTCTCTAATAAGATTCAAAACATTATAAATCCTCAATAATTACTCTACTCTACCTTTTCATGACATAATGATCATGGAGGCCATGGATTGGTCTAATAAAGACCTGAGCCATGAACCTTGGCTTAAACATGAATGTTTTAGGGCATTATTACATCATCCATAGGTTTAATACTACCTCAAAGACCTCAAGAGGTAGAAACACTAACTTGATCAAGCTTTTAAATGCCTTTTAAGTGCATATAACCATGGATACCATCATTTTCATATTTTTTACTACTAAAATATTTATAGAGGTCAATATGGAGGATATTAGAAGGTTTAAATAGATGATTTAGGATTTATTCTTCCTCTCCAACTTCATTTTTCACACAAACATTCTTAGTATCCTTAATTTTGAGCTCAAATTAGCACTTTTAGTTCTATTTCATACAACTTTAGCCCTACACATGCCAACCAACAGGTCATTGTGATGATATTAAGACCTTAAGAGACCTTAAAGGTCATTTCATGATAAAAATTCCTCATTTGGATGGGTTTTTGAGTCAAATTCCAATATTGGGTCACATTTGGGGTTTATGCAGGGTTTGAGACATGCACCATCTTAATGATGGTTCATAGAGTACGGATGTGCAAAATTAAAAAAAATCATGGATTTTTAGGGAAATAATAACCTAACCTTCATAAATAGGATAGTTTCCTATGCATAGGGTGCTTATAGATATGAGTGTTAAAAGATGAGGTTAGGGTTATTTCTAAGCAGTTTTGAGCACTTATTTTCTTAGCATTCATTCATATATCTTATCCCCCAAATTCTAATAAATATTAAATGGATATTTATTTTATAGGTATACTTCAACATCCCTAGGATATCTGGTTCTGAGCATTCATGTGGTGGAGTAGGTGAGCATTTAAAAATGCTCTTCAAACTACATTATGTAGATGGACTAGCCCAAGCTAGGTTTTAGGACATTTGAACCAAAATTTTCACCTTTTGTAAATTTGAGTCTTATTTTTTGATCTAAAACATCCTCACACACCCTACCTTAGCCATTAAATTGGTTACAATATCTTGGAGGAATCTCAAGATGATACTAGGGTCTATATGTAGGCCCAGATGCTTGACTATTTATCTCATCTCTGAGGTTTTTGACTATTGGCCTAGGTAATAGAATTATTATGGAGCTCCAAGAACCTTAAAACATCATCTCTTATTTTAAAAAATATTTCTAGGATCTCCAATATCCTTCAAACCCCATTTGGCATAGATGCACCCTTCAATTTACTTAGTGACCACGATAGACAAGCCTTGGTTTGAAACAAAATAGTGGGGTATACCCACTATTTTTCTCATCCAAGTAAACATATTAATCACTTTAATATGTCATTATGACCATTCATAAAAAATTTTATGGATTTATTATGCTTCAAAGGGTCTTAAACCACCATTTTGGCCAAAAATAGCTCTAAACTACATGTTAACATTGCACTCATGCATACAAATTATGAGTATGTCTTCTAACATTGATTATAGAAGTGATTGTGACAAAGGGGGTGCTTATCACATGATCAAGATAATTATAATTCTTGGGTGATAGTTTTCCAACACCACTTTATTACATACCCTATCCTTCATTTAGACTTAAGTATCACATTTGCATATGATTGTGTGGTCTCATGAATATGTAGGTGTCATTTTATCTCCTCATTAGTAGTGTCCATAAAGTTTGAATTCATAATAATTTTATTCTTTATCCCCCTCATATGGAATTTGTCTCTTAGCTCAGATATGGAAACACTGATGTAGAATAGTTATATTATATGTGACCATTTTCTAGGATGTTTGAGCCTAGGGCTTTGTTACCAAGACCGTATAGGATGAATATGATCTAAATAGTGATTGAAATTCATGTCATGAGAATCTCATATTACCATTTAATATTTTAGGATGCACACTCATTAATACTCATAACAATATTCATTCCCTAAATGTTCTACATAGTGTTTCCTAAGACCTTGTTATTGTATCTCTAAAAGAGTTGGTTGTAGGTGCACATTTACATCTTCAAAATAATATATGAACCATATGAGTCCAACATTCTATATTTTAATTATCTTTGATGGTTTTTATGGTGGGTATAGGTCACCTTCGCATGATGTGACTTGGGAAGGAAGGGTGGATGAATGGAGGAGGGTATAATTAGATACATATGAAGTGTGATGCATGAAAATAGGGGTAATATTATGGTAAGGGAAATGGAAACATAGTGAAATAGTAGGAGTGTGAAAGTAATGTCAAATGGAGCCCAAGGAACCTACCTACACAAACTAAATAGATATTGAAGGTTATTAGACATATATTTAAGCCATCATGAAACTTTGAAGGCATAAATATAGAGAATACAACCCTAAATTGAAACCTCAAAAAGTCCAAAAACCTTAATTTTTACAAAAAGGACCTTAAACTTTGCTAAATGGTGACTAATTTTACAGAAAAAGAAGGTGTTTTGTAGGCTTGTGGAGCTATTATGAAGGTTTATAAGTTTTCTCTTAAGGTTATGAGGATGAACTACCATTAATCCAACCTCTCTTTCCATGTTTTTGGATTACATCTGAATCTCTACCTATGACCTTTATTTACACAGTCTTTGTTACATAGTGATCTTCATACATGCACAAGTTTCTTTCCTTAAGGTTTTTTGAGGTAACAAGGGGGACATTAAACCTTAAATTTGAGTAATAAAGCATTAGGATAATTTAAAAATATATGAAACTCTTTATTCTAGTCCATAAACTCTAGTGAAGGCACCAAACCTCTATCTTTTTCTTAGACCTATCTACAGACTATACACAGGAACCAATTATGAAGATTTTAAAATCATATGAAATCACATGTGTGATTCAAGTACTAATAATGCTATGGAAAGACCATTGAATATCTCAAGAAAAAATACCCATGATTATTTTGAGTAGACAAGGTAAAATTCTTTGAAAACCATACAATTCAAATGGGTTTGTACAGATGAGAGGGGCATAGGGATTCCTTGACTTCTAGCTGAGTGTACTTAATCTATTTAAGAGATTATATCCCCCCTCTCTCTTATGTACAGTATGATCATGAACTTGAAGAGTCCTTTGAACCTTTTAGTGAGCTCAAAGGAGATAGGAAATGGTTTTGACCTACTATGGTATTTCCAAGAATGTTTTCTTCACCATTTGACATCTCTGACCTCCCTCTACAAAAAATTTCATCTACTTGGGCTGCTCCATATAGTATGGATATGTATTATTAAATTAACTCTTATAAACTATCATTTTACCTACAAATCCTCCTTGTTTCATACCTAAAACACTGCTAGTAAGTGTTATGGAGTAATAATAGGGGGAATACAACAATTTTAACTTGGTTTTATGAATAAAGGGAGTTGAAGAGTCATAACTTATCATATGTTGGTCCCTTTTTAGAGGAATTAACATTGAATATGGTGCTATTGGATCCAAATAAGGCATGGAATATTTTAATGATGTATTTAGGAAGTTAATGAGGTCTACTAGAGGCATGTGGAGTGGTTTAGTGGTATTAAGGCCTAAAATTGAATTTGATTATGATGAAAACCATTGACCTTATTCATATATATGGCCATAAAAGGATTTATATCAATTAAATCACCATGTTAATGCATATGAAAAACCTTAATGATCAATGAAACCTAAATTAAACCTTATAACACCTTATATGATGTTATTGTAAATATTATAAGTGAGAACACCTCTATTAATTAGGCAAAAACAATGTGTCTTTAAGCCTCTATCAAACTACCTCCTCAATTAATATTCACCATTGAATATTTTACAAGTTGTAGACCCTTCAAAGTGATCAAGGATTATATAGGCATGTTTAACCATCACAATGACACTTAAATCATGATTTAAAGGAGATACAAGGTACATAAGGATTGCCAAGCAAAGTAGTGACATGACAAAATAGTGAACTGACTTGAATGGTCTAAATAACGCTCTCAACTCATGATATGACTGACAACCATAGTAATAAAGGTGGATCATAAATTAAGGCATAAGGTTAATGATTTTTTAGATTAAGGACTAGAAAGTGGCTAATAGGAACTTTTTCTATCTAATGTTCTCATCAATCAAACCCACCTCTTAATAGGTTTTGAGTTCCAAGTTAAAGCTCCGTAGGGTCATGTGATCATCACCTACAAGTTCAAACCTTTCCACCCAAGCCTAAAACATGGAAAATAGATATAATTATCCATAATGCTATCAAAATACATTGATACTATGAGAAATGGGGCCTATTTAGGTTTAAGTCCTATTGAGAAGCATAATGACCACCTATAAGAGACCATCTTAGAACCAACTTCCAAAGGGTTTCAAAGCCATCATATGTAGTTGAGTTTTAAAATGCAAAAATGATCATAGATGGTTAATATGGATATATTAAGGGAGTATTATTTGTATTTTAGTAATTTCATTGGGGTCTCAAGAATAACATTGAAACACTCCTCTTTCCCAAAAGCCTTCTTTAAGACCTTTTGATTGTCAACATACCTAGATCACTATTTACAGGATTATAGGTAGTATATCCCCAGATTTGAATATGAAATGGTATATGCACATAGGATGAGATATCAGAATGAAATGGTGTTCATAACATAAATTTCATACTATTTCAAGGAAAAGAAACATGAAAATATGAACAAGATTACTCAAACATAAATAGGGTCCTACATGCATTCAAATCTACCTAACCAATCAAATGACTAACTAATGTAAATGGTATAGTATAAGATGTTTAGATAATCCCCTTTGGATTTAAATTTTTCCCTTTAGTAATTTTGAAGTAATGATGAAGCTTAAAGAACTAACTGGTATGGGTTACACACCCATCACACATAGGCTTTGAAGTATGATTGTGTAAATAGGTGTTTTTAGAAGATATAGGGGAGGCCAAGCCCCAATGTTATGGTCAATTATCTAGAACATGTCACCTAGGCCATAAATACATCATTAAAAAGAGATAATAGATACTACTCAGATATTCACCACCAACTATTTCAAGCATCTACACTAGACAATGATTGTTAAGGCATACTTAAAAGAGATAAAGGTTGACATGATGGTCAGGGACACTAAAGACAAGTGTAAAAGGTGGAGATTAGATTCAAAAAGGATTCTCTAACTAAGTTAAAGCCATAAATTCATACCTATAAGTAATCCAATTACTTGAGACTCAAATAGATTTATAAGGCCTAAATACACCCTTAGGTCTCAAGACCTCATCCTCACCTTAGTGGTAGATCCAAACCACTCCAAGTAGATTTAAGTCATGATAAGGTGTATGAGGATGTTTCAAATCTTGAAGAAGTTTATCTAGGAAAAGGAAAGTAGTAAAGTGGCCATTTTGGTATTAACACCCCTCTCGAGCTCTACTATCCTAAACAACCATGTCAAGATGGTAACTTAGACACTCATATCTCATAATTCATGAACACTTAGACCCAATGCTCTTAGGTAGAGTTGAGAACCTCAATGCACTAAACATACATGGAGTAAAGAGTGGGATTTAGGAGCCCATCACTATGAATAAAACTTAATACTATCAAGTCACTTATAATTCTTACCAAGAGCTCAAAGGTCACCTATTTCCACACAATACCTATCATACAGTCTACATGGGACCAATAAATATTCAAGATATTTGAAGGGGTGTATGGGATAGAAACCCATGGAAAAAGGTTTTGGTTTTAGGGTTTACACTTTATGAACTATCATTAAGATTTTAGGTAAACAAAACCCTATATAAACCTTAATTATGACTCAATGTGGAAATTTCACTTTTAAATACATCTAAATTAGAACATTGAACCTTAAAACAACCTTAATAGTCTCCCCAAGTCACATGGGCACCCAAATAGTCTAATGGTTGAAACTTTCAAGGTGTTTAGTGTATGGATCAGGTCTAAAAAATCCACTCTAAGCCTATACGGAAAGAAAATAAAAATGATATGCAAATTATATGTGTTCTTTAGGAGGGAAAGGGATCCAAAGGTCTCAAAAAGTTTCATAATAGCCACATAAAGGGGCCTCCATGCCTTATGATCACTTGTAGACATGCTTAGGTACCTAGGTAGAGAAATCTATGCATAAATAAAAGTTAAGTGGATTAATAAAGACACCACAACTAATTTATAGGTCCCAAAGGGTAGATTTTATATTATCAAGGGTGGCTAAGTTCTCCATAGCTCCATTTTGTATTAAAGATACATCAACTCTACATTTAGGCCTATTGGTCTAACACCTTCTCAAAGCATGACTAATTAAATACTAGAAAAAAGCACAAAAATGGATTAGATAACAACTTAAACCATCATTTATATGTTTCTTAAATAATTTTCATAGGTATAAGAAACATTGGTTCTCAAAATTTCCTTATGGGTGCACAAAATTCATAATTATCATGCAAGGAGTAACTTGATGAGCTCATAACTATATGGTATAATTTCATGGTGGTCTAATAAATTTGGTAAATTTTATGGGAATTATCTAGAATATATTAGTGGCATTGGTTCATAGCTTAGGGGCCTAACCTTTATGAACCATTGCTAAAACCCAAACCCCCTTAAACCTCCCTAAAACCCTAATCATGACTTGATGGATAAGATCTTTTGGAGTTTTCATCCAAATGAATTGGGATGGCCTTGTCATCACTTTGATCTCATATTATACTCATAATAGATCTTACCCATGGGATTAATCTATACAAATAATTGTACAGACCTCCTATTACAATTATTTAGGCAAGGTTTAAAGATAAATACAATGTGCATGAATTAGTCAAAAGTTTAAAATAACTGAATAAGATAATTTTAAATGTATTTCACCTTATAAAATCATGAAATACTCACAATTATGCTTGGATATACTCATATAGGTCTATCTTAGACATGCAGTCTAGATGTGCTAAAGGAAGGTGACTTAGTCACCTAAGTAAGATAGAGTTTTAGGTGTGAGGTACATGTAAATCCTAATTCTTGGTATATTATGTTGGTTTAGGATTTAAATATTCTCATTCAATCATATTTAGGGTTTCATTCAATCCTTATAAACATCCAAGCAGTGAGTAGTCAAGAGACTAGGCTACTTATCTAATAGGCCTACTTAATTAACAAAGGAGGATGTTCATGGGTATATAGGGATAATATGGATTAAATTAATGGTCATAAAACTTATTTAATTAACTCATGAAGTGATCAGATCCATTTCTTATCCACTTTGAAGGCTATGGCAGTTTTCCAAGTCATGTTGACATGTATGAAGGAGGTGGTTACTAATTGCTTCTGGAGGGGGCCTAATTAAACCACTTTGATGTCTTATAAATTTCATGAGGAGATGGAATTGACCTATTTTAGATGTAATTTCCATGTATGAGGTAAACCTTGGACAAAAATAGACTTTAACTCCTAAATATACTCATTGAAGACACTAATTCACCTAGGCAACGTATGGAGAAGGAATGTGAGGCTATTTATAAATATCAATTGAAGGGATTATGGTCATTAATTACCTCTTCATGATATTTACATGCCACATTATCTCCATCTCTTGTCCATTCTTATATAAATTCATTATCTTATGCCATTTTATTCAACCCTTAATAAGGTATGAGGATACTATACCTAGATTTGTATCTTGTAAACCTCTTGAGCTAATATAAGGATTGTTACAACTTATTAATATTATGCTCTAGTGTTTTATATGCATAAGTGGTAGGTTTTCTCTAATTTTCATATCCTTGCCTCACTTATATGTTGATAGGTTTTTCTATGTAGGTCATATGATGTGTCAAAATTTGGTGTTTATACTTTAAGTGTAATGTAGTTGGAAGTGTCTCAAGACATACCTCTCATCCATCACCTCTAAGTTGTATCCATCTGATATATCCTTCATGTGAAGTAATAATGAATAGAATTATTTGGATAGAGTTTTTAAATCATATATTATTCATTAGTGTTATTAAGAGGTCAAATAAAGAGGACAAGTCATATTAGTGCATCACCCTCAGTAGTATAGGTTTCCTTTCATGAATTTATCTATCCATTTTCACTTCAAAACATTAGTAGGTTTAGTATTTGAGCCATAATGGATGAACTAGGGTAGATATCCAAATAAACTAGAGTTTTATCCAAGCCATAGGTCACCAATAACCTTGGGCTAATCCCATGTTACACCAAACTTGGAGGTAGGCTTGAACAACCTCTTCCTAGGGTATAGTTTGGAGTGTTAAAAGTTATGGCACACCCAATGAGACTAGATTTAATAATCTTGGAGAACATTCCATCATCATTTTTTAATCTCAAGAAGTTACAAGCATTGAAGAAACATATTTGTAGTCAGATTCTCATGTTAAAGAAGTCTCCTCTTAAAGGTAAGAACACCTTATTGTTTATAGTTCACCTTGTTTTCAATTATCTCATGATGTATAATGGCTTCATGTAAATCAAATTTATATTCTACACCTACCTATCATCCCTATCATGAATTTTACCATCCTTAATATGATCCCCATCAACCGTATATTAAACCCTATCAATAATATGTTAGATCACACCATCCCTATAGTAACCCTTACCAACCCACTTGGTAACCTAACCACATACCTCAATAGCCTCATTAACCTTATTACCATTTATGTGAACCATATCAGTTCCATGATCAGCCTCCTTACTAGGATTACTATCCCTCCTTCCCTCCCTAACCACCTTTTCAAGATACACATAGTCTCTATGATGAGTTAAATGAGTTTAAGAATATGAATCAAATTATTTCCAATGATATATTAGCCTTGAAACAAGAATAATCTCCGTGAAACCAATCTTATGATTTTTCATATCTTACTACCCCATGCAAATATCTTTGGACTACTAATCCCTTTCCAATCCCAAACCAAGAAGAGAGGAGGGTGACATAATTCATGACAAGAAAATTCCTAAGTTTTCAAGGCCCCTCACTTCTTCCTCGATATAAAGTTATCCATGAATGTTTAAGAGTGAAAATAGAGGATGAATCTATGAGTTTCAAGCCTAGGAAGATTACAAGTCTAATAATTACTCCTTCACTCCACAAACCCACTCAAGATCAGCCTATTTCACCTTATGTTCCTACTCCACCAGCTAGCCATTCTTGTCCTCCCATCATCTCCTTGTTTGAGGGAGGACTTGTGGTTTGGAGAGAAGATAAGAAGAATAAAAAACAAAATGAGTGTATTGAGGATTTCTCAAGAAATATTTCAGGTGTTTCAATTTATCCATCATTAATTTGTACTACATTCATTCATGAGAATTAATATACACCTAGGTCTGGAACAATAATTGAGTGGGAAAGGGAGAACATAGTGTCTTTGGCTATTTGCATTTATCTATCTCTTCAACAACATCATGATCAAAATAATGCTCCTAAGGCTCTAAATTTTAATAACACTTTATCAACTATCAAGAAATCCTATGAAACTTCTCTATATCCCATCCTCTCCTACTATGAAGAAAGGCTAGCTACATTAAAGGTAGAGTTAGAGCATCTAGACACAAGAAGGAACTTGATAAATAATATGGATGGGGTGATAGTCCTTCAAGATCTTGACTATGTTTTAGATGTAATTAAATTCTAATAACATATTAAAGATGATACTTCAAGAACCTACGATGAGGATATCACCATTGTACTCCTACTCACTCCAGTAGATCAGAGTTTGAGCTTAAATGGAAGTTGGGTGATGAGGAGTAGTCACAATGACATGATTTTGAAATGGAGTAAACATAATCATCCCCTCCACTATTGGATAATCATGAAATCAACCCTCATAAACCCCTCTTGGTGGAAGTAAAGAGTATCTCAAGTGATGAGGAGGATCAATATTTAGCATAACATCAACCTTATCATGACCATGTGTAGTTATTAGAAGCATTTGAGAAGCATTCTACTCTACAAGTAGATGGTAAGAGTGATAGTAAGCTTCATATTTATTTCATTAATCATGAATAAATCAAATTTTTAGAATAGATTGAGTCCTTTTGTTTAACTCGAGATAATACATCCCTTACTAGAAAAATGTTGACATTATCAACATGGACAATTAACATGGTGAAAAGATCAAATAAGGTCATAAGGAGAACAATTTGGCAACTAGTGCTATTGATCCTCAAGAACAAATATAAATTCTTGATCACATGAAGCAGTCCTACTTAAACATACTCAAGGAGCTTGAATAACTTGGTAAATAGATACCCCAATAAAAATAAGGTAAAGTTGTTAAGGGAGAGTTGAAGGTCTAGTTTAAAAGGACAATAAGGCATGATGATTATAGCACCCTCAAACATGAGCAAAATATTTTAATTTAAAATATAATTGAAACTAGGGTTGAGGTTACTTCCCCCATCAACTAAGATGTAACCAACTTTGGGAATTCACACATTACCAAAGATAGATAAAAGTTTGAGGTGAAAATTGAAGTACAAGAAGAGTATATCTTCATTGGAGAGTGGTTTTTAGTTGTCACCTCACTAGAGAACATGCTGATAAGAGTGAAATTCAAGGAGACAAGGGAGATTATGAGGCCAAGGTACAAGGATTTTATTACCATGTGCCATTCCTCATTACATGGAGTCAATGGTCTAAGAAGTTTCCCCTTTGATCTAGGAGATGGAAGGCTTATTTATGTTAGTTGTACATAGTCAGTTGTTTTATTATTTTCTTGTTTTTTAATAAGTGTTGTTAACATAAGTGTATTTTATTCTTCATTTATTACGTATCTAGGTGTTATTTTATTTTAGTTTTGTTTCCTTTTGTGAAGTTATTTTAGTCCTTAAAATATTTCAAGGTACTGGTGTGATTATAAGTTCAAGTAAAGTGGTATTTTTAGGTCTTGTTCTCATAATATATCTAGTTATCTTGACTAATATGTTGGTCAACCCCTGAGAGTCACCAATAATGTTGAAAATTTAGGCTCCCATGATAAGTTTTAACCCATACAATTCAAAATTTTAGTTTTCATGTCCTATGAGCCTATGTATTGTCATCAAACACATTGTAAAATTCTCAAAATGGTATTTTCAATCCCCTTTTAACATTGATT
Source organism: Torreya grandis (assembly GCA_037957365.1). Classification (NCBI taxonomy): domain Eukaryota; kingdom Viridiplantae; phylum Streptophyta; class Pinopsida; order Cupressales; family Taxaceae; genus Torreya; species Torreya grandis. Next base: position 2,745,381 of record JARHVA010001000.1, on the reverse strand, counting down.
AAGGTTATTTTGATGATATTAAGGTAAATGCTATTCTTGACCTTATCACCTTATGCTCATTTTTAGCATAATGAATTTGGTCAAAGTGGTTTAGGCGGTCTAAGGGTTATTGTTGAAACATTTAAATAAGTGTCAAGGTCATTTACTCTACCTCTAGTTTTTACCACTTAGAAAGGTGGTAAATTAACTTTATAACATTATATTCCATTTTAAGGTGTTTTTTTACCCATTCTAAATTGTCAAAAAGAGGTTTTGTGAAGGAATGGATAGGTGTACAACATAAAATGGACATGGATAATCACTATAGGTTTGTAAATACATTTACAAGATTTAGAGCCACCTGACATTTCATTTGAATCATTCTTCAAGCAGAATAAATAGTTTTTATGGAATAAAAATAGGATTTTCAACTAGTCAATAAAGGTGTGTCAAAGCAAGATCTCATTCAATCATATGTACAAATTAATTTGTGTATTATAGGATTAGATCCATTATTTTTATGGATTATTAAGTCAAAATAGGTCAAAAACTAACCCCCTTTCCCCATTGAGCTCTTTGGTAGCCTTGTAGAGATAGTCAAGTTTGTGAATGGTATGGATATGAAAGAGAAGATGGTGACTTTAGATATTGGCCAAAGTATGAGGGTCTAATCACCTTCCAATAGTGGGAATTTATTTCCATATTGATCCCCTATGATTTATGAACAATGGTTAAGAACTTAAGGTAGTTAGACTAACCTTATACATCCACACAAGGTCAAGGATAGAATGTTTTAGTGTACTTTTGGCCTACTTGATAAAACTAATGATTATACATGTCTTGTATAATTCATCAAGATATTTTCATTTCATACTCAACCCCTAGTTCACACATGTGATCCTATGGGATAAATAAGCATTAAATTTATCTCAAACTATATAACTAAAAATAATGTTTCCTTGACGAGGAAGATCATACAATGCACATAAATGAGAATGAGTAGTTGTTTAAGGTCTGATGATGGTTTATTTGATTTGTTCATATCTTCTTTCTTCCTTACTATAAGTGGAGTGGTTAGATGGACCTTTATTTATCCAAAAAATTTAACTCCAAATGAGTTCAACTTGTAGTTGATCTTTAGTACAAACATGGATAGAATGTTGCATGGTAATGTCTCTTACAGGTCATTAGAAACTTTAGAATAAAAAAGAGTGTTGTTTTCATGTATAATAGTCCCATTTCTCATAATAGTCAGGCTTCATTATGGATTTAATAGGCAATAAACCATAAAATATCTTTCCAACACCTTCATTCACTTGTTTAATATAGTTTAAGGTTCATTAGTAAAATTTAAGGTTTTCATAAAATCCTAGGTTTCAATTTCTCACTCCATGTGTCTGATTGATGAACTCAAAATATCTTGATCTATTGAGTATTTGATTAGGGATGTCTAGGGTATTCATATGTCATCTTTATTATGAATCAATATTCCATTTTAACCTATCAAATAACTTCTACTATCTAATGGTCTCATCAAGAAAACCCACCTCATAATAGGTTCTAAGTTCCAAGTTAAAGCTCCATAAAGTCTTGTGACCATCACATATAGGTTCAAACCTTTTTTACCAAGCCTAAAACATAGAATATAGATAAAATGATCCATAAAAATATTAATATAAATTAATACTATGAAAAATTGGACCTATTCAGGTGTAAGTCATGTTCGAAAATCATAATGGCCACCTATAGGAGACCAAATGATAACCAACCTCCAAAGGGTTTCAAAACCATCATATGTAGCTAAGTTCTAAAATAAAAGTAAGGGTCATTGATGGTGAATATTTATATATTAAGTTAGTATGATTTATATTCAAGGAAGGCCAATAGGGTTTCAAACATAACATGGAAACACTTCTCTTGTCGAGAAGCCTACTTAAATAGCTTTTGATAGTCAACATACCTAGATCACTAACTACAATACTATAGGTGGTCTATCCCAAATTTTTAATATGAAATGGTATATGAATATAGGGGAGATATAAGATTTATATGGTATTTATAACATAAATTTAATACTACTAAAATTCAAATAAACTTGAAAATATGAACAAGTAAGCTCACTTGGGCATAAACAAGGGCCTAAATGCATTTGACTTTTCCTAACAAATCAAATGACTAAAAAATGTAAATGGTATAGCATAATATGTTTATATAATTCCATTTTTATGGAAAATTTTCCCCTTAGTAAACTTAAGGGCATGATCAAGCTTAAATAATTTCATGTTTTGGGTTGCACACCCAAGACACATAACATTTGATGTATGACTATGTAAATAGGTGTTGTTAGAAGATATATGGGAGGCCAAGCCCCAATTATATGGTTAATTCTTGAGAAAATGTCACTTTATCCTTTAATCCATCACTATAAATATCTAAAATAGACTACTTGGATCTTCACCACCAACTATTTCATGCATCTGCACTAGACAGTGATGGTTAAGGTAGACTTAAAAGAGAGAGGGGTTAAAATGATAACTAGGGAAGCTGAAGACAAGTGGAAAAATTGGATATTATTTTTAAAAGTATGTTCTAGTGAAGTTAAGTACATAAATTCATACCAATAATTAATTTAAGGCCCTAAGACTCAGATAGATCTAAAAGGCCTAAAGACACCCTTAGGTCTTATGACCCCATCTTCCCCTTAGTGTTAGATTCAAATGAACCCAAGTAGATTTAATTCATGAAAAGGTGTATGATAATGTTTGAGATCTTAAAGGATTTATTATAGGTATAGGAAAGAATTAAAGTGGCCATTTTGGTCTTAACACCCCTCTCGAGGTCCACTATCCTAAACAACCATGTCAAGCTACCAACTCAGACACTCATATCTCACATGGAATGAACGCTTAGACCAAATTCTCTTAGTGGGGTTTTATGTACCCAAATACACTTGATATCCATAGAAGAAAGAGTGGAATTTAGGAGCCCAAATCTATGAACAAATGGTAAGACTATCAGCCCACCTAGAATACTCACTAAGAGATTGAAGGTCATAAACTTACACTTTGTAATTTTTGTATAGTCTACATGGGACCAAGAGATATTCAAGAGATTTTAAGGGATTTATGGGATAGACACTAATGAAAAAAGGTTTTGGTTTTGGGGCCTATACTCTATGAACCATCATTAAGATGGTATGCCACCAAAACCTTCTCTAAATCTTGATTAGGACTTGATGAGTAAATTTCACTTTATAACACATCCAAATGAGGAAATTTAACCTTAAAATAACTTTGATGGTCTCCACAAGTCATATGGACACCCAAATAGTCTATTATTTAGCACATACAAGGTGTGAAGTATACAAATGAGGCCTAAACTAGTTAATCTAAGCCTATATACAAAGAAATTGAAAAGGATATACACATCATATATGTTCCTTAGGAGGGAGAGGGATGTATATGTCTCAAAAATATTCATAATAGCCACCTAAATGGGCCTCCATTCTTTGTAATCACTTGTAAACATGCATAAGTGATTATGTAGAGGACTATATGTAGACAAATAAGAGGTTTCTTAATCAAGCCAACACAAATGATATATAGGTCATAAATAGTAGATTACATATTATCAAGGGTAGACAAGTGATTCATATCTTCATTTTTAAATCAATATACATCAACTCTACCTTCAAGCCTATTGGTATAACACCTTCTCAAAGCATGAAAGCTTGAAGACTAGAAAATAGGAAAAAAGGGGATTATATAACACCTTATAACATCATGGAGATGTTTTTAAAGTATTTTAATAGGTTTTATAACATTGTTTTTAAGTATAAGGGTAAAACTTGGTTGTTGTCATTCAAGATTTCCTTGTGGGTGCACAGAATGCACAATTATCACTTGATGAACAATTTGATGAGATAGTAACTCTATGGTATAGTTTCATGGGGGTATTATCACTTTTTTAAAGTTAATGGGCCTTGTATACAAGACATCATTGACATTGGTTCATAGGTTAGGGGATAACCTTTATGAATGATTGCGAAGAACATAAACCTACTTAAAACACTAATAGTGACCTAATGGAGAAGATATTGGGTAATTTTCATGAAAATGAATTGGTATGGCCTAATAAACACTTTTATTTCATATTACACTCAAAATAGATCCTATCCATGGGATTAGTCTATATGAATAGTTGTATAGACCTATTAGAAACACTATTTTAGCAATGTTTAAAGATAAATCCAAGGTGCATAAGTTAGTCAAATTTTGAAAACCATTTAATAAGTTAATATTTTAAATATTTAACCTTATAAAATCATTAAAAACTCATAATTATGAATATAAATACTCATATAGGTATGTTGCAAATAGGAAGTCTTGATGTGCTAAAGGGAGGTGACCTAGTCACCTAAGTAAGGTAGAGATGCAGGTGTGAGATACTTGGAATGCCTAATTCTTGGTATAGTATGTTATTTTAGGCTTGAAATTGGATCACTCAAGAATCTTTAAGGGTTCATTCAATGTTCATATCCATCCAAGTAGTGAGTAATCAATAGACTAGGCTAATTGTTTAATAAACCTACTCGATCAATAAAGGAGGATGTCGATGGATGTAAAGGGATACTATAGAGTAAATTAATGGTCATGAAACTTATATAACTACCTTATGAGGTGAGAATAACCATTTACTATCCACCATAAAGGCTATGGTAGTTTCCCAATTCATTTTGACATGAAAAAAAGAAGTGGCTACTAAATGCTTCATGTAGGGGGCCTAATTAAACCACTTTGATGCTTTGTAACTTTCATGAGGAGATGGATTTGACCAATTTGGCATGTTATTACTATGTATGAGGTCAAAATTGTCCAAAATTATAATTTAATTCCTAAATATGCTCATTTAAGATACAATCAACCTAAACAATGAATGGAGAAGGAATGGAGGGCTACTTATAACTACCAATTGAAGGGATTGTGGTCATTCATTACCTCTTCATCTTCTTTCCACAACAAATTCCCTCTAACTTTTGTTCATTATTATACAAATTTAGGCTCTTAATCCATTTTATTCATCCCTTTGTTATGTATGAGGAAACTCTACCTAGATTTATATATCGTAAAGCTTTTGAGTTAAGGAAAGGACTATTATAACTTATTCATGTTATTCTTTAGTGTGTTATATGATTTTTTGATATGAATAAGTAGAAGTTTTCTCCATTTTTTAGGTCCTTTCCTCACCTAGATGCTAGTAATTGTTTTCTGTAGGTAATATGATGTGTCAAAGGTTGGTGATTATACTTGAAGTGTAATCTAGTTGGAAGTGTCTCAAGACAAACCTCTCATCCATCACCTCTAAGTTATATCCTTCCTCCATAACCTTCATGTGAACTAATTGATGTATAGAAATATTTGTAAAGAGTGTGTACTTAATTTATTATTCATTACTATTGTTAATAGGTCAAATACAATGGAAAAGTCATATTGGTGCATCACCTCTAGTACTATAGGTTTCCTCTCATGCATTTCTCTATCCCTTTTCACTCTAAAATTATTAGGTTTAGGATTAGATGCATAATGGATGCACTTAGTGAGATAGACCCATAAACTAAAGGTTTAGCCAAACCATAGGTCACCCGCAACCTTTGTTTAATCCCATGTTACACCAAACATAGAGATGGGCATGAACAACATCTTCTTATGGTGAAGTTTGGAGTGTTAATAGTAATTTAATCTTAAAATTGGATTTCCAAAGATCTACAAGTCATCTAAAGTCTTATACCATGCATATCATGCACTCTAAAGTCATTTTAAGCCAAATTTTTGTCTAAATATGAGGTAATTTACTAAGTTTATAAAATCCTAAAAATTTAAAGAGGAACTCTAACATTCATGTTATCATGAAGATTTTGGAGTATCAGTTTCCATGTTAGAATAGGTCAATTATTTCAATTCTAACTCCAAAGAGGTAGTTTAAGGGAATTGTATGGACTTCAAGAACCCATTATTTGGTGAATATGATTTTATAATGTTTATTCACATTATACAATGCTTCTCAAGGTTTATCAATCTTTCACAGGTCTCAAGAAGGGAAAATATTCATTCTCTCTCTTATCAATCTCCTTTGAAGCTCACAAAGGTAGATTTAAAATGGATGGTAAATGACATAAAGGTAGAGTTAGGGTCTAATATTTTGACCAAAAATAGGAGTCCTAGTGGCCTTAAAATACCTTTAATTATTTATGAAATTTAATCCACCATCTCTATTAAAAATCACTAAGAATTAAGCGGTCAAAACTACCTACAATCCCCAATAACTTTGTTTTGTACAAATTTTCATGAAAATTTGAAAATTTTGGAGGATGTAAATTTTTTTAGAGGTATATAAAGTTTTTAACAATCATTTCACACCCTTATACATTAATTTCACACATGTGGCATCAAATTTTGTGTATGAGAGACTCATAAAGACATTTTTTAGGGGTTTCACTTCAATTTTTAAGTTTATTAGGGTTCATGTTTACTAATTACTATAAAATTTATTTCACCATTATCTAATTTCATTATATCTCTTTATCATGATTGAATACCTTCACTCTAGCTTTAAGTAACATATAATGTTCTATGGTAAGGACTGTGTCATAGTTTGGTTACATATAATTGACTAAAAGGTGAAAATATATTATAATAAGATGGTTTGAAGTCTAAAACATTATGATGAAATTTTTGGGTAAAATTAATGAGTCCTCTTAGAGTTTTGGATGAGTAGAATACACTATTTTGAAAGTATTACATATTGAAAATGTAAACCTATAAGTCTACAAAATTGTAGCTCACATTTCATATGTTATACATGGGTTTTGTGTTATAAAATAAGGTGTTAAGGTTGAGGTGAATGGGGGATTTATTTTTTGACATTATTATAGTTTTTTTATGGTATTAAGGATGAGATATCCCATTAAATAACATTCTCTAAGTTAGCAATCAACATACACGTACATGTATATAATGGACATAGAAAAAAAAGAAATTTTGGGTGTTAGAGGGAGGTCATAGAATTAATAAATAATAAATATTAATTTTTTAACCATTATATAGGTTTTAAAGTTTAAAATTAACAATTATATATCAAACCCCAATGCCCAATAACTAGATTCATTCAACCCTACAGACCTACATGCATGTTAGTTTCAAGCTTGAAGAAAATAGAATTGTGAAATAGTGGTTTGGAGATTAGATATATGGAAAATGAATTAAATATAATTTTAGGTAATTAATATTAAAATTAATATCATCTAATAATACATCCATATAGACTCACTTAAAAACCCTGCATACTCATACCCAACCAAGTAATTTATAGACCTATTGGACCATATGAAGGGTGCGTACTTATTTTGAGATATAAAGAGGTCTAAGGGAAAAAATTACATAATAATTATCTTAAAATACTAGTAAAACACCATATTTTTCTCAAAATCAATAAAATAATTTTAAATTTGTTAAGCTTGTTTAGTCTTGTTAAACCCAAATGCATACCTACAAGTGGATTGACTAGTCAAATTGAATTTCAAACTTATGAAGATGGAGATAATGTGGATTAAGAGTGATGATTTGGTTGGTAAATAATATTATTTAGGTATTAATTATTTTATATAGATTATCTTAAATCTATTTTTATGCTTTAAAGTGAATAAAAGAGTTGATAGTCAAATTGGCAGCACACATGCCTTTATAGTGCATGTGAGAAGAATTGGTCCCCTTTTGGTGATGTAAAAGCAAAGGAAAGTCTTTATATTATTGTTTATACTATACTATAATGTGTATAAATAGTTATATAATCCTTCAAGAGGTAATTAGACACTAAAGCTTTTAAATAAGGACAAAACTAGGCCATTAGGGCTATACAGACCTAATTATTTTCAAACCCTCATAGTATTGACTAAAGTTGTAGAAATATTGTTGGGAGACTAATTTTTATTTAAAATGATTAATAATAATTAATGGAACATTTAAAACCTATTTTGAGGTTCATATGGTCATAAAATTCACTTCAGCATGTTATAATCAAGAAATAGTCTCTCATTTTATGCACACAATATTCTCTACCCTAGATATCACCTTGAGAAGCTTAAAAATCCTTGGAGGAGTTTCATGCTGAATATATCCATTGGATATGGTGAATGGGGTATCCATATGTAATTGAAAATTTAGTGTGTGTGTGTTTGTGTATATATATATATATATATATATATATATATATATATATATATATATATATATATATATATATATATATATATATATATATATATATATATATATATATATATATATATATGTAAAAATCAATCATAGCTTGGAGAAGATAAATCTGACTTACATTTGTGATTGTGGATACATTAGATATTGAATGTGATGACAAAAATGGATCTACTAGAGTTATCCAATGGATAAATTACCAAAATAATATCAATAGGTAGGTTTCCAAATCCTTTAGTTAATAAAAACTATACAATAACCCTAATTAGGTCATATGTTTTCATATTCACTAAACAAATAACAAGTAAAGTAAATTCTAATCTAGTGCTCACCAAATCTTATGGCATAAAGTATGGGTAATAAACATGAAAAGTAAACAAGCATAGAAGACATATACTAACATAAATTTATATGGAATCCTAATTCATATGATATAAGTAAAAATTCATATATATCTACTCTTATAAATTAGGAATAAAGTTAGGAATATGTACCTTTTAATATGAACCCAATGAGCCTCAATCTCTCCCTTGGTGAAGGTGATTTGCAAGAGGTTGTTGTGGCATTTAAGGATGACAAGGATAAATAAGATATAGGTTACACAACTTATCAATACATATAAAATACTTCCCCACAAGATAAGATCAATATCTCTAAAGAAAATATGAAAACCTAAGCTATTCTCCTTAAGTAGAATGGCGGATAAATAGATACACAATATATATATATATATATATATATATATATATATATATATATATATATATATATATATATATATATATATCTTCATCTTCTCTTTTCTTTTAAATGAAAAAATAGATGTGCTTATATAGGTAGATCTAACCCTAGTCTTTTTTGAAAGTTTAGACTGATAAGATTGACCCAATTAACCTTGTATCATTATTGATAAAAAAAATTAGGTCTCTGTCTAGGTTGGCTAAGGGCCAATGTAGACCTTAATAAGTTTTATCAATTAAATTACAAGGTCGATGGGGTTGGTAGTTAATCATAAACTATCAAAATGGATTTTAGGATAGGGAAGGGATAATTAAGGTAAAAAATGATTAGAGGAGGGTGAAAAATAGGAGGTAAATATTAGGTAAATGTTTTTAGATGTGTGTGTAGATAACAAGTGGTAATAAGGGATAACAATATAGGGAAGCACCAATGGTCTACCCACCCATTTAGTGATGCACCCCTAAAGGTGTGTACTTAGAGAGATTTATAATCCAAGGGTTTTTGAAAGATATAAAGCATTAATAACTGATAAAGTTTGAAAATATTATGTGTATACATATACCCCACTTAAATCTCATCATGTGTCACGTAGGTGAAACACAATATGGTGCTTTAATAGAAGAACATAACAACACATAATGCTAAATTTGAATAAATTATAATAAGGATTAAGTAAGATAAATAAAAGGATAAAATTTAAAAACACATACCTTTACTTACCTTAGTTCTATAGATACATAAGGAGATGTAAGAAATTTGAAGGTGTCCAATGTAGATAATATTAGGTAAACCTGTAGATGTTAGATTTTTTTTGAAATTTTATAAATTTAGACATATAATAGGTTAAAAGATTATCTGCAATGTTAGGATTATAGAAAATTTTATGGTTTATAAAAAGAGATAGTAGAGACAAATATATGATAAAAATAAGAAATATAATGGTAAATATTTGAAAGGTAATAATTTTTAATAGTAAATTTAAATACGATGAAAAATAATTCATTTGGAATTTTTACTATTCTAAGAAAATAGAGCTCTGAGAGACCATAGAACTAATATGGAGAGGAGATTACAACTAAGATATGGAGGACACATAGTAGTCACAATGAGTGCATCATAGGTAAGTAACTAAAAATTTTAAATTTTTGAATATTTTTATTTAAAATAGAGTGAATTATATAAAATTGTTTGGTAGGAAAAATCTAAACACTGACATGAACCTTAGGAAAGTTTTAGGGATACTAGGAGTAAAATGGGGTATTGGGTAATAAGGAGTTATACTAATAAATAGTCAAGGAATCTATGGTAATTGGTTAAAAAGTCATAACTATGGATGAATAGAGTTAACAAGGTTAACTTAGTCTACAAGGGGAAAGAGAACCAATCAAATGACTACATAGTAGAAGGCTTATTTAGTTGGCTAAGGTAGGGGATGACTGCATAGTAGTGGGCTAACTTAGTTATTTTATAGATGGTTGATATAGTACTATAGGGTAAAAGGTGGCCAATTTAGTATTGTAAGGCACAAAGGTTACTGATTTAGTATTAAATAGGCCATTTTTATAGAAAATTGAATAATTAAATCAAACCAATTGAGTTTTGTGAAAATATAGGAATGCATTTTGATTATTAATGACATAAATATCTGATACATTAATTATTATTTGATAGTTTATAAATATTCCAAATATATTAGTGATTGATAGATGTATCATGGCTACCAAATTTTTTAGAGTGTTTGATAGATGTGGATAGAGAACACTTGTTACAATGGGTCTTGGAGGTATTATGGAGATGAGGCACATCCCATTGAGTGTTGATGTCATTGTCATGTTCCTTAGAGCATGAAAATGGTTGTAATATGTTTTAATGGGTGTTTGATGGGGATACCATAAATGTGGGTATCACATTAGAAGACATCCTTATGTTTTTTGGACTATCATTATGAAGGACATTGATAATCACAAGGACATCAGATGGTTTGGAGGAGAGATGAACATTAGCTAGGTGGGATACATGCTTAAATAGGATATAACTAAGGTTGATGGTAAGTCTATTTGATGTGTATATTACACAAATTTAAGACATTCATAAGGCCATGATTATACTTGTGACAACATGAGTGTTGTGTCACAAGTGGGATGACAAGTTATCAATGTATGTGATAACCTTATGATAGTTCATTTTGGATTAGGTAGTTCTATATGATTTTAGGTCTATCATCTTGGTCCAACTCATGAATTATATGTATGGGATGTTTTCTAGAGGGTAGAAGACCATGGGACTATTTTTTTTGCTGAGTTAATGGATATATGAGAGCTTCTCTATGTATCCACCAACTGGGTTACCCCATGCGATTGATGATAGGTTACCTAGGGTGACTAGAGGGAGGAAAGACCAAGTAGCATGGGCTATGCCCCATGTGCAATAATTTTAGATGATTACATGAGGGTAGATTTTTTGGCATCCATACACACATATTTCTATTGTTTGGCCTAGTTGGGTGACTATGGAGATAGGGTTGGTACAAGTACAAATCATAGGCCACTATACTTGGTTGGTAGAGCTATATCTAATGACACACTTATTAGGGAATTTTAGACTTCCAAAACTAATGATTACTATATTACTTCCTACATTCAAGACAAAACATTCTATAGATTCTAAGGGGAGAGGAAGAGGGGGAGCACTAGTTAAGATACTAGTGATCAAGTTGTGGCATGTGAGATCATGGACTGGTCATGCATAATAGTAGGTAGCTAGAGGAGGAGAGGACATGGTTATTGATGTAGGGGTATAATAGGTACCACATAAGGCACTAAATTATGAGCCTTAGTGACCACCTAGAACACACCATAGATAAAGGCACTACCAATGAGAGTGAGCACTCATGAGGATACTAACACAAGATGACCCAATAGCTAATCCATGATAAATCTGATCAATAAAGGCACCTCTAAGGAGAGGTTTTAGGCATGCATAAGTGGAAAATCATATATTTTCATTGATATGGAAGCTAAAAATATATGAGGTGCTCAAGGAGGGATCATATGGAGAGATTATGTTTGGGGGGGGAAATAGACGTAGAGATAATGGTTGGTGACACCAAGACTAGTGAGAAATGTTAAATTTTCTAGTTTTGATATAACATACTAGTTACATGTGGTTAAAGTAGATAAATATATTTTGAGATATATATGTAATATAATATCTATTTGGTTTTTATTTTGTATATCCTATGATAGATGGGGTCAAATGGGGATCCCTAGTCATGGTTGTGCACAATGACATTTTAGATAGAGTAATAACACCATATGACCCCAGCACACTAGATGATCCTATTGTATCATCAACCCTAGTTTAGGTAGGCTATTTTAGGTTGGTGTGGGAGGCATTAAGGAAAATAAAAACATGTAAGGATGGATTACAACCATTTACAGGTGTGGGATCATGAGAGGCATAGGCCTTGGCTGAAGAGATAACTACACACATGGATACCATAGTCCAACTTGGATAGTTATAGGCCCAAGTGCCCAACCTATAAGGATAAGTAGCAGGATTGAGGTCCCAGACTACCTCATTATAGCACACCATGTAGATGGGATAGTCTTAGGCATCTATGTTCAATGTGGCTAGGCCATAAGATAGGCATGATGTAGCCCAACCATAGAGATGGAGCCATGTATTTTTTTATTTTTTATCATTATATTGTATAAACATATTATATATAGAGATATTTATTTTACATTTTGACTTAATCTCATGAGTTATATTTAGTTGTGGTTGTTGATGCATGGATATATTTCATTCTAGCACATGTATTTTGATTTTGTTGTATATGATATGGGAAATATATGTGGAGTGTTTTATTTTCTAGCATTATCTGATACACATGCATGTTTAAAAAATTAGGCAAAAAAGATTTGGAAAAGTATGATTAATCACAAAAAAATGGACTACACAATATATCATGATGGAAAATGTGTAATAACAAAAGATAACTAAGTATAATAAACAAAAAATGGTAAAAAGGATTAAAAAATGTTTTTACACCATGAAAAAGATTGGTACCAAATTAAAACAAATAAAATCACACTATATCACATTGGGAAGTATGAAAATAATGTAAAAAAATGGAAATCACATGAAATATTAATGATATAAAAACAAAAAAATTAAGTCAATCAATCATACTAAATCATGTTGGGAAGTATAAAATATAAATAAAATTAGAAAAAATGAACTTAAATTGATCACACTAATTCAAGATAAGAAGTATGAAAATTTTAACAGAAATGGTTATATTCTTACATGTAATCATAAAATAAATATATAAAATTTAAATATCAATAAACTAATCATAAAACATACTACATCAATATGGGAAGCATTTCAATGATGTGTAACTCATGATCCATCATAACTTATCTCAAATTTGACATGTAATTTCATTGTGATTGGGCATTGGAAAGTTTTATGAGGAAGGTTTGGTCTTATCCATGGTCTTACATTACAACTCACAAATTAAACACCAATGAGGTGGAAACAATGGGAAAATATGTTAAATGGGATGTTTGGAATGGTAATTTCATAATTTTTGAGAAAGGCCTAGTCCTATCCATGGTCTTACAATGCAAATCACAAATGGAATCCCTAGGGGGGAGTGATCAATAAACAAAACAATATTTCTCAAAGCGAAATATTAGGATTCTGGGAGATGAAAGAGGGAATGAAAAAATCATAATGCATGCATCTTATGAAAATACCTTAGGAATCATGAGGTACACTAAGGGTATAAAAAGACACTATGTGACTAGTGACCATCAATATACAAAGGATACCCATTCACTATAAACACAAAGCTATATAGGTAGATAAGTGAGATAGTAAGATTAGTTCATTTTTTTATTTTAAAAAGGAAATTAAAATGGACTTACCTTCCCATAATGTGTTCTCCATTCCTCAAGACCTCTTATATATTCGTTAGTCTATTATAAAGATTTGGTACTCATTTGAGAAAGTAGGTAGCAATAAAAGAATTATTTATTCTCATTTCTAAATCTAAGGGCCTAATACACCCAAATAGACTTTGAATCTATCATGATTCCAACTACGGATTTTTATATTCAATTATAAAAATGATATGTTCTTAGAATCATGTCTTTTACTATGATTTGACTTTTGAAATTTTTAATGTTGCCTTATATATCATTTCCTTTTGTTAAAATGATTTGGCTTTTGAATTTTTATGGATTTTAAGATTTCACTTCCATACGGAATTGGAATGAAAAATAATGAGAGATAAATTTATACATGCAAATGAGTTTTAAATTTTCTCTAAAGGAAGCTATGTATCAAAAGACATGATGGAATAAAACACATAGGCTTACCTATGAACCAACATGTTATCTCAAGTCTCAACCATGTGTATGATTATTTTTTGAAGTAAATAAGGGAAATAAAGGGATATCCAAGATAGATGAGTAAAATGAGATTATAATGACATTATTTATTTAGAAACTGGTCACATGGTAAAGAAGGAATGACTAAGGAAAATAAGGTTTGAATAACCAAGTCACAATAATGATTATCTATGTTATAGAGATAAGGTCACAAAAAATCATGAGAAAATAATAATATATCCATGGAAAATTAAATTATATAAATCAATCATGTAGTCATGAAAAATAATCCATAAGAGAATATAAGGAAGGGAGTGACACCATAGATAACATGTAGTGAGAAATATAAATAACCATGTAATATAGATAAGATTTTGACATAATGTAAAATAATATGAGATAGATAAATGCAAATTTAGAGCATATGTCCAATCTAAAATGAAGAAATAAATTAGATAACACCATTTTGTGTTCATAAATACAAAAATATTTATCTATAAACTTTTTCAATAACATATGTGAAGTTAAACTCTAATGGTAGTGAGGGTCTCATTTATATTTAGAGAAATTTGATAAAATAATTCTAATTCAATCTCCTCAATATAAAATTTAGGCATTCCTAAAGGATCATGCTCATGAAGACCATTGTATATGGGATACTCAATAGAAGGCATATGAGTGGACTCTATAGGACATGAAGGAGTCATCAATAGAGAAGGGGCCACAAGTGAAGGAGGATCCATGCGTGGTAGAATCATGGGTGGATAAGGAGCCATAGGTGAAGGGGACATAAGTGGGGGAACCATGGGGGAAGAAGATGGAGCCTTCTTATGAGGGTGATCTATGGGAGGAGGGATAGTAGGTAAATGAATAGTCATAAGGTGATTCATGAGATTCAGCTAAAGGATATGGCAATGATCAATGTGATGTATACCATGTTGGTGCCACAAACATTATACCTCTCCAAATTTGGGAATATAATTAGATTAAAATTTTGGGGGAGGTATAGCCTTGTCAATAGGTTGAGGAAGAGTAAAATAGAAGGTGTTTACATATTATTAAATATTATGACAATGCATTGAGGAATGATTATCCATGCCATGAAAGAAAGAAATATGCTTGTTAGTATACTTTATGGGTGTACTAATAGAGGGAGTGTAAATAGAATCTAAGGAAGGCTGGTATAATTTATATTCTTTGGTATAATGACCAAAAACTCTATGAATATCATAGTTGTTTGATCGACTCATTTGGTGGGTAGAGGAGAAAGCTATGTTAAATGGAACAAACCATCACCAAGGAAATGTGGGTTTGGTTGAAAGACTAAATGAGGTTTGATTGAAGGAGAAAAAGGAGTATAAGTAGGAAGAGACTTAGCTAGAGAGAGTGGGAATAAGATATGGAATAGGATAAATTAAGGAAGGGGTGGGATGCACATAAGGTTATAAAATAGTAGAAAGCATCTCAAGAGAAATCTAGTAATGGGGATCTTGGTATCTAGTGAAGTGATAGGGATGAGTCATACCATGATCCATAAGCATGCTTGTATATGGGTCTTTAGAATATAGAGGTGTGTGCACCATCTTTACCCTATGAATAAAAGGAAAAATTCTAAAATTAAGAAGTATATAGGATGGAATGTGAAAAGATAAACAAAAAGATTGAATCAAATAAGAATTATAATGAATTATTTGAACATCTCAATATGAAACAAGACTTCATATAAATGCATTATCTAAGGTATAACTATCATTATATTTAGGTGTATCAAGACTAATTACATAGGTAGGGATGATCATTTCATCAGATCTAGTGTGATAAATGGAGTGTTGAGTCTTAGTTAGGACTATGGGTATATCGTGACTAGGTGATTGATATGAATGTAGATTTAGTGAAGGTGGAAGCATAGAAATGAGGTGAGGAAAGAGATCAGAAGCTTTTATCTTGAGATTGATCTCATCATGCTCATCATCATTAGAATCTAAGAGGTTAGGTGGGATATTCTCAATGTGTTTAGGGTGACCATGGTAAACTCACATAGAATTTATAGGGAAATTAAACTATTGATATTCATAAAATGGAATAGTTGGTAAGGGTTCAAGGGTTATAATTTTGAATACACCGTGGTCTTAAAATTGTTCAAAATTATAAGGGTTTGTGTCTCACTAAATCCTATTTATTACACCATTGTGAGGAACTTGATGATTTAGAATGTAAAAGAGGTAATAACCCTCACGTGATGAGTTTATGGACTGCCAATCAAGATATTATAGGAGAGAGGAAATTGAAGATCATAACCTTCACTCATACAGTGATAGGTGGGATGGTGATAGGGAGCCATACACAACCTAAGGGACGAATTTTCATTTGATCATAGCCATGACATGTGTTATAAGTAGAAATAAGATTACATTCAGAGTATCCAAGGGTTTTAATAAAATCAAGAGAGGTAGCACAAGTACCTAAACCCTCATAAATCAAGGCATGACTTACTTTAATGTCACCAATTTCAATGTTAATGAAGAGAGGAGGATCATCTGCATGAATGAAAATCTCATCATGAATCATTGAAACAATGGGAAATTTGGGGGAAAGAGAAGTGTCAATTGTTTCATCAATATATATAGACATAGCTTCACACTAATACAATATATTGTCTTCTAATCCAAATAAGATAGTTTCACATCTTACTAGGGGATGATGAGGGATGTTTATTTTGAACAAGATCTGCAATATAAAATTATGATGATGTGGAGAAGTCTACATGATTTCTAGAAATGGGATTTGAGAAGGGAGATTAGTAAGTTCTATGATACAATCTTATTCATCATAACCCATAAGGTGATTGTTGGAGAGAGGTGTATAGTGTTAGAGGATTTACATAGAAGGAGGAGAAAAAGTGCATGTAAATTTGTGTTGATAGGGTTTAGGTGATTTAATTGAGGGGTAATTTGGTTGAATATCATGAGAAGATGTGGCTGTTGATGTAGGTTTGGTTTGCAATAAATTAAAATAAAATGTAGTAGAAGGTTAAGTATCATTACTTAGGGGAAAATAGGTAGGATAAGTTGTATAGATGGTATGAGAGGTGTTATTTAAAGGAGGTGTTGGAATTATTTCATCGAAAGATATAAGGTATTCTTGACCCAAATTTATTATATGAGTTGGGGAAGAATTTTGGATAACATAAATAGTGTGAAATGATTGGTGAGTGTGGGTGAGATGAGAATCAATAAAGGCAACTACCCTTCATATATTAGTATTATTGACGACATTGTCTTTAGTAGTTGGGTCTATAAGACTATAAACATTATTGGTAGAAAGAGTAGGCTTGTCATTATTCTCTTGGTGATTTAGAAGAGGGTCTTTGTAAAGGGCCAGATGAGCATTAGGCTAGTTCAAAGCTTGAGTTTTATTTTGTGTTTCATGAGAATTGAAGGCAATGTCATAGTCTTGTTGACAATTATAAATGAAATAATTGTGGTTGAAATTGGGATCAAGGAGGAAATCCATAGCTAATTTACACACTTTCCTATAAGTCTCATGACAATAACCATAACTAGCATGAAACAAACTAGAAATTTCCATGTTAGTAGAGATACTTGGCATGGAGGTGGAGGAAATGAAGGAAGAAGAGGTCATAGTATGATAAGGGGTAAAAAGAGAAGGAAGAGGTTGAAAGACAAACAAGTAATTTCCCTCAAATCCATGTGAAAATATGGGGTAAGGTGAATGGGGTTCTCCTATTCGACCACTTATCATTAGGTGATAAATAGTAGAAGGGTGTTTTCCTTGATGTTGAGGAAATTCACTAATGAAGAAAAACATTTCCAGAGTATACTCTAATTTAGGATGATATTCTAAGATGAAAAGAAGATTGTGAACTAAATATTTATTAGGATGAGTCCCATAGTTTGTAGTATGAGTCATCACATGCACATTAATTTAATCTAGAGTAGAAACCACAAGATATTTATGGGAAAACAATTAGGGTAGGTAAGGCTCGTCATATCTATTGATTTTAACTCAATTTTGTCCTCAAATAGGGATTTCATGTTGATAAATAAAGGTTAAGGAGGACTAAGATCATACAAAGACAAAGGTTAGTAAAAGGGATACAAAGTTATTTAGGTGAACTATGTTTAATAATCTAGATGGAAGAAAAGAATACAAAGTCATTTAGGTTGACTTTGTATTACAGACATGGGGATGAAATAGATTGATAAGGATATATAGTCATGTAGTTTGACTATGTTTTGTAATCTGACTAGAAGATAATAATATAGAGTCATTCAAGCTGACTCTATATTGATGACTAGGAGATAAAGTAGGCTAATAAGGCTACATAGTTGAGCAATTTGAATATGTTTTATAACCTAATTGGTATAGAAGAATATAGAGTCATTTATTTTGACTCAATATTGTAGATAGAGAATTTAAATATGGAAAATAGGAATACATAGTCAGGTAGGTTGACTATGTATTACTGATAGGGGAGATATAGTCTGTAAAAGACTGTACCAACCAAAATGGTAGTGTTTTGAAATAGGATTTTTTTTTGAAAAATAAGTGAATCAATAATGAAAATGAAAACACAAACAATTACATCAATTTGAGTGATCCAATTGGGGTATTAAAAAACATTACACCAATGTTAGACAATGAAAGTTTTTGAAATACAAAATGAAATGATCAGAGAGCAAGCAATCAACTGAAAAGTAAATGCTAAATAAGTGGTCATTCTAAGTGTTTTTATATTATTAGAAAGTATTGATTTAAATGTGATAGGAGAGTTGGCTAAAAATAGGGAACTAAAAGGAAATCTATGGATGGTTTTAGGACATTTGGGCTAAAAGGGATTTGTGCTAGTGATGGTATTGGGGTCTATCCCCTCTCTTCATAATCATACAATGATAAATTTATTAGGTGAATTTATAATATATATAACATTAACCACATATTTATACTTGGACATAAAACCAAGTGAACTTCCCCCTTGGTGATGAAATCCAATTAGGTAGGCCTTGGGAAGACAAGTGTTTATATGAGTTTTGAATGTTATGTGATTGGGTAGTGTGTGTAAAAGAATAAAATAGTGTAAATAAATAATAGTTTGAAAATCCACCTATTTAGACTATGTGAGTTACTCTAAGCATGAAAATAGTTGAAAAATAAATGTGAATTTATTAATATCAAATAGTTGTTAATTCTTTGATTAAGAATAGTATAGAGTCGATTCAGGTGACACTACATGCAAACAATACATAAAAAAGTTGACTAAGTTGATACTATTATGTAAAATCAAGGTATTTATGAATAGATTCAAATAGGTTGACTATATCTCTCAGATAAAAGAAAGACTATAGAACTAAGTCAACCAAGTCCACCTTGTTAGTTGTAGGGTTACAATTTTAAAGATTGCTAACTTGTGAAAAATAAAATTGAAGAAAGTACTAAAATGACATAGAGGGGAAAGAAAGGAACTTGGTGGGATGAATATGGTTAAGATTTCAAAGTGTATGCCTAAGTGCCTAAATTGTAACTTTCAAATTCTATAAAATGATTCGATTTGTTTGACTAAGTTTTTCAAAACCCTAAGTATTGAAAGAAGAATATGGAATAGATTCAACCTGTTCGACAATGTTTATTAACCTATGTTCTATCAGAGATAATAAGATTATAAATCAACTTATTTTAATATGTATGCTAATCTAGAACTAAATAAGAGTACTATGTTGACCTATTTGATCCAGTAACCTATAGCTAATGAAGACCTACATAGATAGAATATAATCATTCTGATGTGACTATATGTTAAAGTTGTGAACATAGATTTAGAAGTATAGTGATTGGTTTGATATAGTACTAAAAATATGGAAAAATGTAATAATATGATAAAAATGATGGCATGAAATAAAACCTTCAAGGGTTAGAATCACATCAGGTTCACCAACATGTATGCAATGGGAAATGCAATAGATCTATAAATTAACCCTAGATTGGACAAGATAAATCATACTTACACTTATTATTATGGATACATTAGATATTCGAGGTCATCACCAAGATGGATCTGCTAGACCTAGATAAGGGATCCCATACCACAATAATATCAATAGGGAGGTTTTTAAAGCCTCAAGTCAAGTAAAACTATGTAATAACCATAACTAGGTCCTATGTTTTCATATTCACAAAAAAAAATTAAAACTAAATTAAAGTCTAATCTAGTGCTCACCAAAGCTTGTGGCACAAAGTGGTGGTAATAAACATGAGAAGTAAACATGCATAGAACACATATACTCACATCAATGTATACAAAAACCAATACATGAAAGATAAGTACAAATGCATATCTATTTAATCTTACAAAGGAAGAAAAGAGTTAGGAATACTTACCTTTGAAGACAAACCTATCTAGCCTTAATCTCTCCCTTAGCCAAGGTGTTTCAAAAGAGGCTATTATGGTATTTAAGGATGAAAAATATAAATCAAATCTAGTATACACAACCTCTCAATGTATCCAAAACACTTCTTCACAAGACAAGATCTATATCTCCAAATAAAGAATGAAACCTTAATCTATGTTACTTAAGTAAAATGGTGGATAATAATATGCACAATATATATATATATATATCTTAGTCTTATTTTATCTTATAAATGGAAAAATGGATGTGTTTATATAGGTATATATAACTATAGTCATTTTCAAAAATTTGCATTAAAAAGGTTGACCTATTCGACCTTGTATCTTTATTGAAAAAAACAAATTTGGTCTCGGTCTAGGTTGGCCATTGTCTGACCTAGACACTGAATAGGTTTTATCAATTATTTTACAAGGTCGATGGGGATAACAGTGCAACATAATTTTCAAAAATTATTTTAGGATAGGGAAGGGATAATGAAGGTAGAAAATGACTAGATGAGGGTGAAAATTTTGACAGAAAGCTTAGGTAAATGTTTTCAAGATATGGGTGTGTAGATAGAAATTGGTAATGAGGGATAAAAATACTTTAAGACACTAATCATCTACCCATCCCTTCCCATTACACCCCTTAAGGCATGTACTTAGAGAAATTGAGAATCAATGGGTTAATACAAGATAAAAAGCATCAATATTTTATAAATTTTGAAAATATTATGTGTATACCTTTTCATATCCCAAACTAGTGGCATTAATTATCTCATTCACCCTCACAACTTTATAAACAATCTATAATATTGAAGGTTACCTCAAAACCCTATTTTTACATTATGAAGAACTTGAGATGACTCAATTTAGTGATCAAAACTTAAAAGAGGATTTAAATACTTTAAAACACTAATAATCTACCCATCCCTTCCCATTACACCCCTTAAGGCATGTACTTAGAGAAATTGAGAATCAATGGGTTAATACAAGGTAAAAAGCATCAATATTTTATAAATTTTGAAAATATTATGTGTATACCTTTTCATATCCCAAACTAGTGGCATTAATTATCTCATTCACCCTCACAACTTTATAAACAATCTATAATATTGAAGGTTACCTCAAAACACTATTTTTACATTATGAAGAACTTGAGATGAATCAATTTAGTGATCAAAACTTAAAAGAGGATTTAAATACTTTAAAACACTAATAATCTACCCATCCCTTCCCAATACACCCCTTAAGGCATGTACTTAGAGAAATTGAGAATCAATGGGTTAATACAAGATAAAAAGCATCAATATTTTATAAATTTTGAAAAAAATATGTGTATACCTTTTCATATCCCAAACTAGTGGCATTGATTATCTCATTCACCCTCACAACTTTATAAACAATCTATAATATTGAAGGTTACCTCAAAACCCTATTTTTACATTATGAAGAACTTGAGATGACTCAATTTAGTGATCAAAACTTAAAAGAGGATTTGCATGGGTTATGAATCTATTAGACATGGAAGGGGACCTCTATGGAATACATACTTGTGGCATTATTTTAATATTTAAATTCATTGTCTTTATGAACTATTATTAAGATCGTAGAGGTGTTTGAACCTGCCTACACCTTATCAATGACTCTATGAGAGAGGAAATGATCTAAATGACATATAATGATTGAATTTAGTTGTGAAATGGAAAATCTAACATTAATAGGTCTCAAGGAACCTAAATTAGTCACTATCTCACATGTGTGAGGTACATGATGGATGGATTAGGCTTAGAGTGATTAATATAAGCTTAGAAAGGGCAAATTTAGGAGATTTCTCTTGGATTTGAATTAGG
Organism: Torreya grandis; assembly: GCA_037957365.1. Taxonomy (NCBI): domain Eukaryota; kingdom Viridiplantae; phylum Streptophyta; class Pinopsida; order Cupressales; family Taxaceae; genus Torreya; species Torreya grandis. Next base: position 2,722,733 of record JARHVA010001000.1, on the reverse strand, counting down.
TAAGGACTAGTAAGTTTTATTAGAGACATCCAAACATGATAAGATTATCATATAATTTTTTAAAGGATTAATTAATAAGATTTATAGTGACTGCAAATCTCTTTCAGAGTCAAGACACCTAGTGTTGGTTAATTATGCAATTAATATCCCCAAGAGACTAAATGCATCTATTTGGTAGTCCTTGAAAGTGGTTTATATTTTTGAAAAAAGTGGATGAACTATAATTAGGTGTATAATATACTATAAAATTTTGTTTTTAGTCATTATACAAATAATAAACCTATGATGAGAGAATTGACTAGTTTTCATGGCCTATTGAGCTGACTAGGATCTTATACTTAGTTTTAAGGTTCCATTAACTTCAAGACACATGAATCTTATCTGTCATCTCTAAAAAAATCAAAGAAACATGGAAATGGTCTAGAGTGGAATTAGATAACTTCAAAAATCTTACCACATTTCAAGATACAAAAGTTATAACTCTAAGAAAAGTAGTGGTAGTTTCAAATGAAATGAGTGAAGTGTCTCCCTTTTACACCAACTTCTCATGGATTATCATCTCAAATATAAAGACATGTGGAGAAGCATAGTAAGAATATTATTAAACCCCATATTTTTTAACTTTCATCATGAATAATGACCTGTGTCTTTGACTCCTATCCAATGTACCTTTCTCTCTCTCTTCTCACCTTTTTATGTATGGACTAGTTTGGCTTTGAAAAGGCCTGACCTGAGTGATGGTGAAGCCTTACTTAGAGAAACACTTGTATTTTGCCTTTGTAATTCAATAAAAAATATTTTTTACTTCTAATGATATTTTTCTGGTAGATGTGCTTAGTTGGTTAATGAATGTCTAGTGATATGAAATGCTTCCTTTCATTTATCCTTTATTAGTTATCTCTATAAAAGTAGTAGTCATATATGTAGGTCATATAGTGTTAATAGAAAATTATGTATTTGGTAATTAATTACCCATTTTTAGTGTCTTTAGATAACAATTAATCATCTTCATAGTATATGTGCCATGCACTAACCTCTATGTGAAACACTCATGCCTAAACACCTTCTTATTTGAGTAGTGCAATTAAATTCATGGTATAGTTCATGGCTTTAGATTATGATATGTAGGTAGTGTTGGCATAAAATTATGCACCCTAGGACACTCTAATTATCTCCTAAAAGCTTATGTAACATTGAGTCATCTCTCAATTTGTGGGGAACTTTTAAGAGAGATGAATCTCTAGTTTATGAGGGCTAACTCCCTAGATTCTTCTTTAAATACCTATCACCTAATATAATGCTTGTTCATGAAAAGAGTTAGAATTTTGCATAAAATGGAAACAAAACTAAAGAAGAGATAAACCAATATAAATCCCATGGAATATCAATCTCATACTAAGAAATAAAACTTTCCAAGACCAATTCTAGGCATTAAAGGATTCTAACCATAATTGTTTCAATGTGAAGGTAGCATATGTGGGAAAATCAACAAGATAACTAATCTAGGGGTATATTTCCAACCCTAGAGACAATTGATTTATTGAATAAGAACCTAGTATAATAAACACACTTCACATGACTTGTTAAGATTATAAATTTTTCTTAAACATGAAAGATAAAGGGAGTAAGGATGATACAATCACTTGGCTCCACTATTCATCACTTACACACTTAGACAAAATTTTCACAACTCAGAATTAGAATTGTATAATATGTTCAAAAACAAAGTGTAATGTCATTTTATTAGGGATTTTCTCTACTAATTTTTGGTATTTTTTTACAATAGCCAAAATGGATCACATTTATAGAACTTGGAATAAGAGAGAGAAAAGAGAAGTTTAAAAAGCACAAGGATAAGTGTCTAGAGATGAAAATAAGATAAAATTAATGTCGATGAAGAGATGGGGTGATACATAAAATATAAATAGTTACAAATGTCCTTTCAAATCATTCAATACCTACAAAGTGGTTTAGAAACTCCTTTCCTTGCACATAAAATTTCCCCTCATGATTTTCCTTCCAAAACTAGCTTATCATTACAAATGATCAAGTCTAATGATGGGTCTAATTAGGATGGGATACTAAAAATATCTCTCATTAATTATATTATCATTTTATCATTCCTATAATTTTAGCCATATAAAATGATCCATGATAGTCCCAAAATGATCTCTCTCTATGCACCTCTCATACTTGGTACCTAAAACCTTCAATATTCTCTAGTATGATCCATGTAAAAGAGATAATTACACTTTTCAAATGTTTCCATATCATCATTTTCAATAAATTATCCTTAAAAGTCTTTCTAAATTGAGTTTCACTACTTTTCCCTAAGTGTTCACTATCTATCCACTAGACTGGCTGAAATGAAAGAGATATAAAATAGGGTTAAGATTTTATATATATGATAAAATATACATTAATACTTATAAAAAATCCTAAACTCTCCTCCAAAAGTGATTTTGCCTCTTGAAAATTTTCCATGCCTAAAAAAACACAAAAAGGTCAAAAAGAGCCTTGTTTTAACCTATTTCATACATGTCCTTATATAAAAATTAAATTAGAGGGTTCCTAAGAGAATCCTCTACATGTTACCAAAGTATCATGTCATTTCCATTTCATCTTCATGCTTAATTTTCAATCTTCTCTTAATCGGGTCCTTATGTAGGTTTTATAAAGGTTTCTAGTGGTTTGGAATATTAACATTTGTTCATAAAGAAAAGATATTGTAATCCTTTAAAAATTAAAATTATGTATTATTAGGTACCCTTCATAACTTTTACAATCACCTCAAGGTCCCATGCAAAGCATTATGGAAGATCCAAGCATTTGAAGTTGGCATTTGAGCTCCTTTTTTACATGTTGTGTGGGTTTGAGCACATTTTAGGCCAAAAGTGGTTTCTTGGAAAGTTTTCCTAAAAAAATTATGTTTAATCACCTCTAATAATTCTTGACAAAAATTATCTAATCCCTATAATATCTCACCAAGGGCTTAGAATGAAACTGACCCTATTGTGAGACTAGGTTTATACCTTGCCAATGGGTCTGCCTGCACCGTTGAGCCAAAAGACACATATTTTAACTTACCATGAAATTTAATATATTGGAAACATAATTTTAATCCCCATATTCATTATTAAATACACTATAATACGTGGCAAGGATTGAAATTTGAAACGACCTTGCATTTCGAGCTAAATTTTCATGTTGGTTCACTAGGTTTACCTATAGACCTTGTTTAGACCACTTTGTTTGAATTTAAACATTATGTACTCTTTTATTATGTTTCTCCATGTGATATAAATATATAAAAACCCTATTTATTTATAAAATTAATCTCTATTTCACTATTCATCCCTTTTCCCCAAAACTACCAATCTTGTGCATGGGAAAAATCCCTTACCTCTTACATAAAATAGAGGCATATTTACCTATTTTTTGTGAAAATTGAATGATTTTTAATATTTATAAGGTCATAATTACCATATTTACTATTTTTTTCCTAATTCCATGGTTAGGGGTTCTAATCATCTCAATCTTCTCAAAAAAGGGGTCAAACCCCCTATTTTCTTGCATTTTTGCCTAAATATCCTCATAGATGATCTTTCCAAACTAATTTAATGATTATAAGTTGTTTATAAATTATGTACAGCATCATTTAATTCTTATTTAACCTTTTAATCTACCCAAAACCGTTTTCCTAAGTGAAATATCCATTTTCACCCCTTGAACCAAGGGTTTCCTAACTTATCTGTATGGATTGAGTTCATTTTGCCAAGAGGGAATGGTATTTGGGTATATTTAGAGTGTTTTTGGAAAAAAAATTAAAATAATTTTATCACGGTTAATCATATTACACTATTTTAAAACATCTATTCCTTGCTAGATAGTCAAACTCTCATCTTGCTCCTTCTAAGCTAGGACTCTACCTGACTGCAACAGTGGACTGAGATGTTTTCCTATAGATAACTCTATTTTTAGATCATATAAAGGTTTTAAATACCTTATATATCTTCCTTTAATCTCTTCTCATGTCAATTTTATCACATTCCCTTTATCCTTAAGTAATATTAGCATCTTTAAGGCTTTCAATTGCTCACTGCTTTTTATAGTCTCTTTGGCTTGGTTATAGGTCACTTTATAGGTTTGATTAAGGAAATGTGGTAGATAATAAATTATTAAGTTCCTATTGATATTTTAAAAAATTATTTAATAATTTTAATCCATCTTATAAGGTTAAAACTATCATAATTCATGCCTAGTCCTTGACTTCCTTATTTGACCTCTATCTCAGTCCATACAGAGGTTATAGGTGCACATTTTGATCCTTGATACTTATTTTATGGTTGTGTTTCTTGATAAAAATTCATAATTTTTTAAAAATTTCACTTTAATTTACCTTTAAATCTCAAAGGAAATTTCAAAACATGATTTTTTGACCACTGCTTGATAACCCTATTGTAAGTGCAAAATTTGCCCTATGTACAGATAGGGTATGGGCTTAGAAGGTCATTATATCCAAGAAAATATTCTATTCTAAAATTTTACTAAATAATTTATTTTAAAACATTTATAATTGTTTCCCTCATTGATGGTATAGTTTATTACTCTCAATGTGAAGTGCACAGTCACTTTCCTTCAAAATCATGTAGGTGATCACTATAGGGTTTTAGAAATTTTAAGCAAATTTTTATATTTGAAACTTTCCCCTTGCACTTCCTTTAAAATCTCCCTTCTCATTATATTTTTTATCCTATACTATTAATACAATATCATCCAAGGTATATTAATTATAATCTCATGTAAACATGTTCTATGATGCATTCAAAAACCTCATTTGCCTTGGTTTGCACTTTTCAAGGATTGCAAGCTTGAAATCACATTCATATTCTTAGACATGCTCACCACCCTCTTTAGTATTGTATATTAGTCCTATATGTTTCATTTCAACATCCTAATCATATATATATATAATATAATATATTTCTAGCCTTTTTCACTCAAGGATGGCATTAAGAAGAAACCTATAGGTGCATATCTTGAATTGCAAGGCATTGAGAGTGAAATTGACTATTTTAATGCTTGATAAGATGATTTATAACACTTAAAATTCATATATTAACTTTAAAAAGTAAAATATCCATAAATTACACCTTAAGAAAAATTTCAAAACAAAACTCCCAATGTGGAAAAACACCTCCAAATACATATGTTGACTATAAAGCGCTGACAGTGAGAAGTATAACCTGAGCATTTTTTTGGCATGTTGAAGGTTAAATAATTTTTACATAATATAAAAATATATATTCATTAGTTATACATATGAAACAAACTTCAGGTTATCATCCCAATGCAGAGAACCTTCAAGACACATGTAGGTACTCAAGAAGCTAGTAGCTTACAAACCATCCAAGCCTAAAAGAGGCTATTTTGACATTTGATGATATTGATAATAGAATAGCGATAGATAATATATTTATAAGTCATTAGAGACATGTGAAAACATAAATTTCATCAAAACCAAACACAAGAATCAAACATAGGCTCAAAAAGAGACCCCTAATGGTTATAAATACATAAAAAGATACCTAAAGTGTTAGCAATTATTAATACAAGAGGAGACACCAAATTGAAATTTATTTATATGGATTTTAAGTACACTTAGATTAATATCCACCTGAAATACCATTATTCCCAAACTCAATTGTACGACCCACACCAAGTGTTTGAATTTGACCTTCCTTGGCTTGCAAAGAGAAAATGGAGGAAATAGGATAAAAACTAAACTTTTTGACATCCTATTTTAAAAAAATGTGTGTAAAAGAGTTTTGGGAGGTGAATAGGCATTATATGGATGTTTTTAGCTTCATGTGAGATCATCTATTTGGTATAAGTGCCCAAAAGGGCCTAAAATTTAGGAAAAACTCCCCCTTTCTTCATATAATTGACTCTTTAACTAACACTAACCACTTTAAAACTTATCCTGACTTCTTCCATGTTGAGATTCACTTTGGTTACAAATATTTTAGCTCTACCATCTGTACAAGTCATTTAATAGGCTAAAAATGTGGCCAAATGACCCTTTATACACATGAAACCTAGCAAGTGGCCAATTTATGAATTGTAGACATATTAAAAAAATTAAAATACAATATTAGGACATTTTAAAAATAAATTGAGCCTTTTAATAAGTTTTAATATCTTTGACCAAGGTTGAATTTAGTTGACTAGCCTAGTAAAAGGAGGATGGGCTTCAACAAGGACTAGGAGAAGGATAAGTGAGACATATAAGACAATAAGAGACCCCCTATGACGCATGAAACCATATTTAAAATTTAAAAATAGTAGGGGTTGATCCAATTTTACTAGAAGTCAAATTTTCTCAACATCTTCTCAACTCTTAGGGGTAACATGCTTGTCTATGTTAAGGATTAGTAGCCTTATCCTATCTATTGGGTCATGGAGTCTCTCTAACATCTACATAATACTCCAACATATTTAAAAAACACACCAAACTAAAGTAAAACACACACATAATACACACTCAAAGGAAACACACATGTGTTTAACTAGAACACTTAAGGAACACAACCAAATAATGTAAAGCACACACCTATGCGACTATTTACAAAATAGACCTCATAAGGACTAATAGCAAAACTTTAGATGTATCCCATTCAAAAGGATTGGAATCTCTTCTCCATTCATCTTGGCCAAATAGAAATAATTTATTTATTTTCACTTGTTAATGATTTAAGGGCCACTCCACAAGGCATTAAACTTTGTATGTCAACCTGGTTTTACTCTATCCTCATCCCATTTCAAAACTAAGTCCCCTTCTTTGAACACTATTGTACTTGATCTCTTGTCAAAATAATTATTCATAAGTACTTGGTGGTGTTACATAGTCTTATGAGCATTGTCCCTTTCTTATTTTAGCTACATTATTTTTATCAATCTCACTTCTATTGGAGTATTTTCAAATAGTTCCAGCTGATGTGCAAGTTCTAAAGCAGACATTTCTTGAGATATGGATAATATAACTTCTCTTCCATGAACAAGCACAAAAGGATAATTTCCAATTGACATCTTGGGAGTAATCCTATCAACCCATATGGATGTCTTCAACTTGATGTGCCATACCCTTTGATTATTCTCCAATATCCTCTTGATAATCTTGATGAGATTTTTATTGGTAGACTTAGCCAATCTGATACCTTAAGGGTAATAGTTGGATGAAGTGCTCAAGTAAAATCCATTCTTATTTTCCTAATCAAAAGTTTTATCACTCATAAAATCAAGTGCATTATTGTAAATGATAGTATAGGTAACTTCAAACCTTGTTATGATAGTTTCATAGAACTCCAAGATAGCATTTTCACATGCCTCTTTCAATGCAATAACCCTTACCCACCTTGTGAAGTATTCAATTAAAATCAATATCCATTTGTGTCTAGTACATGATGGAGGGTTCATCATACCAATTAAATCAAGGCACCAATGCATGAAAGTTTGGTCTACTTGGATAGGATTTAATGGAAGGGCTATAATCTTTTATTTGCCTACAAAGAAGGCACATTGATGACACATCATAGCCCAATTGTAGAAATACTTAAAAAGGCTAGGCCAATAGTACATTATCTTTGAAGCTATTATTTGAGTGGAGAAATGACCTCCATCTACACTATTGTGAAAACTTTTTAGAAACATACCAAATTAATCATTGTTAACACACATCAATAACACACCATTCACATCTTTCTAGAAGAGAATACCATCTACAAGACAATAACAAATGGTTTGAAATATAAAATACCTTATTTGAGACTTGTTAAAGCCATTGAGATACTCACCATTTTGGATTAATCCAATGATGTCTTTTGTCTAACTTTGAATTTGTATGTGGTTAGTTGATTAGGAATGAGCTTGATTTACTAGGACTTGTTCTTTTGTCCCTTGAAGATCTAAAGCTAGATGTTCACATAACCCTTTCCTCTCACCAAGTTTGTTACCTTGATATCAACATCATACTCCATTAAATTTTTAATCCACCCAACTTTCTTTTCATTGATATATTTACTTAGAATAATCTCATTGGTGCTAGGATGAGAGACCATGACATGTATCTTTTTATTTCAAACCATGTGCTTGAATTTTTTCAATCATCTTATCACAGCTAGAACTTGTTTCTCAAAAAATGTATACTTGACCTCATATTATTCCAATTATTGGCTAAAGAATGCAATTGGTTTCTCTATTTCTTCATCATTCTTTTGTATAAGCATAGCTAAGATTTTATCAAAGTTAGCAAAGGTATATAGTATGAAATATTTGGAAAATTTTGGGTTTAAGAGAGTAGGAGATTATGCAATTTCTTGTTTGATTTCCTCAAAGCTATTCTTACCTTCCTTTGTCCAAGAAAAATCTTGGTTGTTTTTTAGCATGGCTATTATAGCTTTCACTAAAGTTGAAAAACCTAGAATAACCCTTCTTAAAAAAATTATTTTACCCAAGAAACTTTGTATTCCTTTCTTCTGTAGAAGCAAAGACAAGCCTAAAATGACCTCAATCCTTTTAAGGTCAATATACAAACCTTATTTTGAAACAATATGACTCAATATCTTACCTTCATTGATAACAAGGATGCACTTCTTTAGATTAAGAGATACTCCATACTCCCTACACTTCTCAAACACTTGCCTTAGATATTTCAAATGGTCATTAGCATCTTTTGGAAAAATGGTTATATCATCAAGGTACACAAGCAATATCTCATTGATCAACCCTTTATAAGCCATGTACATTTCCCTTTAGAAGGTAGCTCCAGCATTAGACAAACCAAAAGGAATTTTACTATAGGTAAAGGTTCCCCATTTTGTAGTAAAGGATGTCTTAAATTTATCCTCTTCATTCACCAATATTTGGTTATAGCCTGAATAGCCATCAAGAAGTGAAAAACATTGAGAACCTAAAAAAACATGAAAAAATTATTCCATGGAAGGTAGTGGATAATGATCCTTAAGAGACACATATTAAGTTATCTAAAATTCACACAAAGTCTAATCTCTCCACTCTTCTTTTAGCTAGGTACAAGATTAGCTACCAAGTTGAGTGCTTGATAGGAAAGATAATCCTAGATTCAATCAATTTGGTAATCTCTTTCTTCATGAGTTCCTCTATCTTGGGATTGATAAGCCTTTATTTTTACCTAACTATTTTAGCTCTAGGTTCTAACTCAATGGTGTGATGAGCTAGAATTGGATCAAACCCTTTTAAATCCTTGTAGTCCCAAGCAAATACATCATGAAAATATTTGCATAATTCAATAAATGCTTGCCTTTTAGATGGAGAATATATCTTACCAATTTTTAGAATTTTTTCCTTGAAGATCATGACTCTTTCATAGTTCTCTTCCATTATGGACATGATAACTCTTTCCTTCCTCCTTTGATCATCTGATTGAAAACCCTCTCCAAGGTAACAACCCTTTTAGGTATCCTGTTTGTCTTCAGCTAAATGACTTGATCTTCATATTGATTATGAAACTTCTTTTAGTTCTTTGAAGAAAAATTTCCCTCATTTTGTAAGAAATATGAAATGTGTTTATCATTTTCAAACACTTGCCATGAAACCTCATTATATATAATATAAGGTCTCATAATGTTCTTGATATGGGATTTATCCTTCTCTCTACTTACATCATCAACTATATCAAAGTGTGCTCCTATGACATCCAACCTATTAGCATGCTTATTTGAATCTGTTGGTATAGGATGTATGTTGAAATCATCAAAATCTTCAAGTAGATCCCATACCCTATGTTTATAGGATTTAAGAAAAGGATTCTTGGCTATAGCTTGGTTTCTCACTTGGTGTATGACCAATTCACTATCCCAATAAACCTTCAAATTATTGATTCCCATTTTATTTACCCATTTGAGGCCATGAACTAAGCCTTCATAGTCTACCATATTATAAGTACAAATGAAATGGAATATATAGAAAGAGTAGTATTGTTTCTTTGATGGAGAGACTAACATGACACCAACAAATACACCTATATTATTCCTTGATCCATCAAAAAACATTTCCCATATCCCTTCAAGTTCATGATATTCATTAGTGGTTGAGGGTATAGAAGTATTTTTTTTCATTCATACAATAGACTCCCAAATTTGTCTCTTCTATGAATGTATATGATCATGATCATATGTTTTAGTACCATACTCATCAAGCAAAAGATTATAAATACCTTAAAGGGGAGAGGATGATTCACCACCCATGACACCTTCTTCTTGTTCTTCTTCTTCACTAATTACATAATTCTAATTTGAATTTATTTCCACATATGGTTTAATATAAAACCTTGTCAAGGGTTGTGTTCTTATGGTTACCTTATCTCCATATATTTTTACAAAATCTATAAAATACCAATCATTAGAAAGATATCCTCCTATTTTAACTATGAATTCCCTTCACAAGAAAATAGAAAAATGAGCTAGAAGGTCTACCACCATAATGTCTTGCATAATGGGGAAACATGGAAAATCATGTAGAAAGAGTTTAAATCATCTAACCAATCCCACTATCTTGGTTAGAGTTCCATAATGATGTAATACACCCTTTATATGTGGTTCATACTTTAATCCTAAATTATCTGTAACCACCTTAGGCATAATCATGGTACTAGCTTCACTATCCACAATGCAATTGTGAACTTATTTGTCTCCCATAATGAGTGTGAGGTAGAAAGGTGGAGGACTTTTATATTTTGTGGAGGGTTCTAGGACATAATTTGGTGTATTGGTAAGTTCTACACTATTGTGTCTTGAATCTTGAGGGGCTATATAGATGTTTGAAATGTGTTCTTATAGGAGTTCCTTTTGGCCAGACATATGCAAGACTTACCAAAGAGATATGCTTATCTTGATATTATTTATAGAATGTATAATGTTTAGATGGGAAGTATTCACATTTTATTGAATCTTTGAAATTAGTGAGGAATCTTGAACTTGATTCATTTTATGCTTGATAACCTTACTCACATTCTAACTTTGATTAGGAGTGTGACTAGTAAGGGGTATTACACTAGGATTCACACTGTGTGGCCTTGGAGAGGCATTAATTGGAGTCACATGTGATTTTATAACATCTCCCAAAGCTATCTTTTTAGCTCTTATTTTGGATATAACTGATATATTTTTATTCAACACATAGTTAAAATTAGTACTTTGGTTGCTACCCTCTCTATGAGTATCCATTTGCATGAGATTTTATTATTTTGATGTGATGCAAGGAGTAGATCCTTTTTATGCCACTATAGCCTAACAACCTTCTCAAAAATCATACAAATATTGACCTTGAGATTGTCCTCAATGATCCAAATGCTCCTCTCCTTAAACTAGATTAGTATGGACTGAAATAATAGCCCTTGTGGATGGAATGGAATTAGGAATATGGACATTGGACTACTTATTGAAACCTTGTTGACCTTGTACTCTTCTTTGGTTATTGTATTGGGGTGGAGGATTGTAAGTTTGTGAAGGATAATTTTGGGGATTGGGTGGATAAATTTCATGCAATTGACCTTATTTGATTTGAGCTTGTAATGACCAAATCATTTCATCTTTGTATATATCATTATCCACCTTCTTGGGAGTTATTATAGACTTGGCATTGGCATTGGTAACTTGTGATACAGTTGGATTTTCAACTAAAATATGAGACAAAAAAGGAATAAAAACTCTTGGGGGTAATTTCCCAACTTGTATCAAATAATTCTCAACTTCAATAGTTGTCTCATATGCATATGGTAGAGTAAATCCTCCCATTGACTACAATATTACTGATATATCAGTGCCAATAGCCTTAGGATATGTGGGGAATATAGTTATTAGAGGAGGCCTCATGATAGGTGGTAATATATACCATGTCCTTTGAAATATTTCATTAAAATCCCCCACACATTCATTAGGAGCTCTTATTATCACATTTATCTAATGTATTAGTGAAGTGTGGTCACTCTTATTCTCAAACATATTCACCAACAAATCTCCAAAATCATCCCAATTATTAATGCAAACACCTTCCAATGTCCTATGCTAATCAAGTGCCTTACCCTTTAGAGACATGGAAAGTAGTCTAATAGCTATGTTAGCTTGAGTGATATTGTGGAAGTTGAAATTTTTTTAAATGTCCCTAATGTGCTTAGTTGGAGTAATAGGGCCCTCTCCATTAAAGCTAGGGATATTTTTTGTAGTATTGGGAGGAATAAGATCATATGTAGCAAGATTAATTGGATTTTAGGTGTTTAAGGTTGGGAAATCATGTTTCCTAGCCATCTTCTTCCTCTTCTTGATCTCCTATCTCCTCAAATTATTCTTATTCCTCTTTAAAACCTTATTGTTCAGGATCTCTAAATGTTAAGAATGGTTCAAGATGTTATTCCTCAAGAGGAGCTTCAAATAGAGGGACTTGATTGAATGCTCTACTAGAAGATGATCTAGTGAAGACCATGAAGTATAATGTGAAGAAATTGATCTAAAACTAAAATTTTTGATCTTTTGGAGTTTCTAAATGCTAGATTAAAACACTTCTACAACCTTGTGCTCATTAAGACCAACATTCCCCTTGACATGAAAGTAATTAGGACCCGTTATCCCATTAGGCATGCCAAAAATATTGACATTAAATTTTTCACCCTAAGGCGCTCTATTCACCTCCTAAAATTTTATGCAACATTGATTCACCTCTCAAGTTGTGGGGAAATTTTAAGAGAGATGAATCTCTAGTTTACAAAGGTTATCTCCCTTAATTCTTCTTTAAATTCCTATCACCTAATCTGATGATTGTTCATGAAAAGAGTTATATTTTTTGAATAAAATGGAAACTATACTAAATATGTGATACACAAAGATATATCCCATGTACTATCAAAATCCTACTAAGCAACAAAACTTTCCAAGACCAATTCTAGGCATTGAAGGATTATAACATAATTGTTTCAATGTGAAGGTAGCATACATGGGACAATCAATAAGATAACTAATATAGGGGAATATTACACACCATAGAGACAATTAATTTCTTGAATAAGATCCTAGTACAATCAACACACTTCACATGACCTTTTAAAATTAGAAGTTTTGCTTAAACATGAAGGATAAAGGGTGTAAGGATGATATAATCACTTGGCTCCACTATTCATCACTCACACACTTAGAAAAAATGTTCAAAACTCAAAATTAGACTTGTATTCAATGTTTAAATTAAAAGTGTAATATAATTTCATTAGGGCTTCTCCATACCAACTATGGTTTTTTTTAGTAGCCAAAATGGCTCACATTTATAGAATTTGGAAGAAGAGAGAGAAAAGAGAAGTTCAAGAGGCACAAGGACAAGTGTAAAAATATGAAAATTAGTTACAATGAATGTACATTAAGATATGTGGTGAGCCATATAATATAAGGAGTTACAAATGTACTCTAAAATCATTTAAAACCTACAAAGTGGTTTTAAAACGCCTCTCTTTGTATAAAAAACTACCCCTCATGATTTGCATTCTAAAACTATCTTATCATTGAAAATAATCAAGTATAATGATGGGTATAAGTATGAGTGGTTACTAAAAACCCCTCACATAAATTTTATTATCCTCTAATCATTCCTATCATTTTTTTCATGAATAATCATCCATGATAGTCCCAAAATGAGCTCTCTCCATGCACCTCTCACACTTGGAACCTAAAACATTCCCAATTATCTATTTTTATCCATGAAAAAGGTAAAATTCAAATTTTAAAAGGTTTACATATCATTACTTTCAATAAATTAGCCTTAAAATACCTTCTAAATTGAGTTTCACTACTTTTCCCTGAGTGTTCATTGTCTGCCCACTAGATTAGATGAAATGAAAGAGATAACAGATAGGATTAGGAGTTTATATGGTTTCTAAAATGGACATGAGGACTTATAAAAATTCCTAAAATCTCCTCCAAAATTTATTTGGCCTCTTGAAAGTTTTCCATGCCTACAAAACACATAAAAATATCAAAAATATCCTTGTTCTAGGTTATTGTGTACATGTTCATACATAAAAATTTCATTGGAAGGTGATTGAGTTATTCCTCTAAATTTTAAGAAAATTTCATGTCATTTAAATTTCATCTTCATGCTTAATTTTAAATCTTTTCCCAATTGGGTCCTTATGTAGGGTTTGTAAGGATTTGTAAGGGTTTATAGTGGTTTAAACTATTAACATTTATTCATAAAAAATAGATATTGGAATCCTTTAAAAATTAAACTTATGGATTATTAGGGACCATTCATAACTTTTCCAATCACCTCAATGTCCCATGAAAATCACTATGGAAGATCCAAGCATTTGAAGTTGGCACTCAAGCTCCTTTTTGGCATCATGTGAGGGTCTGAGCACATCTTGGGCCAAAAACAATTTCTTGGAAATTTTTCATAAAAGTAAAGGTTTCATAACCTATTATAATTCCATATAAATATTTTATAATCCCTATAATATATAACCAAGGGGTTAGAATCAAATTGACCCCTATTTTGAGACTAGGTTTATACCTTACCAATGGATCTACCTGCACCTTTGAGCCAAGAGACTCCTAATTAAACTTACCATGCACTTTCATATATTTTATACATAATTTTAAGTCTAATATTAATTATTAAAAAAAATATAATTCTTTTTAAGGTTTACAATTTTAAATGACCTTGTATTTTGAGCTAAATTTGAATGTTGGTTCATTAGGTCTACCTGTAGACCTTCTTGTTTAAACCAATTTTTTTGAATTAAAAAATTATAGACTAGTTTATTATGTTTATCCATGTATTTTAAATCTATAAAAACCATATTTACTAATCAAATTGATCATTGGTTCACTATTCATCACTTTTCCCCAAAACTGATAGTCTTATGCACGGGAAAACTACCTTACCTCTGAGACAAAATAGAGACATATTTCCATTTTTTTTATATTTAATTATTTTTAATATTTATAATTTAATAATTAAAAACTTTACCAAAGGTTTTTTAATATTTCATGGTTATGGGATCTAATCATCTCAATCTTCTCAAAAAAGGGGTCAAAAACCCTATTTTCTTGCATTTTTTGCCCAAATCTCCTCACAGATGATATTTACAAACTAATTCATGATTATAAATTGTTTATACATTATATAAAACATAATTTAATTCTTATTTAACCTTTTAATCCACACAAAACATTTATCCTAAATGAAATCTCCATGCTTAGCCCTTGAACCAAGGGTTTCCTAGCTTGTCTGTACGAATTGAGTTCATTGTGCCAAGAGAGAAAGGTATTTGGGTATATTAAGAGTGTATTTGAAATAAAATAACATTAATTTGATCATGGTGAATCATATTACACTATTTTAAAACTTTCCTTCCTTCCTAGGTAGTCAAACCCTTGTCTTGCTCCTTCCAAGCTAGGACTCTGCCTAACTGCAATAGTAGACTGAGAAGTTTTCCTATAGATACATCTCTTCTTAGATCCTATAAAGGTATAAAATACCTTATATATCTTCATTTACTCTCTTATAATTTCAATTTTATCCCATTCCTTTGATCCTTAAGTAATACTAGCATCTTCATGGCTTCCAATTGCTCATTGCCTTCATAGTCTCTTTAGCTTCACTATAGGTCACTTTATAGGTTTTATTAGGGAAATGTGGAAAAAAATAACTTATTAAGTTCCTATTTAAAGTTTAAAATATTATTTAATACTTTTAATCCCTCTTATAAGGTTAAAACTATCATAATTTATGCCTAGTCCTTGACTTCCTTGTTTGACCTTCGTCTTAGTCTATACAAAAGCTGAAGGTGCACATTTTGATCATTGATAATTATTTGAGGGTTGTGTTTATTGATCTAAATTAATAATTTTATCAAAATTTCAATTTAATTTACCTTTACATCTCAAAAATAATTTCAAAACATGATTTTTTGACCACTGCTCAATAACCCTATCGTAAGTGAAAAATTTACCCTATGTATAGACAAGGTGTGGGCCTAGAAGGTCATTATATCCAATAACATAGTATCTCATGAAATTTTTATTAGGAATGTATTTTTAACAATTTTTTATTTTTTTCCCCCTTTATGTTCTATTATATGACTCTCAATGTGAAGTGCAAATTCACATTCCTTCAAAATCTTGTAGGTGATCACTGAAGGGTTTTAGTGATTTTAGGCCATTTTTTATTTCTAAAATATTCCCCTTACACTACCTTTATAGTCACCCTTATTGGAATATTTGTTTTCATATATTATTAATATAATATCATCTAATGTATACAAATTATAATCTCATTTAAACATGTTCTATGATGCATTCAAAAGCCTCATAGGCCTCTGTTTGCAATTTTCAAGGATTACAGGCCTAAAATCACATTCATCTTCTTGGACATGCTCACCACCCTCTTGAAGATTTAATATGAGTAGTTTATGTTTAATTTAAACATACTAATTACTTATATCTATCCTTCAATAATATATAGTATATTTCTAACGTTTCACACTCAATGATGGTGTTAGTAGGAAACTTATAGGTGGAAATCTTGAATTTTAAGGCATTGAGAGTGAAATTGAGTATTTCCATGATTGATTAGATTATTTATAACAATTAAAATGAAAATGTTTTATTTCATAATGGAAATTTTAATCAATTACACCTTTATAAAAATTTAAAAACAAAACTAACAATGTGGAAAAACACTTCCAAATACATATGTTGACTGTAAAGGGTTGATAGTGATGAAAAATATAACCTGAGCATTATTTTGGAATGTTTAATTTTGAATGTTTAATACTTATTCCATCATATAAAAATATATATTCATGGTTAGAACATTTGAAAAAAGCTTCATGTTCTCATCCCAATGTATAAAATCCCTTCAAGACACCTATAGTTGCTCAAGAAGCTGGCAGTTTACAAACCATCCAAGCCTAGAAGAGGCTCTTTTGACATTTGATGATCTTGATACTATAATGTGGATGTATAATATTTATATAAGTCATTATATATGTTTTAAAACATAAAACCCATCAAAACCAAACACAATAATCAGAAATAGGCTCAAAAGGAGACCCCTTATGGTTGTAAATGCATAAAAAACTACCTGAAGTGTTAGTAATTATTCATAAAGGAGGAGGAACAAAATTGAAATTTATTTCAATGGATTTGAATTAAAATCAAATTAATATCCACCCTCAATACTATTCTTCAAAAATCCAACTGTATGAGCCACACCAAGTGTTTCAATTTGACCTTCCTTGGCTTGTAAAGAGAAAATGGAAAAAATAGGATCAAAACTATACTTTTTGACATCCTACTTAAATAAAATCATGTAAAAGAGTTTTGGGAGGTTAATAGGCATTCTACACATATTTTTTTTCAAGTCAGATCATCCATTCCATACAAGTGCCCAAAATATCCTAAAATTAAGGAGAAACTCCCCCTTTATACATATAACTAACTCTTTAACTGACACTGACCACTTTCTAATTAATCATAACCTCTTTCACATTGAGATTTACTTTGGTGATAAATATTCTAGCTCACCATATGTACAAGTCATTTAATAGGCTAAAAATGTGGCCAAATGACCCTTTTTACACATGAAACTGAGCAAGTGGCCAATTTATGACTTGTAGACACCTTAAAACAAATCAAAGACCATAGTATGACATTTTAAAAATAAATTGAACCTTTTACTAAGTTTTACTAGGTTTGACCAAGGTTGACTTTAGTTGACTAGCCTTGTACAAGGAGGATGGGATTTAACAAGGACTAGGGGAAGGATAAGTGAGACATATAGGACAATAAGAGGCCCCATAAGAGACATGAACCTTGTACAAGGAGGATGGGAAAAAAAAACTACTATGGGAAGTATAAATGAGACATATAGGACAATAAGAGACCCCATAAGACACATAAAACCTTCTTAAAAATTTCAAAATAGTAGGGTTTTACCTAATTTAACTAGAAGTCAAATTTGGTCAACAGGTAGAGGACAACATATTTGGTGCATCTCCCCCATTAGAATAGTTTTTTCTCCTTTCTTAATAATAAATGGTAGATTAGTGTTTGAGCCTAAGTGATTAATCAAGGGTAGATATCCCCATAACCTAGATATTCACCTCTCTAAGAGGTCACCCACAACCTTGAGGTGATTTCATGTTATTCCAAATTAGAAAGCTTGAAATACCTTCTAAAGGGTGTATATTTGGTTGATAATAATTTTGGCATGTTTGATGCAACTAAGGTCCAAAGTAGTGGAAGGATTTTTGGTGTTGTGATTCTATATATCAGTCTTTGGATGCCTTCAACAAGCATCAATGGAAACTCCAAATAAACTACAACTAGCATAACAAGTCCAAATGCCTCAAAAAATAAAAATTCATATGTATTCTCAATTTCCAAATGATGAAAATTCATATCCAATACCTACATATTATTCATATCAGACTAACTATGTTCCTATACTCTCCACAAGTATCCCTCCAAAACACATCAATATTGTCATAGAACTTATTCCCCTCATGCATACTTTCAATCAGCCTTGGTATGGTAATTTTCCTGCTAATCAACCTAAACAAGGTGTTAAAATATGATTATTTATTTCTAAAAGAAAATGGAAGAGAATCATAGAATTAATTAATACTATAAGAAATAAGAGAGATTAAATATAATAACTTTGTATATCAAGATGATTTTGTCAACTTTGAGTTTGAAGCTCAAGGATTTTTATTTCCCTCCCACCCTCCTTATTTGTCAACAATTATCCATAGTTTTGAAGGCAGAAGCTGAGATTGAAATTTCAAAAGAGACTCAAGAAGGAGTTTAAGAAGAGTTAAACCTTTGATTTTAATTGCCTTTCTTCATTTAAAATGATGAGATTATATCTTCTAGAAAAAATTAGCTGAAGAAGATGGTTATAGAGGAACCATAAAAGATCAGCTTTAAAAGAAGACATACATGGGAAATTTGTAGCTCCAAGCAAGCATGAAAAAGTAATGACATCCCTTGACAACAAAGATGAAGATAACTCATGGTAACTATTATATCATGACTTCATGGGATAACTTTAAGTGTTTACTAGCATTGGATCTCTTGAAGAGCAAGATGAGAAGCCTAATAGGTTAGAACATTAGATACATCTTGAAGTAATTGATGATGAAATTATGGTCTTAAATGAAGTTGCACCTGAGTATGAGGTTTCATGAAGACTCTTTGGTTACTATCCCTATTGAGATCATGAGCATGAGATAGAGGTTAAAGAATCCAAAACTCAACTAGGACATGGCTTAATTGAAACATTTGATAAGTCTCTTATATATAAAGAGAATGACATGAATGAATATGAAATTGATATCCTTTTAAATTTCCAAGAGAAGGATGTTGTTTGGGAAGGTTTTGATTTTTTTAGTTTGGATGAAAAACCTATACTCTCAAGTAAACATGATTAATAAGAAGATAATCAAGGTGCAAACAATAGTAATCATGATCCTAATGAGTCATCAAAGGTTGAATTGTATCTATAGTCACAATGGAAAGCTACCCTAACATAAAACATAAACATGAAGTCAAGGTGGATAATCATGATGAATTGATATTCATTAGGAACAAGTTTGATGCTAATGATTCACTTGAAAGGATGGCTAGAGTATTGGCAACATGAAGAAGTGGATCTCAAAAAAGGAAAGGTCTAAAAGTAACTTATTTCGAATATATGATCATCACATGAAGAGGATGATCTCAAAATCTTACTTACTAATCCAAGAGGATCAATCTTGGTATATTAGTTTATACATAGAAGTTTGATTTGATTTGTTATGTTTCTTAAGTGCTTTATAGCACAAGTGTGGTGTGAGTCTTGTTTTTTTTTTTTAATGTGTGTGCGTTGTTCCATTTTTTATTCATGTGGAGGTATATTAGTTGTCTAATCTTGTTCAATAGTCTTGTATCCAAGGTCAAAGTCAAATTAGGTCTATATTAGAGTGCAAGTGACTCCATTTCCCAATGGAAGGACAAGGGTACTAGGATTTTAGCATAAAAAACATGTTACCCATATGAATCACTAGTTTTTTGACCAAATTTGACCCCCAAAGTCAAAAGGCCAACCCTAATAGGTGGAACTTGATTTTCATGCTTATGCCTTTTTCCTAACCCATCCCATGCCTTATGAGGCCTTGAAATGAATATTTATTAGTCTTATTTTAAGGTAGTGTCATTCTCATGCATCCTAATTCTTTCAAGGTAAGTATAGTGAGTCTTATGAGTATTCCATGATTTGTTAAGATGATACATGGTCTATCAAGTCAAGTCCTTTTTCTTGGTCACTTGGTTTAAATCTTGTTAAGCTTGTTTGAAAAAATTAAGGTATTTTAGCATTTTTAAGGTTTTTAAAGAAAATTAGGTTTTAATTATTCCCAATTTAAACAATATAAAGGTTATATTCTTGCATTATAAATTAAATCCAATGGTGAAGAGGTCATTTAAAGTTAAAAGTGTCTTTCCAAAGCTATACAAGTTATATAAAGTCTTATACCATGCATATCATGTATGCTAAAGTCATTTAAGAAACCTTTTATGCTAAATATGAGGTAATATACAAAATTTATAAAATAAAAAAAATTAAAGAGGAAATCTAATGCTAATGGTGTTAGTAGGAAGCCAAATTATCAATTTGTAGGTTAGAACATACCAGTTATTTTAGTTTTAACTCCAAAGAGATAGTTTAAGGCACTTGTACAAACATCAAGAGCCCACTTTTAGGTTAAGATGCTTCAAAAGTTTCTATTACCATTATAAATGTCTTTTCCAAGTTTAATAAGATTACATAGGTCTAAGGAAGGAAAAATATTCATTCTATCTCCTATCGATCTCCTTACAAGCTCACAAAGGTAGATTTCAAATGGATAATATAGGTCATACAAGTAGATTAAAGATTTAATCTTATGAAAAATATGAGTCTTAATGGATTTAAAATGCCTATAATTTATTTTTAGATTTGATTCCCCTACCTCTATGAACAATCGCTAATAACTTAAGGGGTTAAAAGCTACTTGCAATCCCTAATAGGTTGGTTTAATAGGTTGGTTTTATGAAAATTTTCATGAAATTTTTTACTTATTGGAGTATGGAAAGCATTATTTGAGGTATATAAAGGTATAAAAATACATCTCACACACTTTTCCATTAAGTTCACATGTGTGGCATTAAAATATGAGCATTAGAGACTCATAAGGATAGTTTGAAGGGTTTTCACTTTAAGTTGAAAATTTTTAGGGTTAATGTTTATTAATGACTATGAAATGTCTTTCACCACTATATAAATTCATTCCATCTCTTCATTAGGACTAAATACCTTCATAATAGCTTCAAGCAACATTTATGCTAAGGATTGTGTCATAGCTTGTGTACACATAATTGAAAAAAATGTGAAAATATGTTCTACTAAGATGGATTGAAGGTCAAAACCTTATGAGTCAGGTTTTAGGCAAAATTAATGAGTCCTCTTAGATTTTTCAATTAGTATAATACACTATTTTTGAGTTCTTATACATTAAAAATGTAGACCTACATGTCTGTAGATCTATAGCTCCCATTTTCATAACATATGCATGGGTTTTGTGTTATAAACTAAGGTGTGAAGGTTGAAATAAATGTGGGATTTTTTTTACTTATATTTTAAAGGTATTTTTAGGGTATTAAGGATGACATATACCATTAAATAACCTTCTTCGAGTTAGAAATCAACATGCACATAGATGCATATCATGGACATAGAAGGAAAAGAGATGTTTTGTGTGTTGGAGGGAGGTCATAGAGGTCATAAAGAATTCATATGAAGTATTTAACCATGGTACATGTTTTAAAGTTAAAAAATAACAAGTAGATATCAAACCCCAATGCCTAATAACTAGAGTCATTCAACCCTACAGACCTATAGGCATGTTGGTTTCAAGCTTGAAGAAAATGGTAATTTGAAATAGAATTTTGGATCTCAAATATATGGAAAAGGATTTAAAGGTAATTTTAGGTAAATAAGACTCAAATGAATATTGGGTAATAATACATCCATATAGACTTAATTAAAATCCCTGCAAAGTCATACTCGATGAAGTAACTTACAGACCTGCTAGCCTATATGAAGGGTGCTTACTTATTATGAGATATAAAAAGGTATTAGGGAATAAATTAAATAATAATGATCTTAAAATACTAGTATAACACCATAAAGTTTACATATTCAAAAAAATGATGGAAAAGTTGATAATCTTACTTAGGGTTGTTAAACCCAAATGTATACCTATAGATGGGATGAGTAGTCAAATTGCCATTAAAACTTATGAATATGGAGACAATGTGGATAGAGAGTGATGAATTGGTTGGAAAATAATATGAATGAGTTATTAATGAGTTCATTTAGAGTATATTAAATCTATTTTTATTCTTTTAAGTGAAGAAAAGAGCTGATAGTCAAATTGGCATCACATAGACCTGTATAGTGCACATGAGCATAATTGGACACCTTTTGGTTATGGAAAAGAAAGTGTAAGTATTTATATGGTTATGTATACTATAATTTAAGGTGTAAAAATAGTTATATAATTTTTAAAGAGTAAATCATACACTAAATCTCTTAAATATAGACAAAACTAGGCCATTAGGGAAATATAGACCTAATTATTTTCAAACCCTCATAAGATGGACTCAAGTTGCATAAATATTTTTAGGAGACTAATGCCTATTAAAAACCATTTTAAATCATTAATGGATCATTTTATACCTATTTATATGTTATTATGGTCCCAAAATACACATTAAGTTGTCTTCACCCAAAAACACTCTCTCATTTTATGCACATAGTCTTCTCTACTTGAGATATCACCTTTAGAAGATCAAAAATCCTTGGAGGAGTTGCATGGGGGATATTGTCATTAAAAATGGTGAAATGGGTATCCTAACCCAATATAGTGTCATTAATTCTCTCATTCACCCTCACAACTCTATAAATAATCTTTATGACTGAAGATACCTCAAAACCCTATTTTTCACTATGAAGAACTTGAGAGGACTCAGTTTAGTGCTTGGAACTCATAAGAGGATTTAGATGGGGTATAAATATATTGGCCATATAATATGACCTATTTAGGATAAATACTTGTGGCATTAGTTTAGTATTTTAATCCCTTACCTTTATGAACTATTGTTAAGATGGCATACATGTTTGAACCTACCTACACCCTATTAATGACTAACTAAGAGAGAAAATGAGGAAAATGACTTAAATTGAATGAATTTAGATATGAAATGTCAAATATGAAATTCATAGGTATCATATCATCTAAATTATTCACTATTCCACATGTGTGAGGTACATGATATATGGATTAGGCCAAGAAGTGACTAGTACAAGCCTATAAAGGGTAATTTTGGGAGTTTTCTCTTGGATTTAAATTGGGTAAGGCATAGTATTGTCCAATGGAGATATACAAAAATGAGAAGAGTACGAGATAATGTTTATAAAGACTAGTTAGTAAGAGTTATAGTTACTAAAACATCTCTTGGAGAGTCAAGACACCTAATGATGGTAAATTATGCAATTAAGAGCCCCAAGAGACCCAATATAATTGTGTAGAAATCCTTGAAAGTGGTTTGTAGGTTTTAATGAAAAGGATGAGATATAACTAGTTGTACAATAGACTATATAACTATGTTAGTAGACCTTATGAAAATAATAGACTTATAATGAGATAATTGACTTGTTTTCATGGACTATTTAGTCTTTTTTAGTCAATTTGTAGGTTTCATCAGCTTAAAGACACTTGAATCTTAGCTCTCAAGTCTAACACAATTACAGAAATGTGGAAATGGTCTAGAGTGACATTGGAGAACTTAAAAAATCTTGGTACATGTCAGGATACAAAAATTTTAACTCTAGGAAAATAAGTAGTATAAATTTTAAATGAGATGAGTGAAGTGTTTGTAGTCTACACTAACTTCTCATGGCCTATCATCTCAAATATGAACACATGTGGAGAAGAATCTTAAAACTATTTATAACCCATTTCTTGTTGTAACTTACCTCATGAAGTGTGACATGTGAATTTGACTCCTCCCTAATGCACCTTTCTCTCTCTCTCTTCTCATCTTCTCTATATGTATGGCCTAGTTTGTATTTGAAAAATCTTGAATTGAGTGATGCAAAGCCATAATAAAAGAAACACTTGTATTGTTCTTAGTTGGTTGATGAATGGGTAATGATAGAAAATAATTCATTTCATTTATCCTTTTTAAGTCATCTCTATTCAAGTAGTAGTCATATTTTTAGGTCATATAGTGTGAATAGTAGCTTATGTGCTTGACAAGTGAATAAATACTTTTTAGTGTATTTAGAGACCTATTAATTATCTTCCTAGTCTATGCACCATGAAATAACCTCTATGTGAAACACTCATACCTAGAGACCTTTATATTTAAGTAGTGTGATTGAATTCAAGTTTTAGTTCATGTATTTAGTCTATAATATATAGGTGTAGGACTACATATTTGGTGCATCACCCCCATTAGAATATGTTTCTCTCCCTTTTCCTAGAAAGTGGTAGATTGGTGTCTGAGCCTAAGTTATTCATCAAGGGGAGATAACCCCATAACCTAGATATTCACCTCTCCAATAGGTCACCCATAACCTTGAGGTGATTCCATGTTATTCCAAATTTGGAAGGCTTGAACTACCTTATAAAGGGTGTAGATTTGGTTGATAATATTTTTGGCATGTCTGATGGGACCAAGGTCCAATGTAGTGGAAGGATTTTTAGTGTTGTGCTTTTACATATTATTCTTTCGAGGCATTCAAAATACATTAATGGCAACTCCAAATAAACTACAACTGGCATAAAAAATCTAAATGCCTCAAAAATAGAATTTGGTATGTATTCTCAATTTTCATTTGGTGAAAATGCATATTTCATACCTACATATTCTTCATATCAAACTAATGTTGTTCATAGACTCTCCTCAATTATCCCTCAAAAAACACATCAATATGATATGAAAAAAATAATACCCATGTCATACCCATGATATTGTGAGTTGTATATATTCTTGGGTACATCTTATTCTAAGATAGTATCTTAATTATAGTAGCATACTCCCTACACCTAAATGAAACCTTAACTATGATGGAATACTTCCAACCCTAAGGGAAAATACAACCAAGTAGTCTTTCGAGTTTAAAAAAATTATTACCTACCTTGACCCAAAACCTTGAATGTAACCTTCTAAAATCTAAGAAATGGTTACCTTATTTCATCCATAGTGTGATATTCATACCTAAAAACCTCCAAAATCCCTTATGCATACCTCACATAGGAGACAAAATAATTATCTTCTAGAGATTCAAAATCATGGATCCTAGAGGGGATTAACAAAAAAATTAGTATTAATATCATCAAAATTTTAGAGGAATAATAAAACTACTTGATAACTACCCACCATCTACCCATGATCAATGGAATGCCCAATATGATGGAGCCATTAAGGTATGAGTAATTCTCATTTATACTAAAGAAATAATCATACCTTTTAGATTCAAATTAGAATCTAAGTGTACAATCAGTGGAGCCAAATACAAATATCTATTATTGGGCATACTCATTAAAAACTATTTAGGCATCCAAAACCCATGGATTCAAGGAGATTCATTATCTCATTACAAAACAAGTTTCTAAGTTTTACTAGAAAAAAGTTAATCACCTCCAGTTATACAAGGTTTTTATCCATGATGTCACCAAGGACTTTCATTTTTTTCTATAAAATCATTCCCTATACAAATAAACCCACTTTCAAAATCTATGGCCACCTCATCTTCTCATTTCTTTCCCCATCTGAAAACAATGGGATCAAATTTTTTAGTCTTGGTCAAGAGGGATCCTCTCATATTCAAAACTCCTAATGATCAAATAGTCACCCATGTTAGTTGAGACAAAGACCGCTTGGTCATAAACCTAGCTGATAAGAATGATTCCATCCTTGAGTGCTTGTAGTCTTATAATGACCTCACCTCATTCCATGATAATAAGGGATTCTCCCTTACCCATTATCCTACATTATCCTTCATAATTGAGTTTTATGAGTCATACTTACATATGGAGGATTACTCCTCCACTTATAAGCATGATATATTTAATATTTAAGGTAAATACCTTGATCTTAACCTATCTCCAAATGTATTTGAGGAAGGAAACACATCCCTCATAGAAGAAACTACTAAACTTAATATGTAAATAGAATAAAACACTAGAATCTTCAGATTGATATTTTCACTCTATAAGAAAGAGGTGGAAGACCACAAAAAAATACTCATGGAGCTTTAAAAATCCTTCACTTTATCCTACACTAACATGATAGGTATCAATCCTGATGTAGTTTTCCATAATCTAGTTAAAATGCCTAACATGAAGCCTATCAATCAAAAGCTTAGACCCATCAAACCTAAGGTCAATTTAATGGTAAAGGAAGAAGTCATCAATCTCTAAAAAATTAGTTTCATTAAGATCATAAATTACTCCAAATGGATGTCCAACATCATCCCCATTCTAAAAAACAATGGTAAAATTAGGATAAACATCAACTTTCAAGACATTAATAAGGCATGTCCAACTGATGACTTCCCCATCCCATACATTGACATCATTATTGATGCTAGCATAGGGTATGAACTACTATCACTCATAGATGGATTTTTAAGATAAAACCAAATTCATATTTCTAAAAAATACCAAATCAAGACATCATTCACTACACCTTAGGGGACCTTTTTCTATGTTATAATTCCCTTCAACCTAAACAATGTAGGTGAAACATATGAAGGGACATAACCCACATTTTCCATGACCTCATCCACAAAATAGTATATGTCTACATGGATGACCTTTTCCAAAAATAAAGATGGCCTAAAGACCATTTAGGAGTGTTATGCATCATCCTCACACGTTTGATTGAATATGTATTTAATTTAAATCCATTAAAAATTATGTTTGCAGTCACTAGTGGATAACTCTTGGGGTATATCATCTCCCAATGTGGGATCAATATTGACCCTACTAAGATCTAAGAAATATTTCAAATGAGCCCTCCCATATATGAGTTAGGATCATGAAATTTTTAATAAATTTATGAGATATATGACAATTAATCCCTAACCTTACCTATACCATTCATCCCATAATTAACTTTCTAAAAAAGACAAGTGACCTAACTTGGATGAGCAATTATTAAGAAGTGTTCAAGGTAGTAAAAATATTTATTATGTCTCCTCCTAAATATTATTGTCTAGAATTAACCATTGAGGTAAATGTGTTTTAGATTTATATCATATAGTTGATACAATGGGATCAAATATAGGTGTGCATAGCCTATTGAGTGAGATGAACCTGTAATTTTGGGGTTAGCTCCCCTGATGTATCATCTAGGATCAATTACTAAACCTAATACTTGTCAATATATAAGGATGAAATAATACATGAAATTAAACCCTAAATTATATGAGGTTATGCACCAATATGTTGTGTCCTCTATATTTGATCCTTCAACAACACTTATGAATAAGATAAGGACCAATGACTAAACCACTATTTCAAAAAGACTCCTAAGCATTAGTTTTTCACATAGAAGCTATGATAGATGGATAAAACCTAAGTATTATGAATGGTATGTCTAATTTCAAGAGATTTTCACTTAGATTCCACTCCAATCATGATCACTAACACTTTCACACACCATGTGACCTGTATAGATCATTATTATAGCAACTAGGTGAAAGCAAAGATATGAAAAGGGAGATAAGAATCAACCACTTGTGTAAATAAATAAGTATAAAACACACTAAAATAACATTTATAATTTTAAATACTCATCATATTAGTTTAATGGATACAAGGTACAATTTTGGGGGCAATGTTTCTTCGTACCCAATCGAGGAATGTTTGCAATAGACTTTGAGCCTCAATTTATAGAATATGAGAGATAAAGAGAGGAATAATGTAGCATATAAGAGGCATAAAGAGGAAATAATGAACTTCATTAACTCAATAATCAATTAAAAACATAAATAAGGATTAGTAACATTTCCATAACTCCTCTAATGCATTACTTTAGCTGCATAATGGCCTTTAATGGGCCCTTGGGCATATAAGTCTAATAGATGACTTGTTTTTAGTCATTATTAACCCCATGAAGATTTAGTGCACCTTAAAACTACTCCATAAATACTTAACATGTAAATAGAGGTCATGCACCCATTATGAGAGACAGTTAATTATTTTAACCTATCCATTACATGCATAACTGCCACCTTCCATGTCATTCTTAGCACATTCTTGCATTGTTCTCCTATTGGGAATAAACAATGAACACCTTATTCAAATACTTTAAAACTACCATTAATTCTTAAACTATGGAATAAAAAGTGTAAACTCAAACCAATTAATCATCATCATAATTTTCTATTATTGATATATTTCCTAATATGTAAATTCTATATTTGACACTTCACTTGCTTGGCTCTTTACTCATGAGAAATCTTCTAGTTTATCATATAGGCATATTAAGAAATTAGGCCTAAATTTTTGATATTATTAATTATAATATCATAGGACCTTCATGAGAAATTATATAAAGGTTGAAACACCTATTTTAGAATCATGAAACTATGTTAGTGAATAACCCATGGTATTCAATTAGTCTAAAGCATATATGTAATGCATTTAGGAATTACACATGTTTAAAATAATTTATAATGAAATAAGTGGATATTAGACTCTAATAAGGTGTATGAAACTTCACATCAATCTCTTTATTTCTTTCCATTAGCTCATCATGCTTAGATCCTTTATTTCTACCTAAAACGATGTAAATGTATAGTTTTTAGTGAATATGTATAGGTAAATATACCTATAAAATCCATGGTTAGGGTCTCCTTGAAGTTAATAATATAATCATGGTGTTTTATTGAATAATTCAATGCTTTTTTATCCTTTATAAAGCCAAAAATCTCCATCAAGTTCTTTTGTGAGGTTTATGGTAGGTTTTAAGGGGTATGGTCTCTTAACTATTGTTCCAAGTCCTAAGGGATTAAAATTAAAAAACAATGATAATAATTTACATAATAAAACATCCCTCAACTTACTATAATATTTTATAACTCCATGCACTTGATCCAAGATGTTCACACATGAGTAACGTGTCTCGCGATCTCAAAACCCTACAACTATGAGGTTGAGAGAGAAAATTAGAGTATAATTGATGTGAAAATTCTTTAAATTGTATATAAAATATCATATGAATAATATAACACCTCTCATAACATTTTACCATGGTTTTTATGCTTTTACAACACCCTAAACTACATGCAAACCTCTCATTCTTAGTATTAGGTTTTGCAAGCTATTAAACTAGTTTGACCCTATGGTCTTATTCTAGGTATTCCTATTCAATTTTTCAAGTTTAAAATCCTATAAATATATGAAAATAATCATTAATATCACTTGAGGTATCCAATTCTAAACATGTTCCCAAAAGTGTAACTATCTTCAAACTCATGTTTAAGCCTATAATTGTCTATTTAGGTTTATTAGACCTAACTAGCCTATCAAGGTTCTCATTAACTCATAAAAACAAAACCATTTAATGGGGAGACTGATAAATTTTGAATTATAATTATATGGGAATCCTTCAAGAATTTTTCACCTCTTTCATGCATAATTCAAAACACTCTTTCACTCCTCATGACCCTGCCTGTAAGTGGTAGTTTGACTGTGTGAGAGGTCTCTTCCCTTTTTAGCATCTTTAGGTTATATTAATAATTGATAACATATTGAACAAGGTCATATTACTTTTATATAAATATGAGTCTCTTTTCAAAACCATCTTCCACTTAGATACCTTACCTTCTCATGCTAACTTATAGGAGGTAGTTTGTGCATTCTTGACTATGTTAACTTGGCTTTAGCATCTTTTCATTGAATATTTAACTCATAATGATTTAAATGGACATATATATCTTATATATTATTTATCAAAGCTCCACTACCCATAAAAACCTACTAAAATGTTACAATTATTACATTCTTTCACTTTGCCTTAACTGGTCTATAGGTGTATGTGCATGTACTTAGATTTATTGATAATAGCCTGTACTTTTTTTACCCTTGAAACACTTATTAATGTGCTCAAGGTTTTTCCTATCTACCTAAAACTAACCCATTGATAAATTTAGGTTATATATTTCCTTTTTAATTTCTATGCATATATTTATTCACTTTACCCATCTGTGACGTTATTCGTGATGTTTGACCTCTACTTACACAATTATAGTCACTTTCCATGGCACATTGACCTATATAACACACTTGGAACATGTTCTTTCATCTCAATTATGGTATGCCTATAGGATAGCTCTTAGTTATTTTGTGACTAGACCTTGTCTTGGTCGAAGTATTTATCATTCAACATTGTACTGTAGTGTTCCAAATAGGTCACAAACCTTATAACCAATTCATTATTATAAACCCCAAACTCAATATTATTTATTGTATCTTCTCCTTTTCATATCTGATCCAAATGATCTTGTTTTAGGTTTATCTTTATCATTTAAAGAGTAAAAAATTTTAGGATATGATCTATTGTAGTATTAATCACCTTTACAACACTTTTATGATTTCTTATCACTTTTTACAAGCTTACCTTCTCTATACAAGGATGCACTTTTCTAAATTTCAAGGTGCAGGCCTATAGACTACATTGTGAATATTGACTGTGAGTTTGAGGTTAGGTCTTCATTTATAATGTAACTAGTTGCCTTCATATTATATTGAAGTCCATTTTCATAATTTATCACCTTATAATGACACATTTACCATTAGTATCTTCACTCGTAACTTTAGGCAAACCTACACGCCTACCTTTAACCCCATTGATCACTTTTAGAGTCCATTCTAAGATCGTATAGGTCTATTAATATTATTTCTTCATGAGCATAGTCATAATAATAATTAATAAAATTTGAGTATTTATCATTATAATTATCATCATGAAATCCTTTTAAGTCTAGATCAAATGCTTAGGTCTTCAAACTTAGATCTATAATATGCCTACAAACTTTTAACATGATAATATCTCTTAACACTACTACCGTTTGTTGTCTTATTTCACCATGAATTTTTTAAATGGATTTATATGATGAATTAAATGATTTATATGGGTTGATGAAAAAATCTTGAATTTCATCTCCTTTTGGGAAGGATAAAGAACTAATCTCTTGATATTAAAAAATTACAAACCTACCCTTTATGAGTATATATTGTTCCTTGGAAAATGGACCTTGAATGAGATATTTTGATATTGGAGACTAAATTTAAACCTATTAATATGATATAAAAATACCCCCTCAATAATTTTAAATTTTTTTGGTATCATTACCAAGTTCACACCTACAACTTCTAGAGAAAAATTGACCCTATAGTGTCTTGCGAAGGTTTAAGAGCAGCGTAAATTCTTAACAATTATTCATAAATCATGGGGCATAAATTTAAAACATAATTCTAAGGAATGGAATTCCATTATACCCCACTCATCTTATCATAAGCTTAGGTCACCATTCTCTCTCATTTGTATATACTAGTGCAAATCCATTGGCCATTTAGGGTTGCCAAGATGTTGATGTAGAAAAAACATAGGATTCTAACTACTTTTAGCTTATGAATCATGTATTTTATTATTTGATTCCTAAAATTAGTCCCTCTTTATATTTATAACCTCCTCTAACTTTTTCTAACCATATAAATATGTAAAAGTCCTAGAAACACTTGTAAAACATCATTTTCTTACATTTTATCAGGTTTAAGATCTTGAAAGGCCATTGGAGGGAAAGAGGAGGTAAATGAGGAGTAAAAAAATATTTAAAACCAATGTTTATAGATTTATGTAAGTTTAAAGTTCATTTTTTAAGTGTGTGGGTCCCTTTTATGATGAATAAATGATATTTGATTCCTAAAAAGACCTCTTTTTGCATATAAGACCACTTTTTTATGACTTGGAATGGTTATGAGACCTTTAAAAACTCATATTTTCAATGTGTCACTTTATTCAAAGGATTTTAATATGAAGTTTTATGCATATGGCATGATGTAAATTTTATTTTATGACTTGGAGGGATAAATTGGATTTTGAAACATGATGGACAAAATAAACCATAGAAGGCAACCTTGGATACATCATTAGATCTCTTCTTAAAAATCAAACATGACTTTGACACCTTTTTCATCTTGGTGACAATGTCTCTCCCATAATACATGGCCCAAAAAATTAAAATGCAATGAGAAAAAGAAACCTTAACTTTTTCAAATACCTTAATTTTTGTTAAAGTACCTTAACCTTATCAAAAAGGTATAAACCATTATTTATGCTTAAATACACTTGACACCCTTCCATTCAACCTAAGACATCCTATGAAGACCTAATACATCACCCAATGACTCATAAGATTCACATGATGATCCCTCAATCAATTCTTATCACATAATATGAAACCTTAGACAATGTTAAAAGGCTTTAAAAAGACCATTTCAAGATTATGCCAAGATTTAGGAAGCCTGATGCAAGTTTGAAGTGGGTCTCATGATAAAATTTAGAAATATAGAGATTAATATTTCTCATGGGAGGATAAATTATCAACATCTATAAAAAATCAAAAGGGTTGATCTACTTACTAGTCAAGAGAACTAGTTATCTCATCCATTAAACATGGGGTTTCACACATGACAATCATTACCCAACTGATATGACCCTTCTACCTAGAATGAAAACTAGCCTTCAAGGAATGGAAATAAATCACAACTCAAACAAAAACAACACAACAAGCAAATCAAGAAAATAACACACCACACTTGTGTTGACCAACACTTATTGGAAACAATACAATCAAGAAAATAATTGACTATATACAACTGACCTAAACTTTTCTTCTACCTCTTGGGTCAAATGGGAAGTTTATTAGGTCCTTCACTCCATTAAGTGAATAATGGCATGAGTTAAGATGCCCCTTAGACCTTAGTTTCATTATCCTCCTCATTTCCTTAAATGCCACTCCTCTTATCATGCTCTCAAGTGAGGTGATAGCTTCAAACCAATCTCCAATGAAGATATATTCATCTTATACTTCAAGACTACTCTCACACTACTTATCAACTACATCCTCAACAAATAGTACTTCACATGAGCATGTTTCTTTGACCTCATGGCATCTTGAGTGTTCTCACAATGCTTATCAGTTATTACAAGTTCCTCAAGCTCTTCAAGGAGTCTTACCTATTTTTCAAGAGAACCAACTATCTCATTCATTAAATAAGGGGTTTCACACATGACAATCATGACCCAATTTATATGACCCTTCTACCTAGACTGACAACTAGCCAGGAGTGGAAAAAAATCACATGAATATAACACATGAAGAAAATCAAGAAAAAACACACCACACTTATGTTGACCAATACTTATTGGAAATAAGACAATCAAGAAACAACTGACTATATACAACTTACCTAGGCATTTATTATCCCTCCTAAGTCAAAGGGGAAGTTTATTAGGTCCTTCACTCCATGAGGTGAATAATATCATGAGGAAATTTACCTTTAGACCTTAGTATCTTTGTCTTAATCCTCTCTTTCAATACCATTCCTCTTATCATTCTCTCAAATGAGGTTATAGATTCAAACCAATCTCCTATGAAAATATATTCATCTTATACTTCAAGACCACTCTCACACTACTTATTATCTATAATCTTAACAAATAGTACTTCAGTTGAGCATGATTATTTGACCTTTATGGCATATTGAGTGATCTCACAATGCTTATCAGTTGTTTCAAGTTCCTTAAGCTCTTCAAGGAGTCTTCCATACTCAACCCAAGCCAAATTGACCAATCTCTTCATGTTTATGCCCTTCAATAGGGAGTTTGTATTTACAAAGTTTGTCAACATATTAAAGTGACTCAATATAATATTTCAAATCATACATGAGGTCCTTTTAATATCTATGAGATAAAAACTTACCAAAGACTTTATATTTCTTAATGGAAGCTTGATATAACTACAAATCTACTCCCTCAAGATATGTCTTTAACTTAATAAGGACCTTAACTAATTCATCCAAGAGTTCATCTTGCCTAATTTCATGAATGTCATCCTTATTATGGTCTAAAAATGGGTCAAGAATTTGGTACACTCCTAAGTACATCAAACAAATCATTTTCAAGTGTAGTAGTCTCTTGGTATGGCTTGTTTGGAGGGCTCCCCTTCTTTGACTTAGTCAGATAATGATCTCCTTGTAAAAGCACATAACCTATCTCTATGACACCAAACAATTCTTGTATTTGTCCTCCATAAACTTCAAACTTATTTAGGTATTATTTTTATTCTATGGATGCTAGTGTGATAGGCTTATCAACAAGGATGGATAAAATATTAGAGTCCACACCTTTTTCAAAGGTTGTACAAAGATCCTCCAACTCATGTTATACAAGCTGATCAATGTCTTCCTCTATGAAACATAGAATATCCCTAAGGTCTAAAACCATATGGACTCCTTTAGGAAAATCATGGTTTCTCTGAGTATCCCCTTCTTCCTTAAGACTACATCTATGAGACAGAATTTCTTAATTTTGATCATCACTTACAATGACAAAAGGGAGTTCATCTAGAGAACTTAAACTATCTTGGCCACTAAAAGAGCTTTGAGGACTTCCAAACTATAATTTTTTTACAAAAAAATACTTGGTCATATTAACTATAAATCTCTTGGGGAACACTTTCATCTACCATTAGAATAATTTTCTCTTCTTTCATATCTAGTTTCTTCACCTAAATGACACAAAGATTAGACATTTTCTAGCCTAGGTACCTAGTCTAAGAATGCTGCCATGAGTTCATGCCATCATCACCCTTCCCTAAAAAATTATCTCTTCATTTTGGTGCTCCTAATCTAATCTCCAAACCATAACTCCTCTTTCAAATAGGGAGATGGTGGGAGGGAAAGAATGTCCAACTAGTGGAGTAGGAACATAAGCCTTTGTGGGTTATTCTTGAGTGAGTTTAGTGGGTGAAGAGGTACTTTAAAAACTTGGTAACTTCCTATTATTGTTAATCACAACCTATTTATCTCTTTCTATGCCTAGGCATCCATGAATAAAATAACTTTGATGCAGAGGTGAGGGGATTTAAAATATTGAGAATTTCCTTATTTTAACCTCTACAACCTTCTTGTCTTCTTGGTTTGAGTTTACCATGGAATTAATTGTCTAAGAAGGTTGAAATGGGCCATTAGGAGGATTATATGAATAATTTAATTGATGTTAATGCTGATTTAAGGCTTATAAATAATTATTAATGATTTGACTCAATCTTTTTATCTCATTCCACTCATTAGAGGGACTACATGCATCTTGAAAGGGTGATTATAGAGGGAAGGAGGGATAATACTCTTGATAACAATTCTACTAAGGAGGATGATAGTAAGGTTGACCTTATGGATAATTTAAGTCATGTAAAGGATAAGAATCATCATAATTATTAAGTGTATCAATTTAATATTGATATGGTTTAATGGATTGTTGATAGGGGCTCAATAGGATTGATAAGGCTCATGGTGAGGCTGGTATGGGTCAAAATAGGACTATTAAATAAGGGTATAACAAATATATCCTCCATAAGCATGCCATTAGACATCATGAATCAAATAATGAATAAGAGAACCATCAACCTAAGTTATTATTAGCCTTGGATGAAGATCTTGTGATGATCTTTAACATTAAATTAGGTCTTAATCTTCCAATATAATTCTTACATCTACCTAATCTCATTTAATGATGAGAGTGAGTGCTTGAACTCATTTTAATTATGGTCCCAATAGGCATGCCAAAAACTATTATCCAACTAGATTTCACTCAGGAGGTAAAGGTGTTTCACACTTGCTTCATCTAGTTGATATAATGGGATCACCTCTAGGTGTGGATAGCCTATTGAGTGAGATGAACCTCTAGTTTTAGGGTGAAATCCCCTGATACATCATATAAGCTCAATTTCTAAATCTATTACTTGTCAATGAAAATGGATATAAGAATGCATGAAATTAAACCCTATACTATAGGAGGTGATGCACCAATATGTTCTGTCCTATCTATTTGAACCTTCAACAAAAATTATGAACAAGATAAAGACCAATGACTAAACCATCATAACCAAAAGACTAATAAGCATCAGTGTTACACATGGAGGTTATGCTAGATGGATATAACTTGAAGGTGATGAATAGGAAGTCTAATTTAGGACATTACTAGTCATATTCCACTCTAAAAATATCACTAACACTTTCACACACCATGTGGCCTGTATAGAACAATATCCTAGTAGATAGATGAGAAATAAGGACTTGTAAATTGAGATAAGACTCACCCACTTTTGCAAATAAATAAGTATAAAACACACTAAACTAGCATGGAGAATTTGAACTAGTCCTCATAATAGTTTAAATGTTACAAGCTATAATTTGGGTAGAGTTTCTTCATACCTAGCTGAGGGATGCTTACAATAGCCTTTGAGCCCTAATTTAGAACATGATGGTGAAAGAGAGGAAAAATGTGTCATAGATGTGGCATAGAAAGGCTATAATGACCTTCATTTACAAAATAATTATTTACAAACATAAAGAAGGATTAGTAGCCATTCCATAACTCCACCCATATATTATCTTGGCCACATAATGGCCTTAAATGATCCCTTAGGTGTAGAATTGTAGTGGATGACCTATTTTTGGTCATTATTGACCACATGAAGATGGCATGCACCTTGAAACTACTCCATCA
Organism: Torreya grandis; assembly: GCA_037957365.1. NCBI lineage: Eukaryota > Viridiplantae > Streptophyta > Pinopsida > Cupressales > Taxaceae > Torreya > Torreya grandis. The sequence goes on along the minus strand of JARHVA010001000.1, from coordinate 2,685,762 downwards.
TTCATTGACATGAAAAGAGAGTTCATGCACTCATTATGAAATGCAATTATATTTTGAACTTGTCCATTACATACATAGCTACCATATTCCATGCTATTTTTAACCCATTCAATGGATTATTCTCCTATTGAGCATATAAAATGGATACCTCCTTCAGCTCCTTTAAAATTTCCATTACCTCTTAAACTAGGGAATGACAAGTGTAAAATTTAATAAACTAATCCTCATCATAATTTTATCTTGTTGACACCTTGATTAGTCTCTGAATTCATTATCTATCACTTCACTTGGCTCTTTCCTCATGAGAATTATTTTTGGTTGATCATTTAGGCCTATTAGGCAATTAGGCCTAATTATTTGATATGATTCATTTGAATGAAACTAGGAACTTCATGAGCACACATATAATATGTTGTGAGACCTATTTTAGAATCAAGAAACCATGTTAGTGCATAAACCATGGTATTTAATTGGTCTAACCCTACTACTCCAACTTTATTAGGTGATTACATCCCTTTCTCCCAAGCATATCTACATTGTCTTTAGGAATTGGACAAATGGAAGATACATTAGAATAAAATAAGTGGATATTGGGCTCTAAGAATTTTTAGAAACCTTCAAATCAACCTCCCTAATGCTTTCCATTAGCTCATCATGATTAAACCTTGTTTTCTTCCTAAATCCCTATATAAGTACAATTTTTAGTGAATTTGTACAGGTGACTATACCTATAAAATCAATGGTGAGGGTCTCCTTGAAGTGAAAAATGTCATATAGGTGTTTTATAGGAAAATACAACACTTTTTGATCCTTTAGAAATATAAAAACCTCCATTAGGTTCTTTTATGGGGTTTATGGTAGGTTTCAAGGGGTATGGTCTCTTAACGATTATTCATATCCTTGAGGGATTAAACTACAAATACAATGCTAATAATTTTGATAATAAAACCTCCCTCAAAATACCTTTTGAGTTAAACATAGCCCCATTTAAAAAAATGAGGACCCTTGTTCAATCTTGTAAATTGTGTTATAAATTGACATTCAAATTGATCAAAATGCATTATTAAATATCATGTTTTTATTCAACTTTAATTAGCAAGTTAGCATAAGATTTGTTTAATTTCATATAATGTTGATAACATTTGATTTTTGTGTTTCTATGTTGCAGGTTTAATGGTTTTCCATTTGAATGAACAATGTTCATGGTTTCATGCTTTAATGCTAATTTGACCTTTTTGGTTAATATTTGGTCAATTAATTTAATCCATGTTTAAATAATGTTAAAAAACATTAGTATAAATGTTTTGGCCTAAGTTCCTTTTGAAATGGTTTAAAATTTACATGGGAACATTTTATTATATCTTGTACTTAGTTTAATTTTTATCCTATGTTTTAATCATGTTTATTAACACATTTAAAACCTTATTCTAAAATTTTATACTAAGTCACTACATATATCCCAATAACTTATGTCTTAAATTTTATATCTATAGGTACTAATTGAATTGAAGAGTCCAAGTGGAAAGATCATGGGAGCTTGAAGAAAATAATAATGATTTGTGGGAAATATGGAGTCAATAAGTCAAAGGAATTTATCAATGGTGCATGTTGATATTGTGATGAATATCCAATGGTGAGTGAGGAACAAAGGTGTCAAAGGACTCCAAAATCAAATGTGAGAATGATAAGTGTCATGATATTAGCATAGTGGTAATAGATCTAACAATGAGTGAAGGTTAATAATTCAAAGATATTGAGAAGGAACATGAGAGTGAAAAGTGTCATAATCTCAACAAGTGATCAAGAAGATAAATGACTTGCATGCAATATTTTATATTAACAAGGAGATCAAAAATCATAACATGATTATGTATTCAATAGATCAATTGTGTGAGTTTAATCTCATAGAAGGAGATCAATGGCCTATATTTGATCATATATTCATGATCAATATTCTGAGTGTATTCAATAATTTAAAGATACAAGATCAAATGAGAAGCTACCACATGGTGAAAAGGTATCAAAAAATGAAGAATATTTGCCAAGGTACATAGAGAGCTTGTGGAGCTACCAAGTGGCAATATCTCAGGATCTCAAATAAGAGATAAATGACTCATGATGAAGTCAAGTCTAGGAAGACTTATTAATAGATCAATGGTGAGAATTGATAAAGCTTAAATATTTCATGAGGTAATTACACGTGTCTAAAAGTGATGAATGGTTACATTTTAAAAAAATTAGCAACATGATATGGTAATGCCACATAAGTAAAACACATCGAATTTGAGATTTTGTGGACCCAAACACATAAAATATATAAATTTGAAATAGAAATTCAATCTAAGGCACTAAAGCTCATATCCCAACTTTATTTCCACCATTGAATCCATATGTGAACCTTCAAAATACCTAAAATGTATGGATTTCTCTAATTGTATCTAAATTCACTATAATTAAGCCAAGATAGTTAGAGTGTAGTCGACAAAGGATAATTAAATTGGAATTATAGAAATGGAATCCCATAAGCATGTTTTAAATCAATAAGTTGAGATATATTTGACATTAGATGCTGAAGGATGAGTGTCTAAGAAAAATAAATTTATAGTTGTTGATTTGAATATAAGGGATAATAATTGTTCTAAATTATTCTAGACAATTAAAAACCAACCAGTGATTACCAAGGAAGAAGATAAGATACTCCATGTAAAGAGGATCTACAATGACATTGTGGCCATCCAAATGATTGGACTAAACTATGTAGCTACAAAACCTATGGTACTCCATTGCATTGATGTTCTTGGTCCCACTTTTAATGAAGCTAAGATAGATAAAGGCATGTTAATTAATGAACATAATTGGAGGAAAGTTACATACATTTACCCAATTAAATTTTAGTATTATTACAAGTTTCCCAAGCCCCAAATTAACCTAACCTCTATTAATTCATGGGCTAAAGAACAAAACTTGATGGATATCCTAGCTATGGGGTTAGAATTTGGTAACCAGGTTATTATAGACCATACAAAGAACATCCTAATAAGTCAATTTAGACCTACAATTAGTATGGTGATGACCATACTTAAAAATATGTATGTCTATGTAACTTAAACATATGTGGATGTAATTTGGGTGCCCATATTATATTTCATCATTGAAAAGGTGATATTTCCTCCATTGGGTGAGATAATAAGCATGTCTTTGAGGAGACAAATATATGTAATGAGGCATAGGAAGAAAAATGAGATTTACATGATGTCTTATCTTCTATATTCCTTGTATGTAATAATAGAGATTCCCAACTAAATAGAATGGTATCCAAGTGGTACTCATAGCATTTCCCAATACTATTCTAAGTTACACATCTATAAGTATAGAGACCACATTTAATTTATTTGTGATTGTGTCTATCTCACATTGAGTGAAGCTATAACTGATATTCTACTGGAGAGAGTAAGCCCTCTAATCAATAAATTTGTTGAAGTAATGGGGGATATTTGGTTATACCTTGGCTATACTATTATGAGGCTTGAGGGAATTCAAAACTCTCCTTTCATGTTTCCAGTTCATGTTCCTAATAAACTAGTAGAACAAGAGTTGGCCTACCAATTTTCCATGGTATAGATGGAATTTGAAAAACTAAGAGAAAATGTCTCCTACATAGTTTTCCTATGCAAATTAGCAAGACTATCTTTAGGTAGTGGGATAATATTCAGGTTGCATAAAAACATAAGTTGTCTTTCAACCTATAGATGGATGAACTTAGTCAATGGAACCCTTATGGTAGGGTAAAGGATCATTTAAGGACCAAGGGTATTTTTAATGTACCTTATGAGCAATAGCCCAATCCATTTGATTTCATATACATTAAGGCATCCTCATATTTTATGTAACTAGAAGGTTAAAGGAGCATAACATAAGACCTAACTCTAGATTGTAGAGAGATCAAAAGGTGAATGATAGATGGTAATTAGGCCTTAACTAATATCATTTGATAAGTGGTGAATCTTCTAGACTTCCATCAATTAGTACATAAGTAGAAACACAAATAGAGCATAAACCTGAGGAGAAAAGGCTAGATGAGATTTCTTTTAGTTCATCAAATCATCAATATTATAAATTAGTATATTTAGAGACATCTCAAAAATAGGTTAATATGATAGCCCTAGATCATAATGAGTCTATTGAGGATGAATTGAAGATGTTATCCATGGATTATGAGATAGATTTAGATGAAGAGGCAAAAGTTGAGGAATATAAATAGGAAAAGGATAAGGGAAACTCACTAAACTTAATGGTTGTGGACACTCCTAAAAATAAAGATGAGACTACACTTGTCTCAAGGACTAAGAAACTTAAAGTGAATATTCTCCTCCTTTGAGTGAAGTCAATTTTTTTAGTGAAGAGAACTTATTGTATGGTCTACCTATTCTTGAGTGATTCATTTATGAAATAAGGATAGAAAAGCTTCCTACTATCCATCATCTTTGAGATATGGTGAAAGCTACCAAAATACCTTTTTAACAAGAATTAAAGCCATGGATCATTACTCAATAAAAATATGAGGCAAATAGATTGTATACTCCAAGTTAGCTAGCCTAATTATACATAGAGGTCTCAATTCCACATGTGGCATAATATTCAATTATGATCAAGTTTGATCTAAGTAATGTTGGTTTGTAAAGGGTGAATGAGAAAAAGTTAATTCAACATGGTGAATAAATTACATATCATAGGGTAGATCCCTTGATTCATTTAACTTAGAATCAAGTAGAAAGATGTGGCGAAGATCCAATCTTTGAATATTTCTTGGAGTTGGCCTAAGCACAATTAGAATAGTTTCAAGATATTATCACAAGGCTATGGTAACAAAATAAGAATCTATTATATATATATATATATATATATATATATATATATATATATATATTCTAAGGGATATGATCAATGATTTTTAAGTAACCATGCATGACATATTCAGTTCCTTTAAAGCTATAATTTAAAATAAGGATATGGTGAACAAATAAGGTACTTTGGTTGTGAACCATCTAAACATATGGTAGGGTTCATAAAATAAGGTGAAGAAGCTAATCAATATATTGATATAGGACCAAATTCCTAAGTTTAGGATAGTTAGTCTCTGCCATTTTAATATGGATATGGTTATATTGATGGAGAAGATCAAAGGTTTACACAAATGGTCCAAGAGCTTGAAATATATTTCAAAAGACTTCAAATAGTTGGAGAACAAGAGAATACATATATTAGGTAGCCTGATTAAAGACCCAACTAATTTTAGTCACATTAGCTTAATAAAAAATGAGGAATTCAAACATAGGGAAACCCAATTCGTGTAAGAGGTGAAAAATCAAAGCCAATGCAAAATAGGGGCATACAACAAAAGGATCTTGGGCATGATCCTATCTAAAGAGGTTAATATTGGCGATGTTATAAACATCAAGGAAGCTTTGGATAGGGATGATAAGTACTTCAAAGGCTTGTCATATCAAGAAATAGATATTTTCATGGAGCCCATCATCAACTTCAAGCTAATTGATGAGCAACATAACAAGGCAATGAATATCTTAGAGAAAAGATAAAGGACTGTAGCAACAAGTGATTCTCAAAGTCAAATTTATTGGCATAGAATTTTCTCTTGTAAAAAATCATCTAAATTATCTTTTGAAAGAATATTATTTTTGAAAAATCATGTACATTTTGTAAAGCACATTGCTTATAAGTTATTCCACTTGGAAAGCGTCATTTAGTTCTAAGAATGTGTTAGAAGGATAGTTTTCCTTAACACATGTGTAATTATCATTTGATATAACTAAATGACATACCTCATTAGTGTTATATAAAAAGGGGTATTGCCATTTTGTATAAATTGGAGGGAGTTTTTAAGTAAAAACTATTTTGTAAATTTTTAGCAAGTAATGTAAGCAAGGAATTCTGCAAAGATTGTCTAATATTTCTTTGTGTGATTATTATTATGGCTACTTCCTCAAACATCTAGTTTAATGTTCATATATTAATTATTTTTTATAGATTATAGATGTGTATATGAAAACAAAGTTATCAATTTATGCTATACTATGTTAATTTAAAGATCTTAGATTCATTTCATCTTCTTTGCTTTTCTTGGAGATATGCTAATGCAATTTTATTGTAAAAGTAAACCTTTAAACTGAATGTAGTTTCTTATTTTCATTATTTCAACTATCCTTAGACATTTGCCTAGTATATGATAAGATCTATGTTGTTGGCTATTTCATGTCATATTTTGGTTTGAGTGCATGTTTGGATGAAATTTAAACTTTGTCATAATGTCTGGATTCAAGATCAATAATGTTCACCTTCTTTATACCCTACCCTTCTCATTTTATTTTTATTTCAATAAAATCATTATATTTTAGCTTTCATTTGTAAATATACATGTGAGTTTAGACTTTATATTTTAGGCTTTGATCACAATTCACTATACTTAGTTTAGAATTCTTTCATATTCACAAGCAAGGTTTTAGGTCAAGGTTGCTCCCCAAAACTAATTATATTACTATTTTGTGAAATAGTTATGTGGATTTATCTCTATTATACTAAATGTCTCAAGAAGATCATAACCAAATACTCATGCAATGAATTATTTGAATCCAAAAATGATAAGTGTTTCTTAAACACTCTATAAACCCTTGTAATACACTTTTAGGCATTAACAGGTGACATTTCACTGGTGCTAGAAGTAGGGATTAAGCTAAAGCTTCATGAATTTGAAGTATGTTAGCTAATTTTAGTGAATTTTATTGATATGTTAGTTTATCCTTTGAATATTTTTGTTTTTCTTAGCTCAATTTTGTAAAGATCACTGACATTCATGGTTTTAGACTAGTCTTTAGGATTATTTAGCTAAAGATTGCTATTTTGTGAAGATTTATTATAGATTTTTACAAAGGTAGTTTAATCTTTGTAAATTTGATGTGTTTGAGGTTAGTGATAGAAATTTTGTTCAAAGATTGGTTGATTCTTTGGAAATGTAAGTTTATTTGAACTTACAAGTGTAAGTATCACTCATATTTTCAATTTTGGAGGTATCTTTGAGATAATTCAGTTAAAGATAATTGTTCTTTGAAAATATTTGTATGAATTTGTGAAATTTTTTATTATTATTTAAATTTTATCATTATTATCTACACATATAAGGTTTATACATCATATTTTTAAAATGATTTAGATTTTACAAGCCAAAATTACCAAGAATAAGGATTAGGTTGAGGTCTGAGACAAGGTTAGCTCTTCTTTCTTTAGAATTTCATAGGAAAGCAAGAGAAGATAAACATAAGCACAAGGTTTCTAAATCTCAACCTAATTCATCTATTGATGGTACTCCTATGTTCAATCCTTATCAAGGTATGGCATGGCTAGATGGATATTCCAATAATGTGCCTAGTTAGGTACATGACTTGACTATAAACCTTGAGAAATATTTTCTTTCTTTTATTCGTACAAGTGTGGTTACTACTAAATAACATATCAAGTCCTTTAATATTGCTTTGAGAATTTTAGATGTTGTTCTTGAAGACGTTGCTTATAGATTATTTCCTTTACATTCAAAGATGTATCCTATGATTTGTTTCTCAACCATATAGAGAATTACATTACTAGTTGGAATGATTTAAATAGTATTTTCATTGATCAATTTTGAAAGATCATCAATCATTGTATCTATTATCAATAATTTAATAATGTGAATAGAGATTTGAGTGAAATAATTAGATATTTTAATGTTAGAGATACAATCATTGAGAGAGGGATGGGTGAATCAGTGAGCCCAAATAATCCAACTTCAATGATGATCTTTACAAACACTTAAATAGTTAACATAAACATTCATCAAACATACATATCATTTATAATAATGAACAATAGATACAATTCAAGATCAATCACATAACACATGACATACATGGGAAACCCTCTTATGTAATAAAACCCAAGAGAACTTATAATTAGACTACCATCACATAATAAAAAGAGCCAATTTATATTATTTATAACTGATCAAGGAACTATGATCCCTATTTAGTGAGACTATAATCCCACAAGGTGTTACAACACCTATCTAGCTAAGCTACAATAACAACCAAACTTTTAAAAAAATTCACCTTTTAAGGAGGTTGTAACCAACTTAGATGCTGAGCTACCAAAACAACACCTATGAACACATCCACCTCTGAACTAATGTCTACAACACTTGATGATGGACCTTTGCTTATCACTCTTCACCTTTACTCACACCCAATTTACAAGTGCACTATTTTTTAAATAAAATTATGACCTAAAGGTCATAAAAATAGTCCTTAATATATTATACTCTTAAACTCATCCTCAAGGCACTTTACTACTCCTTTTCTCCATAATTCACATACAAAATCCTCTCTCAAATCTCTCCCAAGTCTCTTTCTCATAAGTATATAAATCACCATCTTTGATTTCACTATTTATAGAGCATTTATGGTCAAAACCATCATGGTTAGCCATTTATAATGCCTTAACCCTTAATTAATCTATCTCATTGAGACAAATCTAAATACAAACTTCATAAGTTGGTCGTAGCATCTATGGGTCACCCTTAAGTAGCTGCACCTTTTAATAAGGCCCTTGTAGCTCTTATAGGCCTCATGGAGACCTATTCACTAGTTTATAAAATAATCTAACAAAAAAATAATATATAACCACTTTAAAATACATGGGTCCACTCCTTATATCCCCTTAAACATCCTAAAATGATCATACACATCTTTGCTCACCTCTATGTATTCTCAAACAACTCAAACACTAACTTGGTGCATAGGAGCATTATGATCAAACACATAGTCAACTTCTTAAGAATTTTTCATACCTAAGATAAATTCATCACACCACTAAAATTCAAATAGAGCATTTTCATGTAGTATACAACACTCTTTAATAGCTAAGTCATCAAGATGCATCAAAAGAACAATAATATAAGATCAATTACTCTTTTATAGTCACTTAATGAACATATACAAAAACAAAATCAATTTTTAACCTTGATAACTCACACTTTTATATCTTAAAATCTATGTTTCTATATGTGACTTAGAGTTCTCTACAAGTTCTCTTTTTACACCATGAGCAGATTCATCCTAGAACAAAAGATATGGTCTAAAGACTAGACATTGGTTTTTCGCTTGTTAAATTTGAATTTTTAAATATCAATGGTCATAGTTAAACTTTGAACACTTTTCTCATATCTCATGTCCTCAATTATTAGATCAATTATGCATTTTTGATCTTGTATAAAAATTAATGCATAGGTGCCAATGCTCAAATGTTAAACATATGAATGTTGACCTCATCTCATGCAATCTAGAAACTTTGACTCAACATGCTCTGTCAATCTTTGTAGATCTATTAGATCTTTATCAATGCTATAAAACTATCATTTTGACCTCTTGAAATTAATACACACCATTGATCTCTATTTGTACTATCTCCTACTCACCATTGATCCTTATAAGAAGCTCAAAATTTATCTTTGCTTAATGTTAAACAAAATACACTTATCATCATCACATTGCTTCCTAACATCTTAGAGCAAATACACTTTATCTATATTACTTGAACTTTAAATTTTGAATAAATGACTATTTTTGGGAACCTTTCTTATCTACATGGATGGACAACTTTGTATATTCATAACTTTTATGTGCTTGGAGGCATGATCTACAAATTAGTCCATATGTTATAGGAGCATCCAACCATATAATAAACTAATTATAGAACCCTCACATGTGTGAGATATAATGAAGTTAAAATTATTTATAAAAATATTTTTTCATAGAGATAACTATGCTTATAACTTGCTTGAAAGGCCAAATTTGCTGATGCATATCTTTTGATGCACTTAATCACATGATCTAAAATTTAGCACAAAAAACTAGGCTCAAAACTGGATAAACCCATATGATAACCTTCTCTTTAAATTTCCATATGTGCATGATATTACATCATTAAACTAATTTCTTGACTTTATTTGAACATATAAAACACTATCAAAATTCCTAGGAGTCTAAATTTGCACATGCATATCTTTTTTAATGCCACATCACATGACCTAAAATTTGTCTCATAATAACTATGCATAAAACTAAAAAAAACAATATGATAACCTTATATTTATTCATCCACATGTATGAGATATTTCACCATCAAATTGCTTACTCATCTCTTTCTTGCCTCATGCAAATTTGGATAAGTATGGGAAAACACTGTCGAAATACATGGGAGCCCAACTTTGCACTTGCATATATTTTAATGAACTTAGGTGTATAAAGTGAGATTTATCACATAATAATTAGGCATAAAAATTAGAAAACCCATGTGACCATTTCCTCTTGACTCATCCACATGTGGTAATCATGATGTCATCAAACTACCTACTTAAATTTTCTGCCACTAGATCCAAAGTGTCTAGATGAAAACTATAGACAACCAAATGAATTACAGTTATGCACACAAGCACTAAAAGCATATAAAACATCTTAGGGACCCCTTTAACATCATAAAATAATCATACTCATCCTTTGATATCTCTAACCATGTTGAAAGATAAGATCAACCAATCATAGTTCAATCATATTAGAAAAACACATTGCACCCTTTTTCATTGTCACTTAGACTATCAAGGCACTTCCTATACTCACCAAGACACATCAATGACATCACCATGTTTGATACCATATTCTAAAATATATTTTGTATAACCATAGCTCTTTATAGACCTGATGGAGCTTTGGCTTTGGAAATTTATAAGGATGCTTTAGATACCATGACTTCTATTTTTTTGAAAATATCTATTGGATTCAAATATATTGGCCTTAGCTTATGATAAAGATATAAAAATAAGTAATCAAATGCAGCCCCAAGGTCATTTATCATACGTTATTCATAATTTTAATTGTAATTTCCTTACATTAAATGTCATTCCAAATTCTAATCAGAACATACTTGTTTTAAATCAAACACCCATCTTAAACTAATTATCTTTAACTCATGATCATCCTAATCAAAACATAATATTATTGAATGAAACTAAAAATGGATACGATCCACAATATCAAAGATCTATGGTGCCAACATCTACTAGTATAACCCAAGTTCACAATTTAGAGGCACCTAAGAATGAAAACGACTCCATACTAAAAATGGTTACAAAATTGGCCACTAATTTTATTAAGTTAAAAAGAAAAGTAGGAAATTTTGGGGAAAGTTTAAACATGAATTATTATTATTATTATCAAAGGTTAAATATAATTAAAAATAGGTTTCATAATAGTAGCAATAAAACCAACAATAACAACAATGAGTCATCTACCAACAAGAAAAATCTTGAGATAAACTTATGTGATGTAGATTTACCTAAATATTTCAAAGTTCATAACACTTAAAATCATGGTGAATTGGATTGAATTTTTTAATGCTTTTGTGTTATTTCAATATGATTTAGATACATTTTAGGGTGGACCTAACAAAGATAATACTATAGGTACATCTGGTTCTTCAAAGTCATCTAAATTTATTGACACAACTCTCATGGTGGAAACATTTGATTTTCCATTCCAAGATGAGAATGAGCCTAAGAATACTCCTAAGGATATTCATGATTTTCAATAGTATCTAAATAAGATTTATCTACTAAGGAATAGAGAACAAAATCAACCATTGACTAGTTCAACTACACCAAACAAATTTGATACTCCTTCTGATCCCACAATAGATAACAATCCTAAACCTCCAAAGGGAAGTAAATCTATAAATAATTTTGATTCATCTAGTTCTTCTACTAGGAATGGATATAATATATTTCAATATATGAAAAATATAAAATTTAATATCACTTTACATGAGTTGACTCAAATTATTGAACAAAGAGACTTGTTTCTTGAATCTTTATCTAAAAATCCTAGTAAATCACAAAAGGCTGAAAATGTCAACGTATTAATGAATAAAACAAGGTAGAGGTTCCAACCTTCATACTAAAAATTAGAGTTTTTGGAGAAACTTTCATAATTATTTGTTAGATTCATGTGCCTTTGCAAATATCATGCCAAAAGGTATTTATGAGAAGCATAGTTTAACTTTAATTAAATTTTATAGATTAGTTAATCAATTAGAAAAATAAAGAGTTAAAGTAATTGGGGAATTGTTGAATGTTCATATGTAGCTTACTTCAGAGCCAAGGATACAAAAATTCATAAAAATTCAAGTTGTGCACATTCCAGATGCTTACGGAATGCTATTAAGCAAGGAATGGATTAAATATTTAAATAGATACATGTCAAACAAATATTATCACAAGTGGATGCAATGGAAGGGAATTCCAATAAAATTTGAATTGAAAGGGAACCAAAAATGAAACACATGATCACTAAATACAATGTAATAAATGAAAGGGTCAACATGGTCAATTTTGATTTAGGAGTTTACACTCTTCATACTCCATAGGTATGTGACTGTAAAGACTCCCATACCATTCCTAGACTATGGAAATATATTTTTATGGTTCTAAATGTAAATTTGGATTTGGATTAGGAATTGTTTTAATCAATCCCATTAGGAAGGAATTTAATGTTTCTTATAAATTTTAGTTTTCTTGCACTAACAATTTGGTAGAGTATGAAGATTTAATTTTAGGATTATAATTTTCCATTAAACATAAGGTCAAAAAAAAACTACTAAATGGTGATTTTGAGCTAGTAGTCAATCAGGTTAGAAGTAAGTACCAATGTAAATTATCATATCTTAATAAATACAAGTTTTGAGTGTGGGACTTGATAGATTAATTTAATGATTTTAATATCAACTCCATTCCTAGAGAAGATAACAATATTGATGATGATATAGCCTCAACTATAGCCAATCTTTTGATAAATAAAGAATATGAGCTAGGAAACCTTAGCATTGAACTAGTTCCATGCCCCTTAGTCCCTGATAATGTCAATCATTTTCAAGTGTTTAATGATGATAAACAAATCATAAATTTCATGAACAACTTAGGAGTATTTTAGTCTCTTATCATTGATGAGGTCAATGAAAATTATCTTGATGAATACAAAGTTGATGACAAAGTGATTCAATTGAGTGACAACAAAATTTCCAATGGGATGATTGCCTTAGAAAGACTCTTTGGTCAAGACAAGCTAGTTGAAACTATTAAAGTTATAAAAGGTGAGTGGAAATCATTATAATTTAATTGACATAGTGACTCAAGGTCAAATTTAAATAGTAAATATTGATATAGCTTGCATAAATGAAGAGTTTAGAAATGCTAAAGAATTACTGACCAAGTACAAAGATGTTATAGCCCTGTCTCATGAATACTTAAAGATATTTGATCCTAGAGTCATTACCCATACTATTATATTAAAAGAATATTGTAAACCTTTTAGATAAAAGCAAAGACCTATCAATTTTATTTTGGAGCCATTAATATATAAAGAGGTCAAGAAGATAGTAGATGAAAAAATAGTTTTTCCCATTAGACATTGTACTTGGGTAGCTAGCTTAGGACTAGTTAGAAATAAAATTAGAGAAATTAGATTGTGTATAGAATTCAGAAATTTAAATATATCTTTTGACAAGGATAATTATCCTTTACCTTCACTTGAACAATTCATTCAAATTTTTAGTGTTTATGCTATGATCTCTTTCTTATATGGGTTTTTAGGTTATAATCAATAACTTATAAGCAAGGAGGATAGAATGAAGACTACATTCACAACTAAGTGGGGCACTTTTACCTACAAAATAATGTCTTTTGGGATAATAAATGTAGGAGAAAATTTTTAAAGAGCTATGGACCATGCCTTTCAGGGTCTCATATGTAAATGTATTATCATATACATGGATGATCTAACTATGTTTTCTCAAAATAGGGAATCTCATATTATGCATTTACAATAGGTAATTGAATGTTATAGAAGGCATGGAATTTCATTTAATCTTAAGAAAAAAAAAATTATACTACATAATGGAAGTTACTAGGACATGTTATAACCAAGGATTAGATTTATGTATATCCTAATAGAGTAGATTCCATATCCAAAATAGAACCCCCTAACAATAGAAAAGAAATAAAGTCTTTCTCTAGAAAAATAAATTTTGTGAGAAAGTTCATTTTTGACTTTATAGAAATTGTGAATCCACTTAATGACATGTTGAATAAGGATGTGAAATTCATATAGAGTGAAGAGACAAATAAAGGCTTCAAGGAAATTAAAAAATAAATAGGAAAGACACTAGTGTTGATAATTCCTAATTTCACAAAAGATTTTTATTATTCTATTGATTCAGAACATACCTTAGATGTTGTTTAAACTTAGAAAATAGATAAATGTGATCATCCATTGAATTTATGAACATGAATTTTAATAATTTTGAGTTAAATTATTCTCTAATTGAAAAAAAAACATTTGATTTAGTTAAGGCATTTAATAAGTTTAGACACTATATTCTTAGGAATAAAGTGCATGCAATATTACCATACCCTACCACTAAACTTATGTTTAGTCAATTTGAATTGAGAGAGAGAATAGGTAAGTGGATATATAATCTCCAAGAGTATGATCTTTAAATAAAATATTTCAAGTTGGTAAGGTGTCAAGGATTGATTAAATTAATTGCTGACACCAATCCTAAAGTGAATGTCATGTAGGTTAATAAACAACAATTCCAACCCAATGATTGGTATGATGAAATTATTCATTTACTAATCAATGGTTCTTATCCTACAGGATTGAGTAGAAAGAAAAGAAGATATTTTAATCTCAAGTTATAATATTTATTGATAAAGGATGGAGTACTCTTTAGAAAAAATTATGAAGGAATATACTTAAGATGTGTTTCAGATGAAGAATCAGTTGAGATCTTGAGGACTTTTCATTAGAAACTTGGGAGTGGACACACCTATAGAAAAAAAAAACTCATAAAATCTTGAGGGAAGGATATTATTTACCCACCATATTCAATGATGCACATAAACATGCTAAAGAGTGTCATTAATGTCAGATTTTCAACACAAAAGAACCAAAAGTAGTTATGCCATTGAAGCCAATTATGATTGACAAACCTTTTTACTCAATAGGGATTGGAATTTTTAGGGGTCATAAACCCTAATTATTGAGAGGTAAATAAATATATTCTTACTAATACTAATTACTACATAATGTGGAAATAGGTATTGGCAACCAAACAATGTAGAACTGAAGATGTAATCAAGTTCTTGGAAGAGATAATTTGCACAAGATTTGGGACACCAATATCATTAGTTTGTGATAATGGATTAGGAGTTATATCTATTGAGATGAATTATGGGGTCTATTATAACAACATAATTCTTAAGTTTTCATCAAATCATTACCCCCAAGGTAATGGAGTCTCATAATCAACAAATAGAAATTTAATGAAGGCTATCAAAAAGTCTACAACTGAACAACCTAGAACATGGCATTGATTTATTAAATGTTCTCTTTGGATAGAGATAAATAGAGTGAATCAAGATTTTAAAGCATCACCATTTATTATGGTGCATGTTCAAGAGCTAATATTTCCTATTACTCTCAATCTACCCACCTACAAGTTCACATAGGAGTAGATGTAAGAAGATCAATAATTTTCCAATTCAATCTTACTTGACATCATACAAATGGAGGATGCAAGGGAAGAAGAATTTTAAAACTTTAGTAGATATCAAACCATAGTCAAAATATGGTTTGAAAAGCATTAAAAATTAAGGTGTTCAAAAAAGGGGACATATTTATATTGTGGGACAAAGCCTTGAAGCCAAAAGGAAAACATGGGAAATTCACTCCTTTGTGGATTGGCCCATATAAAATTGTTGAGAAATTGGTAGATAACACATTCAAACTCAAAGACTTATAGGGAGTAGAGTTAATTTTTACAACTAATTGGTAATAACTCAAGCACTACTTCTCTATTGTTCCAACCCAAATCTTCATTAAGTAACTTGTAAGAATTGTAAGAGTTAGTCTAGTTAGGCTTAGCTTAGTTTCTTTCTTGTTCCTTATTTGTAAATAATTTTTGTATATATTTGTTTTCTTTTTGTGTGTTTCCTTTTCTTGGATTTGTTTCCTACTTTCAATAAGTCTTTTTCAAGACAATTTTCATGCTCCAATCCATTCTAAATACTCAAAAAGAACTTCTCAAATCAAGAATTCAGGTATGAACCTTAGACATTGGTTGATTATGGATTCTAAATATTTGATCCTAATGTTATGATTTTGAGAAATTAGTGAGGATTGATATCTAGGTTAACTATTTCTTAAAATCTTAAACCTTATTCTAATCTATGTTTGATTCTAATAAGGATTCCATATGTTCAATGAAATTTTATATTATTAGATCAAAGTGATGTTATCACTTAAATAATATTATTACCTAAGATGAATTTTATAACTAAGGATGATTTTTTTAAATTCAAACATTTGATTAAATCATAAAAAACTAGGTAATTCTAGTTTGCAACCTTTACTAAAAAATAAATATCTAAAAAATAAAAAAAGAGCTTTATTGAAATTTTGAAAACTTTATAAGCAATGGTGAATATGGTAACCTCCACTAAGTCTATGTATGCCTAGCTAGTAGTGGATCAAGGCCTTTAGTGGAGCCAAATGTATCTCTATCAAGGTTATGGACTGGCTGGTAGAAGACCAATACCCAAGCCTTCCTTTTTCATAAAGCATGATTCATAAAGAATATCTAAATATGATATAAATAAATGTTAATGATTATGGGCCATGCCATCTAGAAGTTATTATATGAACCCCATGGAAATAAGTAAAGGAATCAAGGCACACACACAACATGACTAAGTTTTTATGTTTGAATCTAATTCAACATTTGTAAAAAAAATTTAACAATGATTTGATCTTAATAATGGTACTTGATCATGTGGGATGATTGGTATTTTTATTAGTTTAAACCAAGAGTATCTGAGTTCTAACATTTTTCAATGTTTCCCCCAAAAGTCACCATTTTTTAAGGTCAACATACCCCTATTTCTAAAAAATGAGGACCCTTGTTCAATCTTGGAAATTGTGTTATAAATTGACATTCAAATTGATCAAAATGCTTTATTAAATATCATGTTTTTCTTAAAATTTCATTGGCATGTTAGCATAAGATTTTTTTGATTTCATCTAATGTCACTAACATTTGATTTTGGTGTTTCCATAGTATAGGTTTAATGGAGTTCCATTTGAATGAACAATGTTTAGGGTTTCATGCTTTAATGCTAATTTGACCCTTTTGGTTAATCTTTGGTCAATTAATTGAATCCATATTAAAATGATGTTAAAAACCCTTAGTCTAAACTTTTTAGCCTAAGCTCCTTTTGAAATGGATTAAAATTCACAAAAGATTCATATTTATGCAAGAACATTTTATTATATCTTAGAATTAGTTTAAATTTTATCCTAATTTTTAACCATGTTTATTAATACATCTAAAACCTTAGTCTAAAATTTTATACTAAGTCACTACATATATCCCAAGTACTTATGTCTTTGATTTTATATCCATAGGTATTATTTAAATGTGAAGATGCTAAATATAAATATCTCAGGAGCTTGAATCAAATATTAATTATATTCAAGCAAAGATGGAATAAATAAGTCAAAGGAATTGATCAATGGTGCACGTTGATAGTGTGATGAAGATCTGATAGTGAGCAAGGAATCAAGGTGTCAAAGGACTCCAAAATCAAATGTGAGAATGACAAGTGTCATGATCTCTGAATAATGATAACATATATAATGATGATCAAAGGTCAATAAGTCAAATATATTAAGAAAGAACATGAGAGTGACAAGTGTCACAATCTCAGTATGTGATCAAGCAGATCAATGGCTTGCTTGCAAGATTTTATATAAAGAAGGAGATCAATGGTCAGTGCTTGATCATGTAGTTAGTAGATCAATAATGTGTGTTTAATCTTGTATAAGAAAGATCAGCATCTCTTATTTAATAATATATTCAAGATCAATGGTGAGTGTGTAGTCAATAATTCAAAGATCCCAAATCACTTGAGAAGATACTACATGGAGAAAAGGCCTTAAGTGATGAAAAATATTTTCCAAGGTATATAAAGAGCTCATAGAGCTGATAAGTGGCAAGAATTTGGGAGCTCAAATAAGAGATCAATGACTCATGATGAAGTCAAGGCTATGAAGACTTATTAAGATATTAATGGTGTGAATTGATTGAGCTTCAAGATTGTATGAGGTAATGACACATGTCCAAAAGTGAAAAATGGTCACATTTTAAATAAATGAGCTGTGTGACATGGTAATGCCACATAAGAATGACATGTCAAATTGGATATCTTGTGCACCCAAGTACACAAAAGGTATAAATATGAAATAAAAATGCAATCTAAGGCACTAAAGCGCATAGCTCAATCTTGATTGCTACCATTCAAGTCCTTTGTGAACCTCCAAAATCCCTAAAGGGTACAAATTTCTATAATTATATCTAAATTCACTATAACTAAGCCAAGACAGTTCAATTATTTTTTGTAAAGGATAATTCAATTGTAATTATAACAATGACATCTCATAGACATGTTTTAAAGCAATAATTTGAGATGTGTATGACATCATATGTCAAAGGTCGAGTGTTCAAAGACACTAAATTCATAGCTTCTACTTTGAATACAGGGAATAACAATTATTCTAAATTATTTTGGACAATTGAAAACCAATCAGTGATCACCAAGTAAGATGAGAAGATATTCCCTATAAAGAGGCTTTATGATGGCATTATGGACATCTAAATGACTGGACTATAATATACAACAACAAAACTTGAGGTAATCCATTGCATTGATGTTCTTCGTCCCATTTTTAGGGAAGCTAAGATAGACAAAGACATGTTAATTAATGAACATATTTAGAGGAAAGTTTACTACATTTCCCCAATTGCCTTTAAGTCTTATTACAAGTTGCCCAAGCCCCAAATTTATGTATCCTCTATTAATTCATGGGATAAATAACACAACTTGATGGATACCCTAGATATGTGGTTAGAATTTGGTAACCAGGTAGTTATAGACCCTAAAAAGAACATCCCAATAAGTCAATTTAGAGTTGGAATTAAGATGGTGACCATGCTTCACAAGTTGTATTATTGTGAAAATAAAACATATGTGAACCCAATGTGGGTTCCCATAGTATATTTCATCATTGAAAAGGTGATAGTTCTTCCATTGGGTGAGACAACTAACATCTCTATGATCAAAAAAATATATGCAATTAGGCATGAATAAAATAGAGTTTTACATGACATTTTATATTCTATATGCCCTATATGCAACCAAAAATATTCCCAACTGGAGAGAATGGTCTCCAAGTGGTACTCAAACTATTTCCCAATACTATTCCAAGTTTTAGATCTATAAATTTAGAAACCAAATTTAATTTATTTGTGATTATATCTACCCTGCATTGAGTGAAGCTATAAATGGTATTCCAATGGAGAGAGTAAGCCATCTAATCAATAAATCTATTAAAGTAATGGGAGATATTTGGTTATATCTTGATTGTACTATTATAAGGATTGAGGGAACTCAAAATTCTCTTCTAAAGTTGTCAATCCATGTTCCTAATAAACTAGCAGAATAAGAGGTGTCCTACCAATTAATCCATGGTATATATGGCCTTTGCGAAAATAAGAGAAAAGGTCTCCTACATAGTTTTATTATGCAAATTTTCAAGACTATCTATAGGTAGTGGGATAATATTGATGTTGCATCAAAATATAAGTTATCTTCCAACCTACAGATTGATGAACTTAGGCAAGGGACCGTTATGGTAGGGTAAATGAGTATTTAAGGATCAAGGGTATTTAAAATGTACCTTATGAGCATGAGCTTAGTTAATTTGATTTCATATACATTAAGACATCCTCATATTTTTAATTAACTAGAATTTTAAAGGAGCATAACATAAGACCTGACTCTAGATTATTGAGAGATAAAAAGGTGGATGATAAATGAAAATTAGGCCCCATATAATATCATTTGATAAGTGGTGAATCTTATAGACCTTCATCAGCCAATTCACAAGTAGAGACACAAATAGAGCATAGACCTAAGGATAAAATTATAAAATAGATTGCTTCTAATTCCTCAGCTCATGAATCTTCCAAAGCAGTAGAGCAAGAGACAACTCAAGAGAAGGTTCATAAGATAGCCCTAGTTCCTAAAGAGTATGTTGAGGATGAATTAAAGATGCTATCCATGGATTATGAGATAGATTTAGATGAAGAAGAAATAATTAAGGAAGATAAATAGGAAAATAATAAGGGAAAGTCATTGGACTTAATGGTTGTAGACACCCCTAAAAGGAATGCTTAGACTGCACTTGTCTTAAGTACTAAGAAACCTAAAGTGAATTTAACTCCTTTCAATTAAGTAAATTTGTTTAGTGAGGAAAACTTATTTTATTGTCCACCTATTCCTGAGTGGTTCATTTATGAACCAAGGATAGAAAATATGCCCACTATCCATCATCTGTAGGCTATGGTGAAAGCTACCAGCATCCCTCTATAGTAAGAATTGAAGACATGGATCGTTTATCAACAAAAAGAGGAGGAAAAGAGATTGGCTACTCCAAGTTAGCTATCCTAATCATAGGTAGAGGTACCAATTCAATATGTGACCCAATATTTAGTTGGGATCAAGTTTGATCCAAGTATTGCTCGTTTGTAAAGGGTGCCTAAGAAAAAATTCAAGAAACAAGGTGAAGAAATTACATATCAAAGGGTGCATCCCTTGATTAATTTGACCTATAATAAATTATAAATTCTTGGTGAAGATCCAATATTTGAAGAATATGTCTTGGAAATTTCCCCTTCATAATCAAAATAGTTATAAGGTGTTATCAAAGGGATAAGGCAAAAAAAAGAACCTAGCTGAATAGTCTATTATATATGTTCCATTAGATATGATCAATGATTTGGAGGCAAAAATGCATGGAATATTTATATTATTGAAAGATATAATGTCCAAGTAGGATATGGTGAAAAAATAGGGTACTTTGGTCATGAACCAAGCAAACCTATGACAAGGTTCATATGATAAGGTGAAAGATTTGATCAATATATTGATAGAGGACCAAATTCATAAGTTTAGGATAGTTATCCTAGCCCATTTGAATATTGATATGTTTATATTGATGGAGAAGATCAAAGGTTTAAACAAATGGTCCAAGATCTTAGAATATATTTCAAAGGACTTCAAATATTTGGAGAATAAGATAATTCATTTATTAGGTATCCTGATCAAAGTCCTAACTACTCTTAGTCCCATTGGCTTAATAATAGCCGAGGAGTTCGCACATAGGGAAACCCAATTAATGAAAAAGGTTAAAAATCAAAGACAAGTCAAAATAGGGGAAGACAACAAAAAGATCTTGGACATGATCCTATCTATAGAGGATAAGATTGGTGATACTAGAAGCATCAAGGAAGCTTTAGACAAGATTGATAAGGACTTTAAAGGCTAGGTAGAGCAAGAAGAAGAGTTTTTAAAGGATCCCATCATCCAATTCGAGATAATTGATGAGAAAAATAGAAAGGAAATGAAAATATTAGAGCAAAGATAAAGGACTGCAACAATAAGTAATTCTCAAAGTTAAATTTGGTGACTTAGAATATTCTCTTGTAAAAAAGCATGTAAATTATCTTTTGAAAGAATATTCAAAATGTAAAATCATGTGCATCTTGTAAAGTGCATTGTTTATAATTTAGTCCACTTGGAAAGTGTTATTTATTTTTAAGAATGTTGTATAAGGAAAACTATGCTTGACACATGTGCCATTATCATTTGATATAACTAATTGACATACCTCATTAGTCTTATATAAAAAGGGGTATTGTCATTTTATATAAAAGGGAGGGATTTTTTTAGCAAACACTATTCTATAAAATTTGAGAAAGTAATGCAAGCATGAAATTCTACAAATATTATCCAATATTTTTTTATATGATTGTTATT
Source organism: Torreya grandis (assembly GCA_037957365.1). NCBI lineage: Eukaryota > Viridiplantae > Streptophyta > Pinopsida > Cupressales > Taxaceae > Torreya > Torreya grandis. The sequence continues at coordinate 2,663,672 of JARHVA010001000.1, read as the reverse complement.
ATGCTTGCTTCCTCAACCATCAAGATTAATGTTCATATTTGATTTTTTTTTTATAGATTCTAGATGTGCATATGAAAGTAGAGTTGTCAATTTTGCTTATTCTAGGTTGATTGAAAGATCTTAGGTTCATTTCGTCTTATTTGGTTTTCTTGTATATGTGTTAATGAAATTTTATTTTATAAGTAAACCTTTAAATTTAATAATGTTTCTTATTTGCATTATCTCAACTATCCTTAGACATTTTCCAAATATATGATAGGATCTATGTTATTGGATAGTTCATGTTATATATTGGTTTGAGTTCATGTTTGAATGAAATTTAAAATTTGTCATAATGTCTAGACTAAAGATCAGCAATATTCACCTTATTTATGCACTACCCTTCCCATTTTCTCTTTATTTTAATCAAATCATTATCATTTAGCTTTCATTTATAAATATACATGCTAGATTAAACTTTATATTTTAATTTTTTATCATAATTCATCATACTTAGTTTAGATTACTTTCATATTCACAAGTAATATTTTAGACCAAGATTGCTCCCAACAACTAGTTATATTATTATTTTGTGAAATAGTTATATTACTTTGTTATGATTCCACCAAAGATCTCATGAAGATCACAACCAGTTACTCATGCAATGGATTATTTAAATCTAGAAATGAGAAATGTTTATTAAACACTTTTTAATCCCTTGTGATTCACTTTTAGGATCAAAATTACCCTAATAGATGATAACTCCATGAACATGTTTAGATATGTTCACACATGAGGAAGGTATGTCTCAGGCCTAAAACCCTATAAATATGAGGTTGAGAGAGACTTAGAGTGTAATTGATGTTAAAATTCTTGAAATTAGATCCAAACACTATTATGAGGCCTATAACACCTCTCCTTACATATTACCATGGTTTTTTTGTACTTTTCTAACTCCCTATAAATCTCTCATTCATAATATGAGGGTTTGTAAGCTAATGGACTAGTTTGACCTTAGGGTCTAGATTTGGGTATCTCATCTTTAATTTTATGATTTAAACCTCATATCCATTTTTAACATCATTATTAAACTCCATTTAGGTTTCTAATCCTCAACATGATTGTAAAAGTGCATTTTCCTTTAAGAACATGTCTAAGACTATAACAATCCGTTTAAGCTTACTGGACCTAACTAACCTATAAAGTTTCTCATTAACTCACATAAACAAAACCATTCAATGGATACATTGAGAAATTTTTTATTCTAAGCATATGGATCTCCTTTACACATTTTTCATCTTTTTCATTCATAGTTCAAAACACTCTTTCACTCCTCATGACCCTGCCTATAAGTGGCATTTCTTTATTTTTTGATTATGTCAGATGTATTTTCCTTTGTTAGCATCTTAAGGTATTATTTATCATTTAGAAAAAAGTGTAAAATGTCATATTAATTTTATATACCTAGAAGTCTTTTATTTAAACCATCATCCACTCAACTACCTTGCCTTCTCATGCAGACTTGTAGGAGGTAGTTTGTGCATTCTTAACTATGTTAGCTTGGATATATCATATTTTCATTGATTATATTCCTCATGTTACTTTAAATAGACACAGATGTATTAAATATCCTTTCTTAAATCTACACCACCATCTAACACTTAATAAAATGCCATAATTATGACCTCCCTCCACTTTTCCTTGATAGGTTTGTAGGAGTATTTGCATGCACTTAGGTTTATTGACAAGAGACTAATTATTATTTCAATTAATCTACTTGTGACCCTTAAAAAAAATTTACCTTTCTATTTTAAATCTTCATGCGCTCAAGGTTTTGCCTCTCTACCTGCAACTAGACCATTGTAAACTTCAAGCCTATAGATGTCCTTTTTTGTTTCTAGGCCTAGATTTATTCACTTTGCCCATATATGAGGTTATTAATGATGTTTAACCTCTGCCTACACACTTATAATCACTTTCCATGCCACATTGACCTATCCAACACACTTGACACATGTTCTCTCATCTCAATTATGGTAGGCTTATAGGATAACTCTTTGGTGTATTGTGACTATACCTTATCTTGGTTAAAGTATTTATCATTCACCATTGTAATTATGTGTTCCAATTATGTCACAAACCTTATATCCAATTCATTCTTCTAAACCCCAAACTCATTTTTATGCATTGTATCTTCTCTTTATCATGTTTGATCCAAATGATCTTTTTTGATGTATGTATTAATCATTTAAGGAGTATAAATTTTCATGAGATGTTACATTGTGGTATTAATCACATTTAAAACACATTTATGTTTCCCTATCACTTTTTAAAATCTTACATTATTTACACAAGGATGAACTTTTATCCATTTTAAGGTGTAGGCTTGTAGACAACATTATGAATCTTGACTGCGAGTCTAAGGTTGGGTCTTTATTTCTAATACATCTAATTTCCTAATAATATATTGAAGTTTTTTAGATAATGTATCAACTTATAATGACACCATGAAAATTAGTATCTTCACTCATAACTTTAGGCCTTGAGTACAAACCTATAGGCCTACATTTAACCCCATTGATCACTTTTAGAGTCAAATCTAAGACCATATAGGTCTATTCACATTATTTATTCATAAGTATAATCATGATAACAATGAATATAATTAGAGTATTTAACATTGGAATTATCATCATGAAAGACTTTTAATTTTAGATTAAATGTTTAGGTCCTCAAACTCAGATCTGGAACATGCCTACAAACTTGTAACATGATAATCTTTCTTAACACTACTACCATTTGATGGTTTATTTCACATAGAATATTTTAAATGGATTATAATGATTAATAAAAGGATTTATATGGGTTTATGAAAAATTATTTAAGCTCGTCTCCTATTGGGAAGGATAAAGAACTAATCTCTTGATCCTCAAATGTGATAAACTAGCTTTTATGAATGTAGACTATTCCTTGACACATGGACCCTGTATGAGAGAGTTTGATCTTGGAGCCTTCATGAGAACCTCTAAATAATATCTAAAAATATATCCTCAATAATTTCAAAATGTTTTGGTATAATTACCAATTTCACACCTATAACTTCCAAAGCAAAATTGACCTTGCAAGGTTTTAGGAGGGTTTAGGAGTAGCCTGACTTCTTAACAATGATTCATAAAGTATGGGAAATTAATATAAAAACTAATGAAAAGTGTTATAATGCCATCATACCCCCTTATTATACCCATAATTTTAGGTCACCATTCTCTCTCCTCTATATGGACTGATAGAAAACTATTGACCATTTTAGGGATACCAAGAGGTTGATGTAGAAATGACATAAGTTTCTTACTTCCTTTGGATTGTGAATCATGGATTTTATTTTTAAATGATTTTAATGAGTCCCATGTGATATTTACAACCTCCTCTAGCTCTTTCATGATAGTAAAAATCTATACAAATCTTAGAAACACTTGCAAAACATCATTTTTTAAACATTTTATTAGATCTAAGATCTTTAAAGCCCATTATAGAGAAAGAAAAGGGAAATGAGGAGTAAAAAATGATTTATAACCAAGGTTTATATATGTATGGAAGTTTAAAGGTCACTTTTCAAGTGTGTGGGGCCCTTTTATGATGAATAAAGCATATTTGATCCCAAAAATAACATCTTTTTGCATATAAGACCAATTTGTTATGACTTAGAATGGTTATGAGACCTTTAAAAACTCCTAATTTCAATATGAAACATTATTAAAAGGCTTATAATATGAATTTTGACTCATATGGCATGTTTTAAATGGCATTTGATTATTTGGAGAGATAATTGGAGCTTGAAACATGCTTAACAAAATAAACCATATAAGGCAACCTTGGATACTTCATTATACCACATGTTAAGAATCCAATATGACTTGGACACATTTTCATCTTGGTGACAAGGTCTCTCCCACAAGAAGTGGCCCATAAAAGTATAAATTCAATGAGAACAAGAAAACTTAACTTCTCCAAATACCTTAATTTCTGCTAAAGTACCTTAACCTTATCAAACAAGGTATAGACCATTAATTATGCTTAAAGATCACTTAAAAACATTCCATTTAACTCATGAAAACCTATGAAGACCTAATACATCACCTAATGATCACAAGATACTATCACATGATGACCCCTCAAGCAATGCCTAACACATAATATGAAACCTTACACAATGTTAAAAGGCTTAAAAAACACCATTTAAAGATTATGAAAAGATTTAGGAAGCCTCATGAAAGTTTTAAGGGGGTATCATGAGAAAATTTAGAAATGTAGGGGTTGATTTATGACCTAGGAGGCCAAATTATCAACACTATGCTCATGGCACCTAATCTATATAATCCTATGATACTTTATATAAGATTAATTGAGGTGTCCCTCACATGTATATTATCTCAAGAAGATGACATTGGTAAGAATCACATAATTTATTTCATCAATTGAAACCTGGTTGATTAAAGGAAAACAAAAACTCAAGTATAAAAATAATGTCTATTAGTAGTATTTGAAACCAATAAGCTATGACACTATATGATTAATCAATAAATAAAAGTTATCATGAGATATTAGGCCATATGTACTTTACTGACAAAACCAACTCTCTCTCAAAGGGATGGATGCTTCATTACACTCATGAGTGAGTGTGAGTTGGATTATTTTAACCAAAAGTATTTTAAATGAAAAATCATCACTGATTAGTTTGTTGAATCACTTACAGAAGATAATGAAATCATTAACATTGATTTCCATAATGAACTAATATACTATATAAAAAATCCTATCATCAGTTCTTCTCCTTGGTACACATACTTCATCAATTATCCAATTGATTGTACCCATCTTGAAGGTGATAATTCAGAATAGATAAGTAATATTCATGCCATCACATCTAGATATACCATCTTAGATACCATACTCTAGTATAAGGCTTTTGATGGTATGTTGCTTAATTATGTTGACCAAGAAGATTTAGAAAAGGTCTTATTCATTGTCATAATCACATATGTTAAAATCACTTTGGTGGCCATGCAACCAATTGAAAAATTCATAGGATGAGGTATTTTAGGCCCTATATGGACCATTATGCTATTGAATATGTGTCTAAATTCAAAAAGTATGAACATATTTCACATGAGATACACATCCTCACTAGGGAACTACATCCCATCATCACTCCATGACATTTCTCTACTTGACGTCAAGATTTGGTGGGAAAATATTATCTTTTTTCTTTAAGTGGTAACCACTTTATTATAATCATGAACACATACTTCACCAAATGGGTAGAAGAATGCCCCACACAACCATCACCAAATTGGTCATTTCAAAGTTCATCTTGAATAAATCATTTATTGATTTAGGATCCCAAAGGTCATCAAAAATTAATGTGGGATCCCCTTAAATAAATTTGAGGTTCATGAGTTGTGAAAAATTTTAGTATATAACAGCACTCAACATCTTTGTACCATCCATAAGTCAATGACCAATTCAAAGCCACCAACAAAAACTTGAAGATGATTCTTGTCAAAACTATCAGATATTTTGTGTGAGATTATCTTCTATAGATTTATCTAATGTTATGTCCTTTATATAACAACCATAAATGCACATAAGGGGGAAACCTTATATTTAATCATGCTTAATTTTTAATCTATTTTACCTTTAGAAGTAGAAACAACCAATCTTCATGTTTAACTCTAAGTCCTCCTTGATGAATAATAATATAGAGATAGACACGTAGCTAATTTAGAGACCTTATATGAACATCTAATCACTACTACAAATAACCACTTTACTTATGCTAAATTCATGTGTAGGTAATATAAAAAAATGTCAACAAGCTCCCAATTCATGTAGGATACCTTTTATTTAGACTCAATAATTGAACTAACAAGAATAAAGGAGAATGTTTAAAATCTAGACCAAATTGGTTAGGTCCCTACCTAGTGACAATATTTTGACAATGGAGCCTATCAGATATGCACTCTAGAAGGCAAAGAGTTTGGTGAATCTATGAAATCTTTACATCTAAAATATGTCTATATATAATTAAACATATCACCCTATTATCACCTGCATTGTATTTTCATACATTACATGTCCACCAACATAGTAAAGATGTTGTTTCATGATTGTTTGGTTGTTTATTTTATACATTATAGAAATATTTAAAATGCAACATATCACACTTACCTTATTCTCACATTTCCTTTTAAATATATAGTAGGCATTCTCAAAATTAACATGTTAAATAGGTTTTTTTATTAGTTCTTATGACCAAAGTACACCTCTTTCCCTACATCTTCTTTCATGACGTAGAATAATGCTAGCATACAATAGAGTCTAGAAGCTTGTCCATGATAGATTCCCCTTTTATGGTGCCTTTGGAAAAAAAATAAACAGTAACATGCCTAATATAAGATAACTTTACCTACCCATATTAGTCCTTAGTGGTGAGCCTTAGAATCTTATTAGATGCATTGGGCTAAGGTTTGGGGCTAAAATCCTTAAAAATAGAAAATTAAATGCTCCTATGTGAATCAAAAGCTTGTGAAAATAAAAATTATACATATATCATCTTTTGTCAACCCTCGATATTGAGCCCACACATCTTACTAGTTATGTGGGGTTGGTTTTGGGGAGTGATACCTATTACTTACCTTTATATAACATTTGGTGATGAGCCCATGTGTCTTACTAGTCACATGAAACTAGGTATAAGGGGTCACAAAGACAAGATAAAGATAAATGCAAAAGCAATGTCAAATCAAAAAAAAATTCTAAAGAAAAAATTCATAAAAAAAACTTACCTATATGTCTATGTTTAAATAAGGTAACCTTTCCCCATTATCTGGTTTTATCGAGGCTAGTTTTCTCTAGATGAAACCAATAGATTTAGTATTTTATAAGTTTAATAATATGTGCATATTACTCTCCTATGAAATAATTATTTATGGTTCTTATTATTTATCATCCCACATTTATCATGTTTCCCCGTTCATTCATTGTTGTAAATTGAAAATTATATGTTGTGTGAATAAATAAATTAATTAATTAATCACATTCAAAACAAGTATTATCATATCTTTAGTCACATATAATACATCCATTACATTAGATCATTTTCATACATTATGTTTCTACATATACATCCCTCACAACAGTGTATCAAAAATAAAGAAATACACATATATTATCACATGTCTAGTCATATAAAGAGCATAAACTAAGATGTTGATAAGGAAAGATTCAAATCACATAATGATATTAAATCAATGAGAGATATGCCAAAAACAAATCTACACACACACACACACGAAGATGTGTGTGTGTGTGTGTGTGTGTGTGTGTGTGTGTGTGTGTGTGTGTGTGTGTGTGTGTGTGGATACACACACACACACACACACACACACACACACACACACACACACACATATACATATATGTAATATATATATATATATATATATATATGTATGTGTGTGTGTGTGTATATATAGATATATGTCCACACACACACACATATATATACATATACAAATATACATATACATATACATACATACATACATACATACACACACACGCATATGTATGTATGTATGTATGCATGCATGTATGTATATAAGTATTTATGTATGTATCTCTGTGTGTGTGTGTGTGTCATGTAAATTGTCAATTTTATACAAAAAAAATGTCTGATATAAGCACCTTCATAGAGTTCCAATGTACCTTAAGGCATCTAAAAAATAATCAATGTATATAATGGCATATTAAAAACTTATACATAAATCCTCAAGAGTGTATCTTCATCATATTTGAGGGTCTTGATGTAGAAGAGTGCCTAAGGATCTAGATATAATGGAATCTCCTACTAGTTCATCCTTATGAAGATGTCACCCCTATCCTATGATTGGCAGGTTAATCACCTATGCCACCCACCATGGTGTATACTAAGGCCTCCACTCTCCTCACCCTAGCTAAAAAAGTGATATTATATTCCCTCAATGCCATCACAATCACCAAAGCATGATATACTAGGGCAAAGACATCTATATATCACCTGACCTAGTAGGAAGCTCAGGGTCTACCAAAAGTTGGTCTTAAGTTTCACCAATGCTCAACTAATAAAGGTTGATTGAGGTGTCTCTAGTCATTTAACCCCATCCACCCAAAATATCTTAAATCATAGAGTACATAATATGAATTATATCCAACTGATATAAATATAAAATACATGTAAAATCATCTAAGAAGAGAAAATGAATCAAAATTCAAGATATAAGCATAAATAAACAAAATCAATATTTTACCTAGATCCCCCTCATGCCACTCTAGATGAGAAAATTATCCTCTAAGGCCTCTTCCTCTTGATTGGCATGTGCATGACCCTTACCATCTCCATCCCCGACCCATAGATACTATTTTTATATAAGACCATGTAGTGGTGGTTGTGGTAATGATGATGGTAGTGGTGGGCCCATCTGTTACTATTATCTAGATCTAACTTATCTTCCTCCTCCTCCTCCATATCCTTGGTTGGATTGGTTGAGTGATGGGAACCCCTATCATGAATGGGTTCCATATCAATCATCACAACATTATGTCCCTTGTCTCATGAATCCCCATATACATAAATCTAGGGATAGAGAGGTTTCTCACATAGGGCATCCAAAACTACAGGGGCACCTGATTTATGGATGCACATTAATATGTAGTAACCTATATAAAACATGGATTTCCCTAACATATTAATTAAGATAAACTCCCTTATTTTACCATTGCCTAACCATGTCCTTGTAGGGTAGGGTAAGGAAGTTTTCTACTATCAATATCCCCATAGCTAAGGACAAAACACAAAAGGATGTCACATTTATCCATCTAGTCACCCTAATGTCTCTTGGTGCCCTTATTATCACCCTTTCTGATAAGGACCATCCTTTCATGCATCCATAGTATGAGAATGGTTAGGTGGATAATATAAATAAATCCTAGGTAATCCAATCCAGAAAAGTCCTTATAAGTCCTCACTATCATGTCCTAACTCCATGCATATTGTGCCCCTCTCTCCTTAATGCATCACATGATCAATGACTAGTTATACTAGAGAATATATATATGCCCTTATCTCCCACTAATTGTGAGAAAATAATTCCAAAGATAGAATTTATAAGATTGGGTATTATTAATCCTTTAACTTCATAAATTCTCACTCCACATTTTACACCCATATTATGTGCATCAGAATCCCTAAAATAATCTACCCATATTTAGGCCTCATGGTGGCTATCATCATCATGAATAGACACCAATAAATTAGTCATAAGGAGAAAAATTATCTAATACACATCTATGAGAGTGATTATACAATATCTTGGTGCCTATGGGAACATGAAAGTGTTTTGGTTAGTGTTTGTCATGTCCCCTTTTTAGTTGACATGTGCAGAGTAGATGATTAGCCTATTATGCGACCCTCATAGGCTGATGAGATGGATAGAGGGTCTTGATGGAGATGGGTCGGTTTTCATTCGGGCTCTTTCGGACATGAATTAAGGGAGATATTAATATTTGATTGATTTAATCAAATATTAATTATTTGATCTAATTTTAATTAATTATTAATTAATTATTAATTATTAATTAATTATTAATTATTAATTATTAATTATTAATTATTAATTATTAATTATTAATTATTAATTATTAATTATTAATTATTAATTATTAATTATTAATTATTAATTATTAATTATTAATTATTAATTATTAATTATTAATTATTGGGTCTAATTTTAGGATCCTAATTCTAATTTAAGAATTGGTCTAATTTTAAGACCCTAGTTCTAATTTAAGGAAGCTCCAGTCTAATTTAAGGGAATCTAATTTTAGCAAGCACACCTTTGGAGGTGTATAAGAATCTCTCATGGGAGAGAGTTTGTATTCATGATTATTTTGATATTGATTCTTGTCAAGAAATTCTTCTGTGAAGACTGAGCCAAGGGTTTCAAGATTCCAATTGCATTGAAGAACGTCAACTCTTCATTGTGTGCGATTCAGAGGTTGTGAAAGATCAGCCGATCCATTGCCAAATTGAGAGATAACTTCACCCAGAAGTTATCATAGTATTACAGGTATTTGAGAGATAACTTCACTCAGAAGCTATCACAAGGGTTTACAGGTATTTTCATTAATTTTGGGTTTTGATTCAAGAATTATCCAGATATAGATCTTTTGTGTTAGCCCATAATTCTACAGATCAGGATCAAGCATACAAGTTGGGTGATATTAGCGACTGTATGACTTTCATACAGATTCGTGAAAATCCGTACGCATCTACAGAAAGTTCAGGCACCGACATCGGCGAACAGAGACCTACAGGGACCTACATCGGTTGACATATCACCGACGTCGGCAAGTTAGCGACTACAGGTCAACCGACGATGGTAGTATAACTGACATCGGCGATTGTGTTTTTTACACAGCAGGCTGAGACGAACCAGATTCAGAATTCTTTCCCAATTTGTGGAATATTCAGGCTATTCAGGCCGTACCTTTAATATTCTTTGTATACTTGACAGAGGATCTCTATTGTAAGCTTATGAGCAAATAAATAAGAGTTTATACTATGATTTATTTATCTATTTGAAGATATTTATTGCAAAAATTTAGATAAGCAATTCAGAGCTTTTGTTTTGATATTCAACAGGATATTACAGTGGTATCAGAGCTTTTATTGTAGGAAAAGGAGCCCCTAAGTAAGGGAAATTACAGTGGTATCAGAGCTAAATCTTGCCATCCTGAGGGTTTGAAAATCTTATGCAGCCACAAGAGTTGGGACCACAAAAGTATAACACACACAGTAGAGCTTTGCTTGAAGGTACCCAGTTGTTAGAACAGAAGCAGATTATCATGAGTGACAGGCATGAGGGTAGCCCACCCAGGGGCCACCGACATAATGATGATCTAGGTACTAGAGAAACCTACCGTGAGATGACACAGGCATTACAGGCACTAATTACTATGATAAGGAGGATGAACCCACCTGATAGACAGAATGGGGACCAAGGTGATAATAGAGATGTTACGATTAATCAGAGACCCTGATAAGCCCACTCCAGAATAGCAGATAGACCTACACATCCTACGTTTGTGTAAGTAGAACCAGAAGTTCTAGCAGAGGAAGAGGTAGGAGATTCCTCATTTATAGATGTTTACCTGGCTGCAAATGATGAGTGGAACTTATTACCTCCTCATGTTTAGGAGAGGATGAACTTTGATCATTTTGTTAATCTGAGGAGAGAGCACTACAGATTGGCTAGACAAGACAGGAGACCTAGACACCAGAATAATGATCTTAAGCATGCTACGAGTAGGCTCACACTCATGATGTTCAACGGTAGTGGTAAGGTCACAACACAGGCCTGGGTTAGTAAGCTGGATACATTTCTCACATTGCGACCAATGGGTGAGGAAGATGCTATCAGATATGCGATGCTACATCTTGAGGGAGTAGCTCACGATTGGTGGCACCATGGGATGGTGACACTCCATCATGATCGGATCACATCTTATCAGGAGTTTGTGGATAGACTGGTAGAGCATTTTGATAGGAGGGATCTAGAGTCTTATTTCTGAGAGTTGGCACAGTTCCACCAAAGTGGCAGTCTAGAGTCTTACATTGGTGACTTCTAGAAGTTATCAGTTATGGTTCTTGACATTTCAGAGAGGCGACTAGTAGTACTCTTCATGGAGGGATTGACAGAACCATTGAGAGGTTGGATCAAAGGCTTTGATCCTCCTTCATTACAAGAAGCTATGAAGAAGGCGCGTAGTATGGAGATGGCAGCCCCATCAAGTAGATCTAACTCCAGAGGTACTTCTTCATCTAGAGACCATAAGCACTCCAACGGGGATACAGAGAGACCAGATTTTAACATAGATAAATCTGGGGTTAAAAATGATTCAAAAGCCAATCCAGCAGCACCACCTTTGGATCATGAGGTGCTTAATGATCTATGCAGGAAGAAGCTTTACTTTTACTGCAAAGGTCCATATGATATCCATCATGATTTCCCTTTGAGGCCTAAGGGCAAAGTAAATCATGTGATGTGGGCATATTATGAGGATGCAGAATCAGAAGATTCTGAACAACATGATAGTTCTGAGGAGGCAGAGGCTTTAGAGCCTAAGGCAGAGGCAGATTTAGAGCTTCATATACAGGAGGCACGCCTATCTAGCATTCAGTCGAATGAGTCATTTAGACTCCATGGAGTTTTGGTAGGGCAAAAGGTCACCACCCTTCTTGATACAGGAGCCACCCATAATTTCATAGATGCTAGATTTGTGGAGAAGTGTGGACTCACTATCAAAGATTTTGAGGGCATTAGAGTTAAGGTAGCTGATGGTCACACTCTTAGGTGTGAGCGTATGATTAGAGACCTCCCATTGCGCTTGAACAACTATGAGTTTAAGGCTAATTATTTTGTAGTGAACATGGGGGACATAGAATTAGTCTTGGGTATGAAGTGGCTTCATTCATTTGAGGAAGTTACTCTTCATCTCAAAGACATGGAGGTTCATTTTGAGGTTGATGGGAAAACACATATTCTTAAGGCAATACAGGGCAGTAGCTTCAAACATATGTTTTTTCATCAGATGGAGATGCCTATACTACATGACATGTTAGAGTGTGTCGATGAGTGCACATTGGCACCAACACAGGAGAGATGTGAGGATGAGCTTTGTCTTGAGGTGAGTTCAGTTCAAGAGTTGGCACATGTGGTAGAGTCTCAGCTTTCTTTTATAGGTGGGTCACATGTTGATGACGATATGCGTACAGGAGACAGAGGTGATGTGATGCCATTAGATGAGAGTGGTGATGGACAGGGCCTGGAGTTTGTGTTGGTTGACAGCACTGTAGATCAGGACTTCATTTGGGATCTAGGTGGATTGATTGGTCTATCATTCAACGATTGCTTGAGGGCAAGCAATTTCAGGAGGGGCAGATTGTCATGTCCCCTTTTTAGTTGACATGTGCAGAGTAGATGATTAGCCTATTATGTGACCCTCGTAGGCTGATGAGATGGATAGAGGGTCTTGATGGAGATGGGTCGGTTTTCATTCAGGCTCTTTCAGACATGAATTAAGGGAGATATTAATATTTGATTGATTTAATCAAATATTAATTATTTGATCTAATTTTAATTAATTATTAATTATTAATTAATTATTAATTATTAATTATTAATTATTGGGTCTAATTTTAGGATCCTAATTCTAATTTAAGAATTGGTCTAATTTTAAGACCCTAGTTCTAATTTAAGGAAGCCCTAGTCTAATTTAAGGGAATCTAATTTTAGCAAGCACACCTTTGGAGGTGTATAAGAATCTCTCATGGGAGAGAGTTTGTATTCATGATTATTTTGATATTTATTCTTGTTAATAAATTCTTCTGTGAAGACTGAGCCAAGGGTTCCAAGATTCCAATTACATTGAAGAACGTCAACTCTTCATTGTGTGCGATTCAGAGGTTGTAAAAGATCAGCTGATCTATTGCCAAATTGAGAGATAACTTCACCCAGAAGTTATCATAGTATTACAGGTATTTGAGAGATAAATTCATTTAGAAGCTATCACAAGGGTTTACAGGTATTTTCATTAATTTTTGGTTTTGATTCAAGAATTATCTAGATATAGATCTTTTGTGTTAGCCCATAATTCTACAGATTAGGATCAAGCATACAGGTTGGGCGATATTACCAGCCGTACGACTTTCGTACAGATTCGTGAAAATCTGTATGCATCTACAGAAAGTTTAGGAACCGACATCGGCAAACATAGACCTACAGGGACTGACATCGGTCGACATATCACTGACATCGGCAAGTTAGCGACTACAGGTCGACCGACGACGGCAGTATAACCGACGTCGGCGACTGTGTTTTTTACACAGCAGGCCAAGATGAACCAGATTCAGAATTCTTTCCCAGTTTGTGAAATATTTAGGCTATTCAGGCCGTACCTTCAATATTCTTTGTATACTTGACAGAGGATCTCTATTGTAAGCTTATGAGCAAATAAATAAGAGTTTATACTGTGATTTATTTATCTATTTGAAGATATTTTTTGCAGAAATTCAGATAAGCAATTCAGAGCTTTTGTTTTGATATTCAACGGGATAGACACCAATAAATTAGTCATAAGGAGAAAAATTATCTAATACACATATATGAGAGTGATTATACAATATCTTGGTGCCTATGGGAACATGAAAGTGTTTTGGTTAGGGTCCTAGTAAGTTAAGAGATAGTACACTAGCCAACTAGAAGAAGGAATAATCTATGCTTGTGTAATCTAAAGTATCCCAACTTGATCGAGGAAGGCCAAATCATCATCCATAAACAATTACAACACTTAATGGAGATAATCATACACCTAATATCTAATCCATCATATATAATCTCCCTAAAACAAATAAAGGAGACCCAAAGTTAGTAATAAAACCAATTCTACCTTCCAAACAAGTCAAATTCTACATACTTTTCCAATAATAGAACCACCCTAATTTGTATTTAGAGATTACAAAACTACCCTATAGTGGATTAAAAAACCCATAATTTGGTAGTTACATAATTTTTCCAAGTATTTATATAACCACCCTTGGATGACAATGACATAATAATGTCAATGTGGTTATGTTACCATCGTGATGATTTTGTATCTACCACCTTACAAAGGGAAATGGTCCCATAATGTGAGTGGTGATTATATCCACCACTCATGTCTCCTCTAAAAATCCTTATAATTCTAAAAATTACCTAAAACCAAATAAAAAATTCAAATCTATAATCTACCCCTACAAAATTACCATAAAAATTAAAAAAATTAAATTCATCATAATTTACCCAAGTTTTGATCAAATTTTAGAATTGGGAAAAAAATTAAAAGTTAACAAAATCAACTTGATCATCCCTATTAGTGTTTCCCAATCTTAAATTCACCATCCTCTCTTCACACTCATCTTTTCTATTTATTTCATGCTTGAAATAGTCACTGACAATCCATATTTTTAAATTCTCTCAAGACAAATGTCACAAATGAACTATTTTGTCAAGTTTTTGAATATTAGGCCCTAGACTATCCATTTTTTTCTAAATTTGGCATATTAATTTACTTAATGTTTATTCTTGTTTTTATAATTCATATCTCTCATACATTATATCACTAATATTTCACAACATTTAAATGAGTTTCTCTATTTTGTTGTAGCAAGTTTTATAGTTTTATAGGCACACATGAATTGGAACCATGATTAGTCCCTTGATAGTATGACCTAGGTAGTGTGATATCTCCTAAATGTATGTTATGTATTATTTCCATGTTTCAATTACATAGTCCATTCTTCAAATTTTCAATAAAAATGCACTTGAACATCATTTTCTATCTATAGGTTACATGGAGTAATGCCTAACTTCATTCCACCAGTTAGGTAAGGTAAGTATTTATAATTTATCACATGCCTTGCCTAGTCTACACCTAGAAAAATCATGATAAGGCACCCTCTTGCAAGGTAAATATGTATGCACCCAAAATTTACATGGTGAAACACTTATAATATAAATTTGATAATGATGTAATGACCCTTTGTTTTATGCTACATAGGGAACTCTATATCTCTTTCCCCTCCCTCTACCCTCCTATACCTATATTGACCCCCTTTTTCCCTCTTAGTTTTGAATTTTGTGGATTATTTCACCTTTTTAAAATAAATGACAATGCATTACAAAACTACCACTCTAGGTAATAAAATTAGTGACCAAAATTACAAAATTACCCTTTATATTATAGAACCACCATGGTGGTTTTGTATCTTATGAAATAATTTCAAAAGTAAGAGATACTTTTGTATTAAAACCATGATAGTTGTGTAATTTTAAGAAGTGGTTTTATAATCTCAACTAGAAGTTTCACAATCACACCTTACATAAAGTAGTAACTCTATCACAGTTCTAATGTCTTCCAAATTTAACTCTCCTAATTCTAGTTTTAACACAATTTATATGATTAGTGTCATGTTTCTTATTTTTATCAATTTTTGTTCATATCCAATCAATCCCAACTGACTATGTCTTCTATTTTTATCCTCTTTAGTTCATCCAAAGTTAAATTCATTGTTAGAATTAGTTTAACTCCTCCATTTAAGATCCTAGCATTTCTTACAAGAAGGTCAATTTTGGCCTGATTTTAGATCTAAAACTTACCATTATAAGTTGTTAGTGTGGAGATTTTGTATCCATAACCTTGTTACATTTACCAAATGATATATCCTCTTTATTTTTTATTCAACTACACAACTACAAGTGAAGAATTTCTCTTGGTGAAAATAATTTAGACTTAACAGGCCAAGACATTAGTAAGCCTCAATTCAAATTCCCTCCATTTGTGGTTGTGTGTCACATTTATCCCTTGTTTTAGAGTTTGTGCATCCTATATTTAGAGAGTTTCCAAAATTTATACAAGAGCATACAGACCTAGCATACTGACGATTCTTCTATCAATACATCAAATGCACTTGATCTAATATATTAATTAATCAAGTTGGAGTTCTATTGATTTCTATTTTTGTGTCTCTATTAAAATAGATTTAGTGTATTTATTTTATAATTTTTTAGTTTTCATAGTAAGAAAAAGATAAAATTTGATAGGAAGAGATATATGTTTATTTTCTTTATCTTTGATACAAATATAGAGAGTTAGCTTTTATTTGTGTTTGCATTACATTAGATTAATTTATTTAAATTACTATTACATCTCACCAATAATTATAAGCAATATATTATTAAATATTCAAGTTATTTACATCCAAGGCAATTTTTTATTTTCAATATCTAAACCATCTTGTACTCTAAATAGTCATCTAGACAATCATAAAAACATATATAACCATATGTGCATACATAAGGGTTGTAAATTGTTGATTTAATTTTCTTTAGGAAGTTAAAAGTATCATCCTTATCTTATTTAAATAATAAAATTTTAGCTTGATTCTATTATTTCTGTTTTATTAATTCATTCAAAAATCTTGTTCTTGTCAAACTAGGAAGTTGAAAATGTAGTTTAGTTTGTTTATGAACAAAGAAAACCAAAAATAAAGTGTTGTGTTTTTTATGTTTTAGATAATATTTATTAATACATTATTTTCACATTTATATTTAATTTACACATTTAGTCCAATAATACAAAATATAAAAAATAGATAAAAACATATTCATCTAGTTTGCATATAAACAAAGGATAGGGAAATTTTGCATTTTGTATAATAGTATAGTTTCTTTCTCTATCTCCTTGCATGCATTATAAATTAGAAAAGGATTAAAAAAAAAATTATTTTTTGTTTAGTTTCATATTTGACATTATTTTACTTTTAACATTTCATTTTCATCAAAGAAAGCATTTATTTCCATATAGCCAAAAAAAAGACTAAAACAATAAATTTTTTAAAAACATAGTGCAAAAAATCCTTGCCAATACATGAAAACAAACACATTCCATCCAAGCCTAGTCCATTCATAAAATCACACCTTAAAAGCCCCTATTTCAACGTTATAGAAAGTAAACGTTACAATCTATTACTGAATAAGTCCATACTTTTTTCCTTAGATTCTTCCTAGCCTCCTTTGGATGACCCTTCTTATGACACAAAATCTTTTTTAGCATAGTTTATTCCCTAGGTTTTGATCACCTGGTCCCAACATTATCATACAATATGATATTAGTTTCAGATTTTTCATTCTTTTAATTTTAGCATTAGATTGTCATCAAATAAATCATTTATTTACATATAACCAAGAAAAGTAGAATATAATAAAACCTTAACAAAAATAGTGCCAAAAATCCTTGACAATACATGCAAACAAACATATTCCATCTAATCTTTTTCCATTCATAAAATCACACAATACAAATCCTTGTTTCAACATTCTAGCAAGCAAATGTTAGAATCCATTCCCTGAACAAGCCCATAGTTTTTTCCTTGGATTCTACCTAGCCTCCTTAAGATGACCCTTCTTAAGAAACCAAATATTATTTAACATAGTATATTCCCTAAGTTTTGATCACCTGATTCCACCATTATCATACAATATGATATTAGTAATGATTTGAGACATGATATATTCTAATGTACTCCAATTCCTCATCTCATTACTTGTTGAGATTTTTAAAAACCATTAATTCTATCATTGAGTATCTTTAAGTTCATAAAGTAATTTATAATTTAAATCCTTTCATTAGTGCCAATATGCTTAGTGAAGTCACATTGAGGTCATATTGAGATTTTCTATTAGTCTAGGGTGTTAATTGTAAAAACTAATAATTTATTGTGCCATCTTAATATGTTTTAAGAATTTTTTACACAAATTAAGGTATTTTTGACAAAATTAAGGTTTATTTTGTTAAAATATAACCTCAACATATGTGCCATCATTTATTTATTTTATAAACTAGAGATTATGGGTTTGATTTCTAATGGAGTCGCTAAGAATGTTGACCTTTTTAGTTACCAATTTTTCTATAATCGAGTTAGAGAGATAGGGAGTTACATAGCCATGAAGGATCTAGAGGACCCATACCCATATATTTCCATATTTTGATCCAAACCCAAATAGATTTTGGTGAATGGTATCAACATCTAGAGCTTGATCACCATCCAGATATATAGGGTTTGTATCTATACTCACTCTATCTAAATCATGCCATTTATAAAGTCCTTCATCATAACTATCATCCTTTCATTCGTTTTAGAAGCTATTTTGAAATTGATCTTGTACCCATGAGGAAGGTCTTTAATATTATTCACCCAATTGACATAATGGGATCACCTCTATCTAGTTATGGCTCAACCCTACCAAGGTTTAAACTTGTAAACACCTTCTTGAGCAATAAAGAAACTGATTTTACCTTCTTATATGCTATTTATTATGTAAAATTGATTATTTATTGATTTAAACTTGTGATAATTATATCCTATCCTTGATTTATGACCTATTTTGTGCACTTTTATGTAACAAACTTGATTTTTTATAGGTTATAGTTTTTATTTCTTAAAGTTTATACAATCCATAGTTGTGATGAATGTAATTTGAGCTTAACAAGACAAGTTGTCATCCTTATAGATACAGTGATGAGTTAATTTTTTCTAAAAAACACTTATGCCCAAGATTCATTGGTGAATTGTGAGTTGTGTATGTGTGAGTGCTCTTTGAGTTCATTCTATGTCTATCCAAGCAAGTTAAGGTATTCAATTTTGGTGCATCACCCTATAGTTAATCTTATAAGTATAGGAATTAGCTACGTCTCTATATTTTCATTGTCAACAGGTAGTTTGGGTGAGGATCAAGGTGATTCATCAAGGGAACTATCCCTATCTATAGGTTTACTTATATTATAGCTCACCCATAACCTAAAAGTGATCCCATTATGTCAATTGGGTGAGGAATATTAAGGAGATTCCTCAAGGGTACAAGATCAATTTGATAATAAGACTCCTTAATTAAATTAGAATAACAAGAATGCATCCAAAACCCACCTATCATTATAATCCCATAAAATAGAGGATGTCAAAATAATGTCATCCAATCCTAGCGTCTTATCAATTTTTATTTCTTCTCTTTGGGTCTAGCCCCATATTGTATCATTCACACTTAGTGAATGACATTGAGCATACAAAGTCAACCTAATAGAGTAGACCTTTTCTCATGAGTCATCCAACCTGATCTCCCCCATTTCCATAGTCCTAGTATTAACCAAGAGCTTAGCATTATAGTGATATTAGAGATATAAGGACTTTGGATACTTTTTTTTATCTCATTTTTATTCTCTTAAAAATCATAAAGACACCATTTAAGTGTTTTGGTTTCATCATGAGAACCTATTCCCACCACCTATCCTAAATACCATTCTACCAAATAACCAACCAAACCCCTAACCTATGAATTATGTCATCTACCTTGATGAGACCTTAGGGACTTGAGTGCATAGTTTAACATGTTCTATTTACATGAATATAGTTTCTTATGCTCAAATTTCCAAAATCAAACTAGGAAAAAATGAAACTATCAATGAATATGTATTGAGGTACAATAAAATTCTAGATAAAATGACTAATATTATGGTAGATAAGGAGTTTCAAGACATATTAAATCAAAGTTTCTCCTTTACATGAGTCCATTATTTTCAATAATTTAAAATATTTTGATGACCTATGCCATGCTATATGGGACTGTGAAATGAATCTTATTTCTTTGAATAATCTCAACTATGTAACAAACACACTAGCTACATCTACATCTAGTACCAAGTTTATAATAAAATAAATTTATATGTTAAAACCTCATGAACATAAAAAGGAAACAACCACCATAGTTAATATAGTTTCATAGTAGCCTAATCATCTTGTCCTATCTAATACATCAAATAGATAATTTGCATTCTTACTTGAGTCTCTTCCCTTAGTACTCCCATGGTTAGTAGAGTGTCACCTTATATCTCTCCCTCATCCTATAGAGGTTGATATTAATAGACCTCTACCCATAGGATATGATCATAATGCTTATTATTATTTCCAGGACCAAGACATTCTATGAAAATATGTTATATCTTGAACCATAAGATCCAAGACCTTATTGATGACCAATAGATCACATTTGATGATCCTTCTAAGGAATCAATTTCATAACCTGGTGATCACCACAAAAATAAAATATTTAAATATCTTTTGTAAGACTATTATTAAAGGAACCATAAGTGAAAATGGAATATAATTCATATTCTCTTCCATCACATTATTTGCATCCACTATATGGGATTATTGGTACTTATTCATGACATACACTTCCTATGGTTTATATACATTCTATTTATTTCAATGATAGTGAGATTAAGGATGATAGTGACATTACTTATAGACTTGGATTATACTCCTTATGAATTGCATCCTTTTATTAAATTAGTTAGAGAATTTGATGCGATCTCCTAAAATATTCTTGGTGAGATTGACCTACCTTTATAGGTCAATCTTGCACATGTGATTACTACCTTTTTATTTATACCTTCCATGGGCATATTTGATATGTTATTGGGAAGACCTTAGATCCATACACATTGATCAATAGATTCTATAGTGTATGGGTGTGTTAAATACATTAATGCAAATTAGGTAATATACTTTCTAGAATACCATATGAGCATATTCTTGAATAAGAAAACCTCATACCCAGATAGTTAATTATCAAGCTTACTAAGGCTAATTCACCATAAAAGGGTAAGCAATAGGCAATCCCCTTTACTAAGTATCCAATACTTGAGAGACCATTACATTAGAGACATACATTGGATTTCATGGAATCTTCATCTACTACGCACCATGTTTAAATATATAAAACAAATACACTTGTTCCTATTACTATTATTCCAAATAAACTATTAAGCACTCAATTATGGGTTCTACTAACCCTTACTCCTATTAATCTTATTATTTCTCTAAGACCACATAGTCTTATTTTACGTATGTAAATCATCAAAAATATTATAGTGATAGATATTACATATATGAATGCTTTTCCATAACATCACTAGATTATTACACTAGTTTAATAATGGGGAGATATATATGATCACCCTTTGGGTTGTATCATAGGATATTATTTCCATTTCATATTCCAAAACATCTAAATATACCAAAAAAATCACAAACATTCAAAACTCCAAAAACATTTTCAGCATAAAACATGTTCTATTGTCTTGTTGATGTATGGCATATAATTTACTCCTACATGAACATGTATGGCATGGTTTTATTAGAGTGTGATAAAAGCATACATAGATACATGATCTATTCTTATTTTATATGTTGGGCCTTTCTTCTACACACATCACTAGGACATTATGGGAATCCACCTTATTTGATCATGATAATTCCAAGTTATATAATTCTATGGTCACTCTATATTATCATGTTTTGAGCTCATATATATACATACACATGAATTTATCCATGATTATATCTTTCACATGGTACTTGATATGCTGTGCACTTGACATTTTTTCTAACATGTTTGATCCATGAGCTACTATGATAATATTATTCCCCTTATGTACTTATTTGAGTGACTTGTATTTATATTGTATTTATTATACAAGCTTTTAAATATTCTCCATTATTTGTGGCCCTTGTGACTATGTGTGCTTTCTTTGAAATTTAAACATGTCTTTATTTTTTGTGTGGAAATTTAAATATGTCATACTTGATTTTGTAGATATTGGACTAAGTCATGTACCTTTAATTGAGAAACATTTGAACATTACCCTTATTTGAGGTCTCCTTGGACCATTAAATTTTTTATTTATTTTGATTTATCTTTTGTGTGTGCTTAATTTGCTTGTTGAGCTTGTATTATTACTATATAGATGTTTCCATGATATTTATTGTGCACCTTAGGCCTTCATGTGATCACATTATTATATGTGAATCAATTATACATTTACCTATACATGTCCTTATATATGATACATGGATAAATTCATAGATTATACAAGTGTCTTATCCTTTTGAGGTGAGATAACTAACAATTTATATTCTTCTCTCACCTCAAAGGGGGTAATATCAACTAGGGTATGTCATAGAGGCATGTCATCCACATTTTACTCACATTTGGTATAATTTAAGATTTAATGGGGAATGATTTATAATAATTTTATCCACACTTTCTTCACATTTGGTATAATTTTCAGATTTAGTGGGGCCATGCTTGGGAATCATGTTCTCAATACTTATTCAACATTTGACACTTATTTCAGTTTTTAAATTTATTGGGGTAATGTCATAGATGCATGGATTTGACAAATTCATAGTTTTAGATTTAGTGGGGGAATTTTAGAAATACATGTCTTATACACATTCAAAATTTTAGATACATAGTGGGGGCATGCTTTAGAATCATGTTATCCACACTTAATCAGTACATTCATTGTTTCAGGGTGAGTCAAGGAATCCTTCAGAAGCATGTTTGTGATAAAAAATAATTATATTTTTTTTATTTATTTTTTGATAATTTTGGTCTTTAATAGGTTTAGGATGTCATATTTTTTATTTAATAATCTTTTACATGCTTCACTTTGCTTTGTATTTTTCATTTTGGCTTGTTTTCAAGTTTTCTACCAAAACAATAACTTTTAATTTTTGACTTGGTTTTAGGTGTTTTTGAATATTTTATCATCTCTTATCTTTGGTTTAGTCATGATCCTTAATTTAGGGTCTAAGTAATGGATTATAATATATTTTAAACTAGTATTTATGTCTTAATTCATAACTAACTTGTTCAAACTCAATCAAGGTTAAGGATTAGGTTGAGTTTAGAAAATTAGTTAAAATATTTAGGAGTTGGGAGTGAATGAGAGAGAGTGAGGATATATATTTATGTGTGAATAATAAAAGAGGATATAGGAAAAAAAATAAGATAATATCAATAACTTGAAATATTAGAAAAAAATAAGATTGAAACCAAGGTCTTTTGATAGTGTTGTTATAACACAATCTACACACAAAAATAATGAAAGCATAACATTATTGAGTTTCATGATTCAAATGTAACCTAATATTACATGTAATTTTATTTTATTTTTTCTTGGAATCATATTTTTTTTATTTTTGAATTTTTTTAATTCATGTTGTAGGCCTAAAAATATAACTACAAGTTTTCTATAGTTAAGAGAAAGGTTTGATGGTCAAGAAAAGTTATTTTACATCTCTTTTTGATATTGATTAACATAAAAAAGTGTTTAAAAGATAAATATTAATGTTCATTAAGTGTTTAAAAATTGAAATTACTCCAAAATAGATCATAAATTATGATTTTACATTAAATTTTAGCTCACTACCTATACACAATTAGAAAACCCTAAAATAAGGTTTTGAAGTACAAAAATCCTTCTAATTCAAAAATGAACTAGAAAAAACTAATGAAAATTTATTCATAGGTGTGTTAGTATGTCTAATAAGTTTTTTTTTTTTTTTTAAATATTTTTTCATCTTGAGAGGTATATATTTAGGTTTCTTAGTCAATAGACCTAAAAATAAGACCTAGAAACCATGTTTTCTAATTTTATTACATTTTGAAGTTTGAATGAAGGTGTAACCCAATGCGGGGAGTTGAGATAACATATCATGGATATAATATATGATATTTAAGGATAAAATTACTTGTCAATTTGAATTTATTTTTAAAAAATGATTTTATAATTGATCATCATTAACCCCTTCACCATCATTTTTTGGTATTAGAATAGGTTTTGGGTATACTTCAAAAGTGACATAAGGAGAAATATAATTCATTAATAAGTTTGAAAAATATGTTGTGAAATATAAAATTGAAATAAATGATTAATATAAATTAGAGGATACATTAGAGGTGGTGATAGATGAGGTATAAGAAGACAATCAAAACATGTATTATTAGAAGAGATGAGAAATTTCCAAGCCTATTTGGAGAAATTAGAAATTTCTCAAATAAGAGGTATTAAGACATGTGATATAAGTGATAGAGAGTAATAACCACAAGAATAATAATTATAATAATAATAGGAATACATAATAGAAGAAAGAATATTAAAATTAATCATAAGGGTAGGTTCTAAGCCCAAATTGGAGGTTCAAATATATGTAGGTAGTATAAATGTTGAAGAACTTATGGATTGGATAAATGTAGTAGATAAATACTTTGATTATGAATGAATAGTTGAAGATAATATTTATTGTACTAGATTTAAGGGGCATGCATCTCTTTGGTGGGATAGTGTCTAATATGAAATAAATAAAATAGGTAAAGATAAAATTAAGCCATGAGACAAAATGATAATTAAACTCAAGTAAAAATTTATACCTATAGTTTACTAAACAAATTCTTCAAGAAACTCTAAAACATAAAGAAGAAATACATGAGTGTGAAGGAGTACATTAAATAATTTTATAATCTTAAAACTAGATATGGTAATGTAGAAGAGGATGTTGAGAAAATAACATGGTATATGAATGTATTGAGGTTTAATATTCAAGATGAAATTAATTTTCTGTCTATAAGATCAATGGAAGAGGCTTATCAATGTTATCTCAAGGTAGAATTAAATTTGGCTAAAAGATAAACTCTATAATCTAGAGGAAGAGGTAGATATTTTAGAGGTAGAGGACAACAAGGTGGTATAAACCATTTACAATTTTATAACAAAGAATAAATATTATTTCAAGGTTAATATAACAATATAGGAAGATGCTATCAATATATAGGAGGAAGTCCATATAAAAAAGGTAGAGGAAGAAGCTTTTTGGAAAAATGTTTCAAATGTAACATGTATGTTGGCCATATGTCATATGAATATCTCGAGATTCCAAAAATAAGCTAAATAAGAACTAAAGGTATTAATTAAGTTGTTCAAGTTGAAGTAGGAGAGCCCTTATTTATGAAAAGAGTATTTATAAATCCAAATAAATCAATGAGGGAGCTAACTAAAAGGAAGAAATTATTCAAGACTACATGAAAATCCAAAGGTAAGTGTTGTATTATTATCATTGATAGTGGTAGTACAAATAACTTGGTTTCTTCAAAAATGGTTGAAAATTTTGGATTTAAAATATTGATACATCATACATCATATAATTTATCTTGGATTTAAATGGGGTATCAGATTCTAGTGAATGAATAATGTCAAGTTAATTTTCAAATTAGTAACTCTAAGGATGAAGTAATCTGTGATATTATACCTATGGATATTTTCCATGTGTTTTTGGGTAGACTTTGGAAGTTTGATGCAAGGGCTCTACATGATAAGAGTAACACATATACATTGGATAAAGATGGTAAGAATCATACCTTAACACGATTGATATTACGTAATGAAGTAGTTGAAAATAATACTAAGGTGTTGATAGTGGGTGAAACTTAATTATTATAGGTAATAAAGGAAGAAGAGTTTGGTTTTGAATTGATTGTAAATACTAAAATAGTTATTAGAGAAACTAATTTGACTTATTTACCCTTGGAAATTTAGAATTTATTAGATGAGTATGTTGATATAGTGGTTGGTGATTTACCTAATTAATTAACACCAACGAAGAGTATAATTCATCATATGGATCTCATTTTAAGTGATAATTTATCCAATAAAACAACTTATTGAATGACAAAAAATGAAAATAAAGAGATGAAAAGGCAAGGGCATGAGTTGTTATATAAATATTTGATTAGAGAGATTATATGTTCATGTGTTGTACTAATAGTATAAAGTCATAAGAAATGTGAAGAATAGAGAATGTGTATATATTCTAGAGCCATCAATAATATAACTATTAAGTATAGGTTTTAAGTGGAGCAATGTATTTATCAAATATAAATGTGAGTGGTTACCATAAAATAAAAATTAGAGAGGGTGATGAGTGAAAAACAACCTTAAAGACTAAGGGTGGATTGAATCAGTGGCTTGTTATTCCATTTTGTTTGACCAACACTCATAGTACCTTCAAGAGGATAATAAATGAGGTGTCAAATCCATTTATAGGTAAAATTATTATTATTTATTTGTATTACATTTTTATTTTCAACCAATAAAAGGGCAAACACATTAAACATCTGAGGGTGGTGTTGAATAAGCTACAGGAAGAGAAATTATTGATTAACCTCAATTATTCATCCTATGATCAAAAAATCTATGCCATAATCTAATCATTGAAGAAGTGGAGTCACTAATTATTTCTTAAGGAGTTTGTAATTTAAATAGATAATCATGATTTTTAATTCATCAATAGTCAAACTAAGTTGAGTCAAAGACATGTAAAATGGATATAGTTCTTACAAAAAAATTATTTTACTCTCAAACATAAGAGGGGGTAGTCTAATAAGGTAGCTGATGCATTGAGTAGAAGTATGATCATACATGAATCTCAATTGGGAAGTTTGGGATTTGAGTCATTAAAGGAGTTGTATGAGGAAGATCCATATCTACAGAAATATGTAGGATTTGTCAAAATTCTAAAGAAAATAGTCAAAATATATATCTATATTAGCCACTACCTATTCCTAGTAGGCCATGAGAAGTAATAAGTATGGATTTTGTATTGGGTTTACCATGAATAAAATGAGATAATGATTACAATTTTTTTGATATATTTTCAAAAATGTCACACTTCATAATATGTAAGAAGACAAGTGATACTACCAATTTTTCTAATTTGTTATTTAAAGAATTGGTAAGGTTACAAGGAATTTCTAGAACCATTATTTCTGATAGGTATAAAAAGTTTATTGGACATTTTTGGAGAACACTTTGGAGAAATTTGGGAAATACATTGAGTTTAAATTTAGCCCAACTTACCCAAATTTATGGTCATACTCAATTTATCAATAAAGGCTTAAGGAATCTATAAAGTTATTCGGTAAGTGACAAGCTAAAGCAATGGGATCAGGTGTTAGCCCAAGTTGAATTTGTATACAATGACTAACCTAATAGGAGTATAGATTTAAATCCATTTTAGATCATTTATGGGATAAATCCATGAGGTTTTTATGAGCTTATATATTTGGGTGAGTAAAATAAGAGTAGTGTTGAAGGTGAATACTTTGCTATAGCCATGTAAGAACTACATGATAAAGTCAAAAAATAATTAGATTTGAATGATAGTAAATACAAAGGAGATGTTGATAAAAAATAAATGAAGTGAAATTTTAGGTAGTTTATTTGGTGTTATCAAAACTTATGAAGGAGATGATTCCTAAACATGAATACAATAAACTAAAATTGAATAAGATAGGCCATTATAAGGTCTTGATAAATGTTTTTGCTAGTGCTTATGAACTAGAACTCCCATTTGATATTGGGATTTCACATATTTTAATGTATTAGAACTATATCCATATATATTATGATAAGACATAGAAAAAAAATCTAAATATAATAATGAATATATCATTTATTTGGAACAATAGTTACCCAAGTCATATAAGGATGAACTAAAACCTATTTTGGACACATAGGTTATTAAGAGAACCTGAGGTAAGGAGTACTTAAATTATTTAGTAAAGTATAAGAATCATCCTCTTGAAGATGAATTTTGGTTGAATCCATTATAAATAGTTAGTTATGGCACTACCATTGAAAACCTCATGAACAAGAACTCATTAATGTTTTTGTATTCAAGGATCCTATTGTAGGAGCATTAGTTTTAGTGGTTTATTTTTTGCAAAATTTGGTCTTGAATAAGTTTAGGAGGTCATAATTTGTCTTTAAGAATATTTTCCATGCTTTAATTTACTTTGTGTTGTGTATTTTGTCTTGTTTTCAAGTTTCCTATAAAACTATAAATTTGAATTGGTTTTCAATGTTTTTGAAGATTTTTTCATCTAATTAATGATTGGTTTGGTTATAATCCTTCACCATCAATTCTCCACACTTATTCAATATTCATCATACTGATATTTAGTGGAGGCATGTTTTGGAAACATGTCCTTCACATTGGTACTTCTTACAATTTTCAAAATTCTCCATATATAGTGGATGTATTCCTTGGAATCATGTTATCCACACTTAGATATTTTATAAATTGTCCAAATCACATATAAATATAGTTTATATTCATATATGTGGTATAATTATATACATTGGTACATTCATTATTCATAGTTTCAACATCAGACAATCTAAGGTGCATATGCTATACCATGTGCACCTAAAAACTCACCTTTTATTCAAGGTTGGGGGTATATGGCTTAAAATATCTCTTTATATATATATATATATATATATATATATATATATATATATATATATATATGCACTTTCAAGATTATATATTGTCCTAATCTGAATTTTAGATCCTTACAATGATACATCTTTCAAATCAACATGCCAATGGGAAAGGCAATTACATCAATAGATAGATGCACACCTAAACCTTGGTATTTCAATTTTAATTAATTAAAATAATTTAAATTACATATTATATGAACTAATTATTTATTATAACATTCTCTTGGTTATAATTCAGTCAATATCAAAGCACTCAAGTTGGACTCAAGTAAAGGTAAGGTGTATTATACACACCCATGTATGCATTCCTTTCCTTTAAAATAAAATTTTTAGTACTAGACTAAAGGGTGGGATGTATACACTATTTAATGGATTATATAACAACTCAATATTTTAAACTTTTAAAACTCATACCTTGGTTGTTTCTCTTAGTTTTATACCTTTCTTGGTTCATAATTCTTGCATCTTCTTTATCTTATGCCTATTGGATTATCTCTTAGTCAGATTAGTCTTATGTTAATGAACTAGACTTTATATCTTTCCCAAAATTATTAAAACCTACTTATCTTAAACCTCTTCAAGTTATTCATTTGTACCTATTTTCTTATTCCTTGAACACTAGCATCTAGGATAGACACATATGTCGTTGTTAGTGTCTTGCTTAAAAACAAATGTCCAATTCCCTAAAGTCATCTAATTTTGAAATTAAAAATATCCTAGTGGTTGGCATAATTTATTTAATTTGATTTACTTCTCCCAAAGTGTTGATATAAATATAAGATCAACCCTAATTCATTCCTTACCTTTTAAACCTATAAATATTGAAGGTAACTTATCAAACCATTCAATTAAGCACTTGATAAATAAAATCTTCCTTATTTTATCATATTTTATTATCATTTATTTGGATAACCCATAATGCATGCAAAATTCTCTTTTATGTGTCTTTAAATTTTATTATTTAAATTTAAAAATAGAATATTTTCTTGGTTTTGAAATAATTTTTATTTTAGGCTTTTATAGATTAAATTTTAAAGCATATGATCACTTTATATTTTTTACATAGTTTAGATTCTTTTGAAAATCATTTTATTGGTCTTCAAAATGGTAATTTTTAGTACGAATGACAACCTGAGATTTCAATAGTAAATAAGATAATTGATAAGTGAATAATAAATTTAATATGTAATATGCATGTTAGTTTATCTGTATTTTAGTCTTAGATTATTAAATGTCTTATTCAGTTTTCAAGTTTTGAGATGAGGAGAACAACTATTTAATGATATTCTTATATTTCTAGGTTTGATCATTGAAATAAAATAATTATTTATTGAAAATTTTAATTATATTTATATCATGAAACCTTAAGTCTACATTTAAAATTAAAAAAATAGATTCAGACTATTTTATGTTCAAACTTTGAGATTAAGGATATAAATGTCAAAATTTTGAGAAGTTTATAAGGCAATTCAAATAGTTGGAATTATTTTTAAATTCTATGAAACTAAATTCTATAAATAACTATAGTTTCATATAGTAAGCATTTCATTTTAGATGAATTATGATAGTTTCAATTAGAAAATTAAGTGTAGTACATGATTTTATTTTCACAGTCATTTGAAATTTGCTAATTTTTATAATATATGTCATATTATTTAATGACATGATAAAGTGTTTGATTTTAACTTTTTTTAAAAAAATAGAATCATGCTTGGGTGGTGTTAGAGTTCACATAAATATATATATATATATATATATATATATATATATATATATATATATATATATATATATATATATATATATATATATACATATACATATATATATATACATATACATATATATATATATATATACATATATGTATATATATATATATATATATATATATATATATGTATATATATATATGTGTATGTATATATATATATATATATATATATATATATATATATGTATATATATATATATATGTATATATATATATATATATGTATGTATGTATGTATATATATATATATATACATATATATACATATATATATTATATATATATATGTATGTATGTATATATATATACATATATATATATATATATATATATATTATGTGTGTGTGTGTGTGTGTGTGTGTGTGTATATGTATATATATATATAAATATATGTATATATATATAAATATGTATATATATATATATATATATATATATATATATATATATGGGGTAGGGTAAAGATGAAAAAAAATTCAAACTTATCATCAAGTAAGTAATAAAGGCATACCCTTTCGTGTTTATATGATTGTTAATGAATTTTCACAAACTTTCACTCATGGAACCACTTTTCTACATTTTGATGCTAATTGTCCAATTTTTTTGGACTTTATCAGTACCCTTCCTCATTATTATTAATATCTAAGTGATAAAAAAATCCATAAAGGTAGAAGACAAGGTACGTGGTGATCTCACTCTTTTTAATGTGGTACATCAAGTGTCTCCTCTTAAGGAATGGATGTTTCACATAATACAATTCCTAGCGTTGATCTACTACCTCACCATTATGAATTATTACCTAAAATCAATCCTAGTCTTTTCAATTTTACCCTTTTAATTATTACTAATATTTTGTTATCAACTCATGTTAATGTCACTTGACCTAGATAAAAATACATTAATAGTCAATCATCCAAGTTATGTTGACTCATTTGATGAAGAAATTTAAGATTGAGGTTGATGATGAGTCTAGTGGCACTAATTTTATTGAGCTACCAACTTCACCTCTTGATTACATAGAGTAATATACTGATAGAGTTACACTAATAGTTGATTTTATTTCAAATAAATATTATTCTAATAAATAATTATGATGTTTATGACTTTGTTTATTTTCATTATTTATTTAGTAGATGCACTTCACAAACTTGGAAACTTGTTTGATTAATTATTATTTTGTATCTTATAGTTCATCTCTATTTTCATATTCTATTACATATAATTGATTAGTTAACTTTTTCATAATGTTTATTTTAGATGCAAAATTTTGTGAGGTGATTATCATTTTAGTAGTTTTCAATATTTTGATTGAGTTACTATGTTAAAATTTTGATTATATTTTTATGGTTATGTTTATAGAAATTTGATTAATGTGGAAATGGAATAAATCATTAGGCTAATCATATTTATCATTTAATTAAATAATGACATGATAATGGTTTGTTAAGTTGTTAAAATAAAAGGTAAAGGGACCCAACAATTAGAAATGTTTGTTTGGTATTTATTTAAAAATATTATTTATCAAGTCTCATGAACTTATTACTTGATAAAGTTCAATTTATGAACTTTAGTTAATAATGTTCAATTTATGAAAGTTATAAATTTAAAAATTACAAAGTTTTTGGTTAATTTTATTTTATAATTTAATTAACTTTACGTTTAATTTAATTAAGAGTAAGTTTGAACTTAAAATTATAACTACCTTTAATGATAAATATTTATAAGGAGACTTGAAGGACATTCAAAGGGA
Source organism: Torreya grandis (assembly GCA_037957365.1). Classification (NCBI taxonomy): domain Eukaryota; kingdom Viridiplantae; phylum Streptophyta; class Pinopsida; order Cupressales; family Taxaceae; genus Torreya; species Torreya grandis. Next base: position 2,631,288 of record JARHVA010001000.1, on the reverse strand, counting down.
GAAAACTTGCATAGGTACTAGATCTCTATGATTTTAAGATTTAATGCCACATTTATTTTTATGAAGCATCTCTAATATTAAACATCACTTGTAGATTGATCAAACAACATATTATTTGGGGTGAATTAAATTACTTAATGTACATAAATTATAATCATCTTAAAATCACACTTGAGTGGTAAGAGTGTTACTTGAGACCACCCATCCCTAGATTAACCTTAGAATTATATTAGGGCCTATTTAGACACTTGTCCAACCTTTATACGAGCCACACACATCCATAAGCGTCCTTAAAATAGTCCCATATACTCACTTCAGCATCTTGGCCCTAGTGCCTTAAGTTCTTCCACTTGGACACTAGTGCCATAATTTGAACAATAGTGTCAATGGTGCTAGTTTCCCAACTTGGGAATTATTTTCCATTTATTACCTTTAAACACCAATGTATTTATTTTCAAAAAAAAAATCACCTAGGGTCAAAATAGACCTGTTTCAATAATCACACAAACATTAGAATAGTATATTACATGACTTTTAAATAATTATTCACTAGATGGAAATTATATGATAATAACAAAAACTATCTTAGAACAAGTTGTGCACAATCAAGGTTATCAATCCCTATTATTATCTACTTCTACATAGAGTCATCTATATCCATCCCAAGCTCAGAATATATAGATTTATAGTATTCAACATCACTTAAATCACTCAAACCAACATTCATACTAGTTTCACTTGCACTTGGAATAATACTTAGGTGGCGAGAACTAAATTAGGATTGATACATCCTTAGGGTATTATTATGTATGAAAATATCATCATAGTGGGGTGGTGATGATGTCTATCTTACCCTAGTAACATCACATTTTACTACTTGTGCTAATCAAGTGCCTTATCAACATAGAGGTTTAGGGTTTTCATACAAAATAAATCAAATTAGGTTATTGATAGGGAATTAGAACTCATGTACATATGAATAGGCTTATAAAATGACACATAGGTGTACCCAAAATCTTAGAGAAATTTTAAAAAGAGGACACTAATACCAAAAATAAGACACTAGTTCCATTGGTACTACTATATAGTTAAGGTTCTATTATCTAAGAAGTGTTTTGACACCTAGACCTTATCTACAACACTCATATCAATTATTTTCCTACATTTTAGCCTATATATATTTTATCTTAGTAAATTTATATTTGAGTACTTGTTTGCATCATTTATTATTATTTTTATAAAGGTCAAACTAGGTCAATTCTACTACAAATCAATGGCTATATTTATTTAATATTTAATATTTATACCTAATTTATTATACTCAACCCATTTGAAAACCTAGGGATTACACTCCATAACCCTAAAAATTTAAATTATTTAGTGAGCTTAACTTACTTTGAATAGTGAAAAAACCCTAACCCTAGATAACCCTTTGTTTTTATATTTTTAGTATTTTATGACCCACATTTAGATTTTATATCCTTGTATTTTATGATTTATATTTAATTAAATAATGATAATAATGATAGATGAATTTTATCATTTTTTAACACAAAGTTTTGTAGCTTCCTCTGCATGTTTATTTCCTTTAATTTAGAATGAATTCAAATATAACATAAACACATATGTACATGATGATCTATATTAGTTAAAAAGTATGTCATATTTAATTATATATCTAGCATTTTATTATTATCTTATGTGGAATTAAATTAAAAAACAAATCCTTACATACATAGAGGATATATTACATAAGCTAAAAACCATGTTTCAAGTATCAATGTCATATCGTATGCATAAGAAATAATGTACTTCTCCTCCTCATCTCCATAAGGGTGATATCTACTTTCCCTATAATTAGGTCCATGTTTTAACTCCTACATGAGATAAATCATCCTATACTATTTTTAATAATCCCCTTACTTATCCTTTCCATGTTTCCACCTCTTCTCTACAGGGCATGTACCTACATGTTCAATAAGAAGCAACTAGGTTTCTCACTTGTGAAACTCTAAGGGATCAAATTATAAATATTAGTAGGTTAATTTTAAAATTACAAACTTAGAATCAACTATTAAAACATTGGAAAATAAAATTACAAGATAAAATTCTCTAGGGCACACTAGTGTCAATCATGTATATGCATCTTCACCTAGTCAATTTATGGGAAGCAATACTATATATAATAATAATAAATCACAATAAAGGGAATCTATAACTACTGATTCAAGAATTAATTGAGATAAAAAATGATACACAATATTGGAATAAATATTATCTCCACCTAATTAATAATTAAAATCTTATAGTCAATATGGATGAAATTTTATAGAGTTCCAGATATCAACTTCAGGAACAATCCCATGATTATGTGTAGATTTTGTAAGCCATAATGTAAATAAATAAAAAATAAAATAATGGTCAATATTATACTACATAGATAAAAATATTGTTACACCTATTTTGGGGGTAACTCAGATTGTAAAACAACCTATTTTAACTTGATAACCTTAAAAAATATCAACACCTCCTATGCATAGTTCTTCCTCTCCAAATGTACAATCCCTTATGCATGAGATTCATTCTCTATAGGATAAAGTTTTAAATCTTGATTAGGGTGCTACTAGGCCATAACATGCCTTAAATTCTCATGTTATTTTATATACACCTTTGACACAACACATAGTGCCAACTCCTTTTCCATTTGAATTTGTGGCACCTAAGCTTACTTTGTATGATGGTAAGGGTGACCCACAACACCATATTCAATATTTACACAAAAAATGTTTGGATTACATGTCCAATTATTAGATATTTATTAAGTCCTTCCCACACAGTCTAAAGGGATATGCCTTATAATTATTCTATGATCTTACAAATTAATCTATCACCACATCTAATCCATCATTACATATATTTTAGTACACTTATGAGTTAACATTAGTGATAATATATCATATGATCAAGTGGCACAAATTAATAAAAAATCCAAAGAGAATATTTCATAATATGTCTTACAATATAAAACTCTATTGGAAAAGATGACTAGTCCCATAGAAGATAAAGAACTCCAAGACATATTTAAAAAGAGTTTACTACCATCATTGCATGAAGATATATTTTTCAATAAGTTTCCAATGTTCATAGATTTATGCCACATAATGAAAGAAAGGGAAGCCAATATTCTCCTTATGGGAAAATTAAAATATACAAGTGGATTATAATCAAATACTAAGAGTTATAATAAGCCTCCATACAAAGTAAGGGACACTAAAAATAAGAGTGATAAAAAGGCCATAGTTAATGCATATTTAGATACACCTCATCACTTGGTTTTATTAGCTCCTCTATATAGATTTTTCACCAACCTTATAGAATTATTGGCATGTTTTTTAAAATAGATCCTAGAATGAAATTTCACATCTCTCCCTCTCATCAAATAGGTTTATATGACATGACCTCTTTCAAAAAGTTATGATTATAATTCATTATACAAATATCATAGGGAACCATGCTATACTATAAACTAACACATAAATTTGAAACATAAGATACAATATTTGATAGAGGCCAACATCATTAATGTGGTAACACCCATAGAGGCACATAAATTTCAACAAATATAAGCTAAGACATTGAAAGTATTTTTGGATCTATTTCCAAAACATACAACTAATGAAGTAGGGCACTTCAAGTGTTCACTATACATATTAGGCATATCTACCATCGACATCATACCATGGTACTACATGGGATACACACACCATCCATAATATCATTAAAGTGTAGCATGATATTGTACCAACTAGAGCACTAATATCTTTTTTAGAGTAAGATATTTTTTATGATGATTCATATTTATATGAACTCTTTTTATGAGCCTAAATTGATCATCATCTTATTCATAGTGTTAAGGTCAATAATGGGTCAAGTATTAACATGTGAATTATCACACTTATATATCATTTGGGTTATTTAGATCAAGACATTTCTCTATCTAACATATTTATTTATGGTTTTAGTGGCCATGTTCAGATCTCCATTAGGAGGATTATACTTCCACTAGAGGGTTGGACCAACACATATGGCCACTATATTATTTGTAGTACCTAGTGAAAGAAAATTTGACATATCTTGGGTAGGCTATGGATACACAAACTATGATAAATTCCATCTATCATGAATATATTCCACAAGTATATACATGTTAATCAGGTGGTCAATTTGAGGGTATTTCATATGAGTATCTTTTACTTGACCCACAAGAAGTCACACCATAGCTACCATTTATAGTTCTAAGTATAGTTCCCATCAATACACCAAAAATTTTAGTTGATCCACTAGTGTAGGTGAGGTCCACTCCTATAATGTTACCATGTATGCATAATCTCCGATGGAGATCCTTATTAAAGATACACCTACATCATAGATATGTTGTAGATTCTAGAGGGACTAACTCTACACCTTATTTGTACTCCTAGATACTAGTGTAGGTAAGGTCTACTCCTACTATGTTACTTTTATCACCAAGTCTTGCACCCTTAAAGAGGTTTTTCAATCCTGTTCTAAATTTTGGTAACATGGTAACCCTTATAGGTATAATGGTGTACCTATAGTGGAAGTGATCCTCTAGATTTAAGGGATTACTCTCTGAATGTGTCTTGAAATGTTTATGACTTATCTAGTGATTTATTATGGGGAAGACAATTAGAAATTTTAATGAAAAGAACCTTATCTAATGGGTTGATATACCAATATGTTTTCTACATTACCATCATACTTCATTCACTAAGAATCAATGCATACAAACTAGCTTCTAGGTCCTAGAAGGTTTCTAACATGAGTGTTTCAATATAGAGGTGAGATGTACAAAGAAACATAAGGAAAATGAACCAAATGGAATATTTCACACTCCAAATACAATCATACACTTTCAATGAACTAAAACACTTGAATACACTCTATATGACCTTTTTGAATTAGAACTCTTGCACAAACATGAAAGGATAAGGGAAGAAAAGATAGAGTATTATCATTTTGCATCACCATACATCACTTGCACACTTAAAAAATTATTCATGAACTCAAAAATAGACTTGAATTTATGTTAAAATTTAAAATACAATGTCATTATAGTAAGGTTGTACCATACATGGTATGGTATTAGAATACAAAATCCAAAATAACACTACTTATAGAACTTAAGAGAGAAGTGAGAAGAGAGAAATCCAAGGGTCATAAGAACACTTGTCATGATGAGAGGAGGAGTTACACATGTTGGATAATTAATTGAGAGATAGACCATGAAATTTATTATAGGACAAATGGCTCTTAAATGAATGAAACTCCTTCCACATTCCTTCTTCTTACTCAAAAATATGCCTTCATCATTTGGCCCTTTTGGAATGCCCAAAAAATAACTAAGGATAGATATCATGATTTAAAAAATGGGGAGGGGTTGCATATATGCTTCACCATGCATTATTTTCATTCATAATCATTTTAATTCTTCTAGAGGTAAGCCATCATTACCTGTAGTTTAAGAAACTCCTCTTTCACTCACCCCTCACACTTAACCTCAAATTGGGCTTCAATTTTCCATGAAAATATATACGTAATAGTGACTGACACATGTCAAGACCTCCCATAGCCTTATATTCCTTAGGTATACCATAAATATACTCTCACTTGAAGTTCTCACTCTTCTTACTATCTTGCTCACTTTTCTAGTTTTGATTGCCTAAGATGAAGTTGCTTATATAAACACTTAATATTTTTGATAAATAATTTAATGATCACATTGAGTTAGATTAAGTCATAATATTTCTCCCAATTTTTTTTTCATCTCCTAAAACCTCCTAGAACCTACAAAACATCAAAAATAGTTAATAACACCTTATTTCTCTCCTATCCATAAAAGTAGGGAACACCTAAAGTGGATGCTAATGATATTTGGATATTACCATACAATTTTAAATAACTTTTATGTCCATTCAATCTCATTTGTCTAGCTATCCATCTTTATTTTCCTAATTGGGTCCTTATCTAGGGTTTTAGGCTCTTTTTACTCATAAGCTTTGTTCATAAATATGTGGCATTGGAGTTTTAGAAAAATTCCACAAAATCAATGTTAAAAACCCCTTTAAATGTTTTAAATATCCTTGAAATCCCATGCACAAATTTAAAGTATATATGGGCATCCTTAATGGTCCTCTTGAGCTCTTTTTCTCATTTTGCATAGGCTTGAATTGTTGTTGAGCCATAAGTGGAATTTTTGTGGATTTTTATGAATAAAAAGGAATTATACACACCTTATTCCTCCTAAAAAAATTCTCAAACTCATTATATTTCTTACCTAAATTTGGAAGTCAAACTAACCTCCTATTTGGGCTTTAGGTTTAACCAAGCGTAATAGACATGTTTACATTCTTGAGGGTTTAGAACACCCTGGTGAAATTATTACATCTATGCATGGTTACTCATTAATTTTAATTCCTATAAAATATTTTAAAAACCTCAATCTAGGTCTAATCATCCTCTAGTTCACCTGGTCATCTTTTTTCTCAAAACCTATAGGGTTTGTCTTAAGGAAGTACTCTTTATCTGAGTCAAAATAGAGGGTACTTCCCCTATTTCCAAATACAAATTATATGTTAGATAAGATTATAATATTTTAATATATAATATGTATAAGTTTTAAACCCTTTATCACATTATTATACCCTTTAACTATTTCAAAACCTTGAAGGTAGCCTTTGATGAAGGGGATTATGTGCAGGGTTTAAAATATAGACTATGTTTTGCATTAGTGGAAATTCTCTACCTTTATTTGCATGTTATGAGGGCATCCCAAGTATATTATACACCCTAAAAATGTGTTAAAATTCCATTAAATATTCAAAACTTCTATATATTCCTTCACATATACCTTGACTTTCAACTTGACTAGATTGTTGACTATGTTTTTTATTTTGGAGGGGCACCTGTAAGTAGTCCTACAAGGTTGAAAACCTTAAAATATCTCCTATAAACTATCCTAAAATAACCAAGGTAATTTTAAATTTTTTTGACCTATATACCTCATTTTCATGCTATATCCACATTGAAACACTATTTTCTTACTCGCTATATGTAACAGTCAACTGTAGTTGACTTTGTTGAGGTAAAAGGGCTTGTAAGAAGACATTACCTTTGAAAATTGTGCCACATATTCTTAGAATAATTTTAAGGTCTTAGTAATAATATGGTAACTTATATGTGTTCTTATCTATTGATTTTTCATGCTTAGGCCTGTGTCATTGACTATATAAACCTATTTTTAGATGTAGGTGGTATTTTTGGACCAAGGTTCACCTATAGGTGTCCCTATTAAGCCAAAAAAACCTAGTTCTCCAACTCTAGCTGATACTCCTTGGAACCAAATGCCCTTCTCAACTAAAATTATTATCTAATCATGAAATTAGTTTTCCTTCACTACCACCTTGGAATGCAAGGTCACTTAGAGATTCAAATCTTGTAGATAACAATGAAGAAACTCAATGAATAAATGGACAGCTTTGAGGCCCAAAATACTACTTTGCACTAGTTTAATGTCTTACTCCTTTTATAAGGATTTTTTTTCCTATGTGGATGGTATAATGTGTAATCAGTAGTACAAATCAAATATCTTGGTGACCTTTTCATATGATATCAACAAGATGGCTAGGTGATTTATTTTTCATGTTTTAGGGATTTGATCCCTAAATCCATAATCATCACCTTTGATAGTAATATTAAACTTTACCTACAAATATAGCATTCCAAATATGTATGAAATGATATCTAAAAAACACTAGGACTTCAATAAGGGTTTCATCATGTCCAATTTCCTCTATTAAGTATTATCAGCTCTTTGTGGTGCCACCTATAGCTGGGCTTTTGTATGTATGCAAGTAGTGAGTAGTATTATAGGTAGTGTGATATATGTGTGTGTGTGTGTGTGTGTGTGTGTGTGTGTGTGTGTGTGTGTGTGTGTGTGTGTGTGTGTGTGTGTGTGTGTGTGTGTGTGTGTGTGTGTGTGTGTATGTATGCATGCATGTATATATATATATATGTATATATAAATATATATGTATGTATATGTATATATATATATATACATATATACATATATATACACACACACACATATATATACATATACATATATATATGTGCATATATATACATATGTATATATATATATATATATATATATGTATATATATATATATATATATATATATATATGTATGTATATATATATACATATACATATAGATATATATATGTGTGTGTGTGTGTGTGTGTGTGTGTATATATGTATATATATATATATATATATATATATATATATATATATATATTTATATATATATATATGTATATATATATATGTGTGTGTGTGTGTGTGTGTGTGTGTGTGTGTGTATATATATATATATATAATTGTAATCAATTATAGACCCTAAAAATATATTAAAACTCACTCTTAATACTCTAAATGATTTTAAATAGGTATCAAGGATCCCATTCAAACATGACATTCCCTTGAGAAACTCTTGTGTATGTTCATTAATGGTGGAAGATTATGAGTATATGGGAACTTGTATTCTCATGATCTCTATGCCATTTAAGGATTAAATTGTTTGTTAATTTTATAATATCATTATAAATACCTAAAATATATTCATTACATTTCAATTAATGTGTTTTAGGGCCTTGCATAACTCACTTAGTTAACTATGCATGACAATCGATGAATAGATTGACTGTGTGTCACTCATGATTACAAATCTATGGAAGATTGATTTGGAGAATAATATTGAAAGGGGATGGGACTAGGGTGACATTTTAAACATGAAAATAAAAATATCATCATCTTCTAAAACCATTACCAATGCATGAAGATTCTACAAATAGTGGAAACTTGCCTATCATCCCAAATGATACCAACTTGCAAACTTAAGATGTTATACCCATAAAGACACCTTTAAATATTAAACCACACATTAGAAACATGTGATAAATATTACCATGGAATTTTTATTCTATTCCATTAGATAGATTAAATTAACCTATCAATATGAGAAGGAAACCTATAGGGTATGGGGTTCAACAAGCCAAAAAACATATTCAAATTGAAAAGGATGATTCATAGATAAAAAGTAACCAATAATTGAAATATTGTTATGAAAATTAATATAATTGAGGTACTATCACCACCTAAAGGTTTTTTACTTGAAACTTCTTCTATTATTCGTACTAAGCACAAACTTGTTGGCTAGTTCTGTATGTCTATAAGGGTGATAAAGTATTATAATGGTTTTTGACCATTTTTATCACTTCCAAAGCATGCGAATAATTTATATGAGTATATTTAAGTTAAGATTCATCCAGAAAGGTTTTGACACTTGTACTACTCTCTTATAGGTCGTAAAAGTGCCAAACTCCTTATTCTTTAGTTGTTTTCTAGATTTTCAGTTAGAGAACCTACAATTTTCAAATGGGAATAAAATTATTGATAGGGTAATACGAAATATTATATATTGGAAGGATTTTTTAAACATTTTTATGCCTTTAAAACCATGCCACTTTTATATATTACCCCTAGATGACACCAAATGACTTAAAGACTAATTTGAGATATGATTAAGGCTAAAAACATATGAAATGACATCAAATATACTATGAAACACCCATGACATTATATTAGACCCTTATATAATTTTTTTAATATAGGGGGTTGACCCATTTTAACTTATGGTAAAAATGTTTAATAGTTACCATGTATGCATACTCTCCCATAAAGGCCCTTATTAAAAAGACCCCTAGTTAGAGATATGTTGTAGATTATAGAGGGCCTACATTAGAGATATGATTAGATGGAATGAAAACCTCCATGTCATTATAAATTTTATACACACCATACACCATGTTCCAAGTTATAAATCATATTGATGCCTTACTCCATTTGTTATAATTATCTTTCTTGAGTGGCCCAGACCTACTTAATATTCCTAAGTGGCCCATATCCCTTTTACATTTTAGATTTTTTGAGTGTCCTAGATCCATCTCATACAATATAGTTAAGTAACATAGTTTTATTTTAGATGCATATAATACACATGTAGGTAACGATGGGGTGATGGCCTACTTGAGTTCTCAATCCACCTACATGAGAGGGTTAGACACACCATCATTCTAATCCAAGTTATTTATAGGTTATGATCCACTAATAAGGGTGGGAAATGATGGATTCAAAACCATATTGAGTTCTTGATCCACCCACACATGGATATTTATGAATCCATCAACTTAGTCTATGTTATTCACTAATTTATCACTATCTAAATGAACACACACACATAAGTTATCACCATGTTTATTCATTAGTTCACAAACCTAGTGAGGTTTATTCATTCCTTTCCTCTCTCTTATCTCTTTACTTAGTTATGTCTTTAATTATTATATCTCTTAAGTATGGAATGATTTATGAATATTTCAATTTAAAGACATGTAATGGAGCATGATTCACATATTTAAATCTAGATTCATGGGATTCACCTCTTCAAGAAGTCCAAGTATGCTTATTTTTACTTTATTCTATTCATTTTTATTTGTTGCATTGATAGAATAAAGGTGGTGGGGGGAAAATGTAATCATCTAAAAATGACACTTACCATATGTAAAATGAAAATTTAGACACTTATCTAAACTTCTTGTAGGACACGTTCATCCATAAAGTATTTATAGACCCTCACTTTAGCATCCTAACCCATGGTGCCTCAGGTTCTTCCACCTGGACAATAGTGCCATAATTTGGATAGTATTTCCAATGGCACTAGTGTCTTAATTTGGGTGATATTGTATTTTTCCTACCTTAATATAAATCACCTAGGTTTGACCTATACCTCTTTCAAGACAAAAAACACTATAAAAATATATATAAATGACTTTTATCTTATTATTCATTAGATGGAAATTAAATGTAAATAAAACAAAGTAACTTAGAATAATTTATGTGAAATAAAGGTTATAATTATGTATTCTAACCTAATTCTTTATAAAATCATCTAAAACCGTCCTAAGCTCAGAATACATAGATTTCCAGTATCTAGAATCACTCAAAGCACTTAAACCAACATTCATACTAGCTTTACTCATAATTGCACCAACACTTAGGTGGGGAAAGCTACGTTTTGATTGATCCCTCCTTAGAGTATTAGTATCTATGAAAATCTAATCATAATATTGTGTTGAGGCTATCCAATATACCACACCAACATCAAAATTTTTTACTTATGAAAATTGGATTCCAATTTGTGCACAATCAAGGTTATCAATATGTAGCCTACCTTACTTCTACATAAAATCACCTACAACCATCCTAAGCTCAAAATACATATATTTAAAGTATCTAGAATCACTGAAATCACTTAAAATAGTATTCATACTATATTTAATCAAAATTACACCAACATTTAGGTGGGGAAAGCCACATTGGGCTTGATCCCTCCTCATAGTATTGGTATCTAGGAAACTCTCATCACAATAGAGTGTTGAGGGTGTCCAAGCTACCCCAATAACATAAAAATTTTCTACTTATAAAAATTGGATTCCATATCATCATATAGATTTAAGGTTTACATAAAAAATAAATCAAATTAGGTCATTGATAGGGAATCATAACTTGTGCACACATGAACATGTTGGGTAGATTCAAACACATGTGCACCTAAAGCTTAGAATAATTATGAATAGAGTAAATTAGCACCAAAAAGAGGACACTAACACCATTTTAATTACCATATAGTTAGGTCACTACTATATATCAAGGGTTTTGACACCCATATCATTTCCCCAAGACTTAGATCAACACATGTCCCAATTTTCAACCTCTAAATCTTTCATCTCAGTCACTTTTTAGCTAAGTACTTGTTTGCATCATTTATTACTATTTTTAGAATGGTTAAAATAATTAAATTAAATTTAAAATTAGTGGTTATATTTATTACATAATTTTATCCTAATTTATTTTACTTGACCCCTTTAACATCCTAGGGCTTACACTCCATAACCCTAAAAATTTAAAAAGTTAAATTATAGGTATATCTAGGTTTCTTGTTTATTTTATAAATTAATCATCTAAAGTTTATTAAGTATTAATTATTTTTATGGTTTAATAAATATGTATTCATATGCTCAAAAATAATTTTTAATTTTTCTATATAATGATGAATACATTATATCTCTAGTGACAAATTTTGAAGTTGTCATTGTATAGTGATATATCTTTTAAACAGTCATTTTTAAACAACATTGAATACAATTCTCCCAATAAAATATTTAATTTTATTAATATTTAAGTTGAATCCTTGAATAGTTTTTAATTTTATTTTTAGTCTTATATTAGTTTCATTTCTATCATTTTTGTCTATTTTCATTTCTTATATTAATATTTCATTTAAGTTTTATTTAGACTAGTTTGTAATTAAGGTTTTCTTTAGTTTAATATTTATTATAATTTGTATATTAGATATTATTTTTACTTAGTATTTATTACTTATTTTCTAACTTATTATATTAATAATTAATTTATTATAATCATAACATTTTTTAGACTAATGTTGATTATAGTGTATATCTCTTTCATTGGTTTCCACCTTCATTTCTTTTATATTTCTTTTAGTTTATTATGTTACTTATCTTTTGTATTGTTTAAGTTATATTTTAATGTCAATGGAATTTAATATTATAATTAATATATACTAATTTTAAATAATATAAACAAGGATCAAAATTATTTACTTAAAGAGATTTCATCTTTCATATGCTCTACTATATTGTATAGGTTAGATCATATTCATAATATGATTCAAGATTGATAAATTATCAAATTAATTAATTATTTATTTAAATTATGATGTTTTATTTTACTCTTTTGTTAAATTTATGTATTTTTACAAATATTAAAAAACATTGTCAACACACCTTAGTTATAATTCTTATTCCATATGTCCCAATGAAACCTTTACTATTGCATCTTTACCTTTGTGATAGGTGAACATGTTGATTCATTGATATGATAATTTTGACTGTAAACACTCTCCTTCTTAATAAAATTAATGATAGGATGAACATCATAGGTAAGGTAAGGTATAAATCTTATAATATCTCCCAACTTCCTCAAGAATGATCTTATTCTTAACTCATGATTAGGGGTCATATCTAAGAGGAAAATGTTTTTTGGAGGACTTATATCAATCTCATATTTTGAGATGATGAAACATAAGAGACTTTTATTGATAAATTTTAACTCAAACATATTTGGATTAAATGTGACACTATATTAAATCATGTTAGTAAGGATATTTATTATAACCTTAAGGTTGCCTACTCTCTTCATAGATTTTCTATAAATATAAATGATATAAACATCCATCATCTTATGAATTGGAGGAAAATATTAGACATGCCTCTCTAATAAGTTTTCCCAATAGTTTAAGGCCAAAATTAATGAGAAAGTATAAAAAGGTTCCTCGTGGCATGGTGAAGGAGGGCTTGCTTTTGTCTTCTTTTGAAATTTGAATCTGAGTGTAACTTAAGAAGCCATCCATGAGGATATAAACTTGTATATATCTATAAAACCAATTATCAAATCAATGGAAGGTATGGAAAAATCATATTGTGTACATGTTATGTTTATATCTATAAATTATATGCATTTCCTAACTTACCATTATTTTTTTAAAATGGGAATGATGTTAGACATCCAATTAGTGTAGCCCATAGGTTTAATGAACCCTAATTTTATAATTTTGATGACCTATTATTTGATCATCAATTCAAAATTGAGTTCAACAATCCTTATATTTTGTTTGTTGAGGTTTGCATTAGGCATAATGACTAGGTTGGGGACCACTACCTATGGATAAATTTACATCATGTCTACATAGGAGAAGACAAATAACTTGGACAATTAAATAAGAAAAATTTCATGGTATTCTACCTCTTGAGGAGAGAGTGAATATATAAGCTTGAGTATTTTAGAATTTTCTTCAGTCCTAATGTTAAATTTATTGTATCCTCTATGAGGTAAATTTTCCATTCCTAAACTTCTTTTAGAGGAAGATAATAATTATACTATTCATAATTTGGGAATAAAATGTGAGAATAAAGCGCTTATTATGTTTTGGTAAGGGGAGGTAATCTTAAACTCTTAATAATTATAAATTTTCCATGATATTTTCATCAAATTATAGGATAAAAGGGTCACCTTCCTCTTATACATAAGAAATGATTTGAATGTTTAGCATATTTCAAAAAAGTGGTTTATATCTTACATATTCCTAAAATTTAGATTATGGTACTTATTGATGAGGAAAAAATTGGAAGAGGAAGTGGCCATTGATTTGGTTATTTTTTATTTCTCTCTCAAGATAACCTATATGGAAATGAAATCAAATGTTTTGGTGACTTCATGCATGAAATATTTTTAAAGATAAATATTTGAAATCTAAATAGTTAACAATTGTGAGTGGCCTAGAATTTTTAGGTTTTGAACACCTAACTATTGGAGATTTGTTAATCACATCATGGTGATGTCATGAAGTTTTTTAGATGAGTGGATGAAGTTCCTTGATAGTCTAAGTGACAATGATAAAGTGTGTAATGTTTTTGTCTTATTATGCTTAAAGGAGGCTTCATTGATCTTTAGTTTTAGCATCATTTGAGATGTTTAGGGATGAGTATGGTGATTTTAGCATGTGTAATGGGTCCTATTATAAGTAAAAAATGATTTTATTACTTGTGTTCATGAGTGGATTTCATCTGGTTGATCATTATTTTCATCTAAACATTTTGGATCCAGTGGTAGAAAATATTGATTAGGCAGTTTGCTAACATCACTATTACCATGTGTACATGAGTCAGGGGAAGTTGGTCATATGATTGTGATAAAATTTGTACCTAGTTACTATGTGCTAAATCTTAGGTCATGAGACTAAGTGTGACAAAATATATTCAAGTTCAAATTTAGGCTCCCAAGTAGTTAGATAATGTTTTCCCATACTTAGCCAAATTTGCATGTGGCAAGTAATAGCCAAGTAAGCATATTTATGAAGTTATATTTCACATATGTGGAAATTTTTGAATAAGTTGATCATATGGGTTTGTTTAATTTTATGCCTAGTTAATATATTCTAAATTTTAGGACATATGATGAAACAAATCAAAAGATATGCATGCTCAAACTTGGCCTCCCAAGAAGTTTATTGACATAGTTAGCTCTGTGGAAGAAAAATCTAAGTGAACATATTAATGGGGTTATATCTCTCACACACAAAGGTTTCAATATTAGTTTTACACTTTGTTGGATTATCCTATGTGTAAAAATCATATGGGCCAATTTTTAGATTATGTGAGTTAGCACATAAAAAGTTATTAAAGAGCAAAGATGGCCTTCTAGGAAGATAAGCAATGGTCCCCATACTTATTCTATTTCTCACAATGTTAAATACCAAGACCAAATGGAGATGTAATGGATCACAAGCATTTATACAAATTAAGATCTATGGTGTGTTTTGAGTCGAATGAGTCAAAGTGTTCATTGGCTAATGAAGTTAAATATTGAGCTCCTTACAAAATGATCAACATAGCATGTGTATTCTATGGTGTCAATAAATAATGAGATGAGGACAAATGCTCAATTTTTAACATTGAAAAAAGATAAATATCAGGATTATTCCAAGGATCAATGGTGAGTAGGTGTTCATAAGGATTGAGATCAATGGTACATATTAAAGTCAAGAGGTCAAAGTGATAGTTATCTAGTATTGTTAAAGTAAGGATAATCTCAAAGAGATCAATGAAGCATGTGTGATCAAGATTACAATATTGCATGAGATGAGGCCAAGCGTTATAAGTTTAAAAAATGGGTAGTAGTGCACTATGTGTTAAAGTTTGAAAAAGATAAATGATGCATGATTTATCTAAGTTGAGAGGGCATAAGGTGTGTTTCTAAGTGACAAAAGTTTAACTATGATAGTTTGAATTCAAATATTTGAATTTAATAAAGGAAAGACCAATGTATGGTTTTTTATCCATATTATTCCATGTAGTAAAATTAAAAGTTGTATAAGACTTCAAGGTGCATTTGGAAATATTAATTTTAAGGTATAATTATTAGTAAAATCAAATTTATTAATCTCCAAAGTTGAATTTGTTTTTTTCATGCTCTGTAAGAAACCTAAGAAGGGTAATTAAGTCATTCGTGATGGTATTTTAATGTTTTACTATGAGATATATTTTTGGATTGTTGTACACTATATGAGGACCATCTATATAGATTTTAGAGGTTTGACCAATCCATATTCAATATGAACAAAGGCTTAGAAAGTGACTATGTGTTCATTCATGGTGACTCTATGCATAGAATATTGTTTTAGCAAATTATGCTTTAGTAGAAGAGTGTTTTGGTGACTATGATCATTTTAGGATCTCAAAGGTGTCATGTGTATTGGGTCCATGCATTTTTAAGTTGTAATATGTTCTTAATTTTTTTATATGTGTGTCAAAAAGGTGAATGGGTCTTGATAGGACCTAAAAGGTGACTTAGGCCTATTCGAAAGTGTGTTGTGCTTAAGTGTAACCCATGTAAGATGCCTTAAGGGTGAAGGCATGTGTTGTGTCTAATAAAGAATATTATAGACATGATAATTAATGAATTATATATAAATAATAAAACCAAATGTGATGGTTTCTAGAGTTTTTAGGAGACTTGAGAAGAGATGGTGAGAGGACTTGTATGTGTGAAGTATGCATTAAAGTGAAGAAGAAAGGATAGGTAGTGTGCCTATTGATTGAATTTATGAGTAGAGTAGTTTTTGACTATCTGTATAACCTCTAAGTCATGTTTCTAATGATAGAATATTGCTCTTTTAGTTTGAGGATATATGAAGAGGTATGAGTGTCCACATAAAGACAATTTGAGTGAAGGAGAGAGATTGTGGCATGCCATGTGAGAGGCCTATATAAGATAGAGAGTGAGTTCGCACAAGTGTTATACAATTATAGATCCATCATGAAGTTTTTAATAAATCATTACTAAGCTAGAGGCATTTAAAGGAGGGTATAAATGACTTGATCTACCTTAGGGGTAGTTGGTCCTTGTGAAACATGTGTTTCACTAAAGGCCTTTGGTTAGGAAAATTTGATCAAGGTTTTTTGGTCTAAAGGATTTGACCAGTATCTTGTTTATAATTTATTATAGCATAATTATTCCATGTGTTATAGGATTGAGAGTGTGTTTTATTCCCTATGAGGGTTTCCCATAGGAACTATGTGTTATATGTTTGATCTTGTGTATGCATTAAATGAATGATCTCTATTGTTAATGGTAGTTGATCAAGTTGATATATACTAATTTTTTAATAGTTTGAAAGGATTGGAATTGAAATTGTAATATTTGGGCTCACTAATTCATCCCCCCTCATAGTGATTATACATCTAAAAATTAGTATTAGATTAGGTCCTTTGGTAAAGGGTTGACAACTTAAAGGTGATCCAAGGTACAATATGGGGAGTCATCAAAGAGTTTTATCTACTAATCAAGCACCAATGTTCAATAGATCCAATTATACTTTTTGGAGTGCAAGGATGAGGAAATATGTTATGTCCATAGGGTTTGATGTATGTCACTATGTTATGGATGGTTATGTTGCTCCTACTACTCCTCCATCTAGTGCTACAGACAAGAAGTTGTTTGATAATAATTAAAAGGCAATGAATTCCATTAATTATTGTATTATAGAGACTAAGTTCACCAAGGTAATCCATTATAAATATGCTAAAGAGATATGGGAAAAAATGCATATCATTTTTGAAGGATATTCAAAGGTCAAGCTTGCTAAGTTACAAACTCACAGAAGGCAATTTGAAAGTCTCAAGATGAAGGAAGAAGATTTTGTGGCATCCATTTTATAGAGAGTTGATGAGATTATGAACACCATCATAGGTCTTGGAGATAACCTTGAAGAGGCTACTATAGTTCAAAATATATTAAGGTCTCTATCCCCCAAGTTTGATCCAAAAGGATCTACTATAGAATAAAGTCATGATATTACTTAGTTGAATATGGATCAATGGCATGACACCCTTACTACCTATGAGATGAGGAAAAATGATGATATACCACCAAAGAAGGAAGAAACTTTCAAGACTAAAATGAAGACAAATAAGTTTGAAGTTAATAAACCCAAGGAGGATGACATTTTTGATATAGATGAGGATCAACTAATTGCTTTGATTTTAATGAAAATGAAAACATGTTTAGCCAAGTTAATGGTAAAATACCCCTCAAATGATTTAATTATGGAGAGGTGGGACATTTTGATAATAATTGCCCTCATAAGTATAAGAAAGATGATGATTTAAAGCATGATCAAGTACATAATAATGGCAAGAGATCATTTAGGACTGATAAAAGTAAAAATGGATTCAAAAGGTTTGATAACAAGAAGTACTTCAAGGATAAGAAAAATCTCTACACCAAAGAAGATTATAGGTCATTAGATGAGAGTGAAGACTACTTAGATTATGATCATGAAGACGATGGTCATGTTGAAGATGAATCCATATTCATAGCTGAAGAAATCAATAGGAGTCTACTTGGAGAAACATAGATGATGATGATGATGATGATGATGATGATGATGATGAAGATGAGGTGGACTATGAGATTGCATTGAGAAATGCTCTTAAAAAACTAAAGATTAAGAAGAAGATTAATAATAAGATGAAGTCTCAACTCAAAAACTATGAGGAATAATTTAGTGTGTATGAGGTAATAACAATTGAAGACATCAAGGAGCATGAAAATATGGTCAAACATCTTAATTGTTAACTAGAAATTCTATATACAAGCCTAAAAGCTGAACAAGATGATTGTGAAAGGTATGTAATTGAAAATGAGTCTAAAATATGAGTTAAATAATACATCTAGTAAGGTAATGTCATTTTTGAGATTTGAAAAGATCTCAAGTGATCTAGACAATATTTTGAGTGGTTAAAATCATGTGAATGATAAGACTGGTCTTGGATACACAAAAAACTAGAGATTATAACTCAAGATAAGATGAAGACTAATGTTAACAAGGAAAATAATAATTTGAAGATAAATCATTAGACAAGGAATTAAGGTGTTGGTATAATGAAGACAAATGTTATCAGATAACCAAATTCCATGAGGTTTGTAAATTTTAATGGTTACTGCTATACTTGTAATCAGTTTGGGCATAGATCTAGAGAATTTAGAAGACCTATTATAAATGAGTTTGCATGGAACTATGATGGGGGTCATTAGTCAAAAGGTTTGAATAAGGTTGAGTATTTAAACTATCTTTATAAGGGACACTTTTCTAAGCATTATCCAAATATGTGAAGGCAAGGTAAGTCTTCTTCAAAAAGAGCAGTTTATTTCAATTATCATGAAAATGGACACATTAATAGTTTTTGTCTAAATAAGGTGAGATAAGATGAGTTTCCATCATGGATTATTGTTTGTTACAACTCTAAAAGGATTGGTCACATTGATATATTATGCATGAAAAGGTATAAAAATTAGAATAGGTTAAATCAAACTCCAAGAATGCAAGGAAGAAGGCAAGTTAGATATGGAAACCAAAGGCGGTAAGTATGAGTCATGATGAGACTACTGATCTAAGTAATCTATTTCATATGGTGGAGAATACTATAGAAAGTAAAGAGTGCTAAGGGCTTTCTATTTATACTCATGTTGTGAATAAATAAACTAATCTTGAAGTTAAGACCAAAGTGTTGGTTGAAGATAGTTATGAGGTATGTATGGATTGAAGTGAACATCTTGTTGTTATTGAAAAACTTCATGCAAAAAACATCAATTATAAGTGCCTAGTGATGAGGTTCATAACTGTAAGGTTGATTCTTCAAATGAAAAGGTATGTAAAGATTCCATAATTGCTCCATGTGTTGTCAATTATATCTTAGAATATAAGGATAGTGGTTTAGAAAAGGAACCAGTTGTCATAGTTTAGGTTGAGAAGAAGAAGAATAAAAGCAAGAATTCTTATAGTTATAAGAGGATTCTAGTGGTTACTAAAGAGATGTGGGCCACCCCTAGCTTCACATTATTTTGAAACATTTTGGCACAAAGGATGTCTATATCTATGCTTCTTATGAGACACCTTTCAATACAGAAGCAATTATTCCTATAGTGTTCTTTATAAGGTATGCGTTGGAGTAGTCTGTAGGGTCAGATATAAGGTTTTCAAATGGAAAAGGTAGATTTGTGAGTTATCAAGATGATATTTTTATATAGAAAGGTCTATTGACCTTATTATAGCTTGATCTAGGTGGTTTTGTGGTCTGAAGGTATGTTAAAGACAAATATGATATTTTTTTTTGCTCTCACGTTTCATAGTTTGTGCTTAAGAGTATGCAGGTCCTAAAATGGATATAGAATGTATGGGTTCCTAGAGATTTGAAAGCTCAAAAATTGGTTTATAAGTATGTAATGGTTGTATTTAGGTGTAAAAAAAAATTTAGAGGTGTATGTTGACTAGAAGGAGGTTTGTTGACTCTATTTATTTTGAGATTCTAGGGTTTTGGGCTCTACTAGAAAATTGGTTTTAATTGTGAGTTGGGTTTTAAGGATTTTTAAAATATTGAATGGGAAAAATGGGTTTTCAAATCAATCTTCATAGAGATTTTAAGGTTTATGGTTTTCAAATTATTCATGTTTAGTCAAGATGGATGCCTAATTGGCAGGTTGGTTTATGGAGTATGTTGTATAGGATGAGCTAGTTGTTGAAAATTGGTATGTTTTAGGGAAAATATGAGAGTGATCTAGGTATGATTATTTAGGTCCTGAGTATGTTTTTATAAAATGATGTGGGTGCTACAATTTCTAGTTAGGGATACAAATAATATAGACAGACCTAGTATGAAGATTCGATATTTTTGTTTAGTTTCTCTAAAAGAGAAAGGAATGAGTATTTCAAAGTGAGCTCTTAGGTTGGTTTAGTGAAAGTTTCCTATTTGGTGAGTGGCATGAACTTATGTTGGTGGTCCTCGTGGTAGCTTGAGATAGAAGGCTACTAAGCCTGTGTGTTGATTCTTCATGGTGTATGGAGATATGAAGATGCTCAAGATGTGAAATGTCTAAAAGATATTATATGGAGTCCCTATTAGATGTTTCCTAATATGTTTCATCAAATTTTAGTACTTTTGAGTTATTTATTCATTATTTGTAGTGCTTGGTTGAAGAGAGTGTTGGCATGGAACAATTGGAAGTTGACAAGGCAAAGAAAAGGTAGGGTCAAGGTAAGTGGGAGTTTGTATCATATTTATAAGTTTGTACTTTAATATTGATGGTACTTTTAGGTCCTCAAGATTATTTGGTGCTCACATTATCATTATATCAAAGGGGGAAAATTTTCCTATTGTAGGACTGCTTGAAGATAAAGAAGGAAGGTGAGTTGTTATTGTTATATGATGATTGTTGACATCAATGATTAAGATGGGTATTTTTTGATAGTTTTTAATGATGTAATGGTTATTTCATGAAGTTATTCACATGAGTGAAAGAAGTTCCTTGATAGTCTAAGTGGCAATGACAAAGTGTGCAATGTGTTTGTCCTAGTATACGTAAAGGAAGCTTGGTTGATCTTTAGTTTTTGCATGGTTTGAGATGTTCAGGGATGAGTATGGTGATTTAAAAATGTGAAAGGGGTCCTATTATAATTAAATAATTATTTTATTACTTGTGTTCATGAGTGGATTTCATCTAGTTAATCATTATTGTCATTTAGACATTTTGGGTCCAGTGGCAAAAAAATTGAGTAGGTAGTTTGATGACATCATCATTGCCACATCTAGATGAGTTAGAGGCACTTGGTCATATGGCTATGATAAAATTTTTACCTAGTTGTTATGCACTAAATATTATGTCATGCAAATAATCATGAAAAAATATATGAACGTGAAAATTTGGGCTCCTAAGTAGTTTGATAGTGTTTTCCCATGCTTAGCCAAATTTATATGTGACAAGAAATGGCCAAGTAAGCATATTAATGGAGCTATATTTCACACATGTGGTAGTTTCAAAACAATTTGATCATATTGATTTTTTTATTTTTGTTCATAGTTAATATTCAATAATTTTTAGGAAATTAAATCAAGCACATAAAAGATATGTGTGTTCAAAGTTGACCTCCCAAGTATTTGATTGACATAGTTGGCTATGTGGTAAAAAAATATTAGTGAGAATATTAATGTCATTATATCTCATACACATGAATGTTTTAGGAGTATTTTAAAACATGGTTGGATTCTCCTATGTGAGGAGATCATATGGTCTAAGTTTTAGATTATGCGATTTAGCACAAAAAAAATTATTAAGGAGCAAAGATGGCCTTCCAATCAAATAAGCATTGGTTCCCATACTAAGTCTATTTTGCATGGTGTTAAATTCCATGACCAAATGGAGATCCAACATATCATGGGCATTTGTAAATATCAATATATATGGTACATGTTGAGTTTAATGATTCATAGTGTTTATTGAATAATGAATTTAAATATCGAGCTCCTTAAAAAAGGATCAATAAAGCATGTTTATGCCAAGGTGTTAGGAAGTAGGAAGATGAGGAAAAATGATCGATGTTTAAAATTGAGAAGAGATAAAGATAGAGCTTATTCCAAGGATCAATAGTGAGTGAGTGTTCATAATAATTTATATCAATGGTACATATTAAAGTTAAGATGTCAAAGTGATAGTTGTCTATCATTGTTAAAGCAAGGACAATCTTGAAGAGATCGATAGAGCATGTGTGATCAAGATTACAATATTTTACAATATGAGGCAAAGTGTTAGAAGTTTAAAATTTGGGTAGTCATTAATTATGTGTTAAAGTTTGAATAAGATGAATGGTATGTTATTGATCTAAGCTATGTGGACACGAGATGCATTCTTAAGTGATAGAAGATTAATTATGTCTATTTGAATTCAAATTTTTGAATTTAACAAAGGAAATACCAGTGTCTAGTTTTTGATCTATATATTTTGATCTATGTAAAATGTGTCCACTAAGTAAAAAAAAATTGTATAGGACTTCAAGGTGGATCTATAAATATCATTTTTAATATCTAATTGTTAGTACATTAAGAGTTATTAAGATCCAAACTTGACAGTATGTTCATTCATTCTTTGCAAGAAACCTGAGAAGGATAATTAAGATGTTCATGATGGTATTTTGATGTTTCAAGATGAGATATATTTTGGTGAGTGTTTTAGACTCCACCAAGACTATTTATATGGATTTTTAAGGTTTAACCAATGCATAATTAGTATGAAAAAGGCTTAGAAAGTGATTGTGTGTTCGTTCATGGTGATTGTATGCACAAAATGTTGTTTGATCAAGTTGTGCCTTAGCATAAGAGTCTTTTTGGTGATTATGATCATTTAAGGATGTAAAAGGGGTCATGTGTATTAGGTACATGCATTTATAAGTGGTCCTATGTTCTTAGTTTATTCTGATAAGTGTCAAAGAGGTGAATGGGTCTTGATAGGACCTAAAAGGTGACTTAGGCCTATTTGAAATTGTGTTGTGCTTAAGTGTGACCCATGTAATATGTATTAAGGGTGAAGGCATGTGATATGGATAATAAGGAAGATTATAGACATGACAATTCTTGAATTTTCTATAAATAGTGAAACCAAATGTGATGGCTTCTATATTTTTAGGAGACTTGAGAAGTGACAATGAGAGGGCTTGTATGTGTGAAGTATGAATTGAATTGAAGAAGAAAAGATAGGTAGTGTGCCTATTGGTTAAACTGATGAGTAGATTAGTTTGTTAATTCTATGTTTGACCTATAGGCCATGTTTATGATGATAGAATAGTGATATTATAGTTTGAGGATATGTGAATAGGTTTGAGTATGTAGATAAGGACAATTCGAGTGAAGAATGAGAGAGATTATGGCATGCCTATGTGAGAGGCTTACATTAGATAAAGAGGGAGTCTGTGTAGCAGTTAGATAATTAGATATCCATAATTAGGTATTAAATACATTATTACTAAGGTGGAGGTATTAAAAGGAGGGTCTACAAGACTTGATCTTCCTTAGGGGTAGTTACTCTTTGTTAAATAGGTATTTCACTAAAGGCCTTTAGTCAAGAGGATTTGATCAAGGTTTTATATTCTAAAACAGTTGACTAATCTCTTGTTTGTAATTTCTTATAGGACAAGTAGTCTATCTATTGTAGGATTGAGAGTAGGTTTTATTCCTCATGAGGGTTTCCCATAAGAACTATGTGTTATGTGTTTGATCTTGTGTATGCATTAAATGAATGATCACTATTGTTAATATTTCCTGATCAAGTTGATTTATGCTAATTATTTAATATTTTAAAAGGATTGGAATTGAAATTGTAATATTTAGGCTCACTAATTCACCCCCCCCCCCTCTTAGTGTATGTACTTATAACACTAACCTATTATCAATGAACATTCCTAATAGCATGGCCTCATATTCTGCCCCATTATTGGTACATTCAAATTTAGTATAAACTTGATGTTCATGATCCTTCTTCCAAGGTAAATTAGGATAAATCCTAAGTTTTTTCTCAAAAATATTTTTATTCATTATAATGAAGTGTCTGTTTATCATTTGAAAGGTAAGAATCATCATGTTTATTAAGGAGTGTCTCTTGATTTTCATGAATCTAAACCATACAAATTTCATGCATCATGGATACCCAATATTATGTTTTTATATCTTGATATTTTAAATTGATATATGTCCAAAACCCACATGGGTTAAAATATATAATAATGTTTTTATTAGTTTTTAGGATTATATTAATCTCAACCGTTGACTTGGTAAAGATGATTGGTATTGTTGTAAAAAAATTATCCACATTTTTCTATAATTTTTATACCATTGTTTTCAATATTATGACTTTCTGAGGTCTTAGGACCTTAAGAGTTATATTTTAAAGCATATGTCGTAATAATAATGGGCTCTTTATCCCTGGTAGGTGGGAAAGCCTTCACTATCTCATTTATATCTAAGTGATAGTTAATATGAAGCCATGAATTTTTTTTAAGGCTTTCTTGATGAGCATAAAATGGTTTTGGATCACTTTGGACAGTAAAAGAATTTTATAAATGCAAGGATTTGATTTATTAGACGAGAGGAATGGATTGATTTTATCATGTGGATCCAAAGCCTCCATATGATCACATTATATTGAGCATACTTATCTATGATGTAAAATAGTAACCATTATTTTGGGTCCCAAAGTGACCGGTATCACTATGGTCCCAATCAAAGCATATTTGAGGTCAACATAGACTCACAAGGTGTTATTAGTTATGTAATAATTAGTTTCTCCATAGGCAAGCTTTTATAGAAATGATAAATAGACTATATAGACTATAACCCCTTCATCAAACATGACTCTTCTGACATAGTTATTGTAGATATAAACCTATAATTATAAGGTGCGATCTCTTCTTCTAGTTTCATCCAAATCTAGTGGTACATACCTAAGGTCAAATAAATAGCCAACATCCATAGTCTCTTTCCTAAGAGGATACACATCCAAATATATATGGTTTGTCTTATATTCTGGAGGGGATGTAACTCTATAAAAATTCTTAGGACTTTATAAATCAAGTAATGCTAGATTATGGGTAAGATATTTATTAATTAGGCCTATGAAGGAAAAGTGGGATACCATATTGATGAGATCAACAAAAAGGTTAGTTTCACATGGGTTTGGGGTTTCATCAAATGTCAGGCTATAATATATTAGTGAGATGAGAAGTCTATGGCTGATACTATCTTATATGAGTGATGATGTTTTCATCTTCATATATTTCTAACTCAATAATACCTATCATCTTATATTTTTTCCTAGGTCTGAGGAAATAATCGACATCAAGGTTTATTGGTCTAGAGATCAATGTTTTGGGATCATGAGTTATAGTTAGCAAGGGCTATTTAACTATATTTTCTTGAGAAACATTTTTATTATTGCATTGTTGATGGTTAGGGG
Source organism: Torreya grandis (assembly GCA_037957365.1). Taxonomy (NCBI): domain Eukaryota; kingdom Viridiplantae; phylum Streptophyta; class Pinopsida; order Cupressales; family Taxaceae; genus Torreya; species Torreya grandis. The sequence continues at coordinate 2,605,166 of JARHVA010001000.1, read as the reverse complement.
ATGGGTTTTGGTATATGTGTAGTTTATAATTTTAAGGTTCCACAAAACCCATTTGGTAAGGTTGAGGTTTATGTTCACACATCCAAATAACATGTCTACAAATGTCTATCATTAGTCTTTAGGGATTCATTATGTTGAATTTTTATACTCCCTACATGTTTGGGTATCATGAATCATTATCATATGAAAAATATAATATATATTTGGATCATAATACCTTTACATTTGGTTGTTATTTTACTGACCAAATCTATATTGAATTGAGTTATCTTGGATCTAGACTTAAGCATCTTATTTTTGGTCAGTATTTTGATTTTAATTTTGGTATGAATTTTCATGAGGTGGTGTAAAGTTAAAATATAATGCATGAACTATATCTCACAACTTCATTTTTATTGTTATTATTTTTAAATCTTGATTTTTATTGTCACTTAAAACATTTTTCTTCTTTGGTTGGTCAGTCACACCATGTAATGTGGCATTTTGATTATGGTTTATAATCTTAGGATCTAGATTTTTTAGGCTACTTTAATTAGTTTTATTAAATTACATACTATTTTCATTAGTTCAAAGTATTCACCCACTCTATCCATATGTCCTATGGCCACTATCTATGGATTTTTTGTATAATATAATTACACTTTCTAGTGCTTATTCATATGATCCATAGGGAAAATTATGGATGTATACCCTAGTTTATTTATTATTAGAGTGTAATAAAATATTACACAACTCTATTTTCTCCACGTGTGGTGTATTATAGGAAAAATAAAGTACTTTTTTCAACCACACAATAAAGTGGGCAATGGAATCACTAGGTTCTTGATTAATGTGTTGTAACTCTAATGTACCATTTCAAAACAACTTGTTCATGTCAAACACTTTTACAAATCTATCCATAATTTAGTATAAATAATGAATGAAATACTTATGGAGATGTTCATGCTAGTATAATGTAATCCCCTCAAGAGGATTAGGTAAATTTGTGGCCACTACTCCATCCCAAGGTAGTAGCTCTATAATGGTTATATCACATGCCTTGACATGTGAATTTGGGTCCCCTTCACCTTTGCATTTAGGAATTTTACACAAGGGGAATGGAAAGATAACTAATTGAATGGTTTGATAAGTAGTTTCTTTTATGTATTCAAAATATTCTACCATAGTGATTAATTATACTAGAGATGTATTAGGATAAGCCTGGAGAAGAGAGTTGGATAAGAAGTGGGTAAAATATTGCCAAGGAAAAAAGGTGCCACCTGAGTGGGTGGAGAATAGTATGGTATAAAATATATTTACTGCCACATTGATTTTGAGAACATGTGATAGTATGGTAGTAGTTATTTTGAATAACATGTGTCAATTAACAATTGAACTAGTAGATTGTATGTGGGTGGTGTACTAGCTGACACATAGTTAGGGAGAAGCATGGGTGATGGTATACTAGTGTTCATATTATTTGGGGAAAATAAGATAAAGGACCAAAATAAATGATATTAGTATGATTTTTATCTTAAAGAGTCACATCTGACACCACCTAATTTGGGAATCCAAAGGTAAGAAGGTCCTTAGAGTATTGGCTTAGTGTAAATCTGATGGAAATAGAAGTGGGTTGACATTTTGATGGTTGATGAGATGTTTTTGAAGTATAAATATAAGAGAAATGCACTTGAATATTAAAATTTAAGGTTATCCATTGATTAATAGGACCATATTAAAGAGATTATTTATTTCTCTCTAAATCCTAAATGTGACACACCAATGTAGATATGAATTCATTCCATGTAGCATTGATAGTGGTTTGGGGATCTCTCTTATAAGAGGATTTATAAGGAGATATTGGTAGTCTATGATGAATTAAATATTATTAAATGTCTCTAAAGGAGTCATAATGGGATTTTTAGGTTGTTTAAAAATATTTTGGTTCAAGTTAGACTGGGATGAAGGTAGTTTCAACCTATTTAATCCATCTTTTATGAATCATTTTAGTGTATTGATTGAATGTCACCATAATTTTAAGGCTAGGAATTTATATAATAAAGTGTGGTATAATCATAATGTGTGGGTAAAATTAAGATCCACTAGTTATAGATATGTCATTAGAGTCAATAAAATATTGGTAGTCTTCAAAGGGTCTCATAACTCTTTACTTAATGCACATTATTTATTTTATAGTGTAGAGTAAGTATAGTTGTAAAATGGATATTAATTCTTGATGTTTTAATTAGATGATTTAATAAAAATAAATAAGTGAGGTTTGTTAGGAGGTTGAAAAATTATTATATAATATTCAAGTATATAATAACTATCAAATTAATCTCCATACATATTCAAGCAGTGTGTAAATACACAAAATAAATGAAAGAGGAGGAAATATTCTGTAAAGAAATAAAATGATAAACACAAAATGAGAAATCTTTCATGGAAATTTCACTATGTTCGTACACATGGAAAGTGACATATAACATTTATACACTCAACTTATCAATGTTAGGCCAAGAATATAATTAAGAGGTGATGTGATGGTTATGATATTGGTTTGGTTGGTTTAGTTGAGGTGGCTAAATGTGTTGAGTTGAAAGGACCAATTGGTTCAAATGATCTACCCACATAGGATTTTGGGTAGCAAGTGGTAGTGGATGTTCATGTCTATACCAAAATAATTTTTTTTGTGTCAAATTTATCATTGAAGGAATAAAATTATGGTATGATTATGTCCGAAGTATACTCAAAATTTATTAGAAATAATAAGCATAATTAATTATCTATGTTAGGCTCTAATAATGGGTTGAAGTGAAGTTAGATTACCCTAGTTATCCAATTGGATCAATTAGGATGGGATTCCCTATAAAATTACATCCTTAAATATAATGCAATTAGATGAGGCTAGACCTAAGTATGAAAATAAAAATAAAAATTTGAGGTTATGGTCTTGTTAGGATAAGATATGGACTTGTATAGTTAATTAGACTTTAGTTAACCTAGTTTACACATATAAAGTGTTTATCTAGATAATTATGAGGTTAGATAAACATTTTTCTAGAAACAATTGTATCCTAATCTCATAAGCTATGTCACTTTGAGTATTTTTTTCCAAGATGAGGATTGTCACTCTTGCAAGCATTCCTACTCTATGTAAATGCACTTGTTAAAGAAAGTTCATACAAGGGTGAGGAAAAAAATGTTTGAGGTTTTGGAATGTGGTTTTTATATTTTATCAATAATTTATATGTATTATTTGATTTTTTTTCCAAATATATGTGTTTTCTACTTTTAAAATTAGTATTTTTATTCAATGATGTTTCATTATTTGTCTAGAAAGAGCAAGGCTTTGAAATGATAAAATAAATTTTGCTAGTATGTAAAATGAAAAATTTGAAAGAAAAAAAGTAATATATATATATATATATATATATATATATATATATATATATATATATATATATATATATATATATATGTATATATATATATATATATGTATATATATATATATTAATAAGACAATGCATTTAATTAATATTTAATTTTAAATTAAAACTAAACTAGGTAAATGTCAAATTTTTGCCATTTTTTTCTTTTTTTTTGGGATGCACAAAAATTTAACTATGCTTGTTGAAATGAATGTTTTGATTTTGTTTTTTTTCATATAAATGAAATTAAAATTATTGAATATTATAAATTTCAAAATTTCAAATGGAAACTCATCCTATAGTTTTATATGTTTGTGGGTATGTATTGAAATTTATGAAGTCTAAAAATCTAAATTTTTAATGTCAAACTAGATGCAATTTTTTGTTTTTATTTTGTTTTAGATGAAACTACATCTAAAGTGAATGGAAATATTTCTAATTTTTAATTAATAATTTTTGAATAAGTTCTAGAAACATGCATGAAGAAGAAGTGATTCTAAAGATGGAATTTTTATTCTTATTATTCTACGTTTTCTATGCAAGTGAGTGTAAGAATTATTGTTTTTTTTGTATGTGAATATATGTATGCTATAAATTAAAATAAAAAATATTATTTTCTATAAATGAAAAATAAAAGTGTCTATATAACTCTAAATTTAAAATTCAAAATTATTTTACTATCAAATTTATTGTATGAAAGCGAAACTAAGAAGTATTGAATGATTTTCAATGCAAAAGGATATGAAGTATGATTTATTTTTGTTATTTTTTGTTTAACTTTTCCTATATAAAATGAAACCTAAAATATCTACAAGAAAGACTCTAATATATTAAAATAAATAAATAATAAAGAAAACTAAATCTGTCAGCCTATACAAAGTAGAGGAAAGTTGGAGAATAATAGCTATATCTATTACTAAAATTAATTGATCCTCATGTTGCTAACTCCATATTGTTTTCTCAATAATTACCTAGAAATTATCAAACAAGAGGAACACAAAAGGAAATAATACAATCAAAATGAAGTGAATAGAAGAAGAAATTGTATTTTTTTGGTTTCTCATGAACAAAGTGATGTGTTTCAAGCTTGTGGGTTTATTCATCAAATTTTGATGGATGAACATAAGGTTGTTAGGGAATTTGGGCTAATTTATAAAGGAATCTATATCTGCCATACTATACATCTCTCAAAACTTGTATGCTAATTTATTAATGTAGTTTTAAAATCTAAAGTTAAGGGTAAAATGAGTTATTTATAATAGAATATAATAGATTCCATGTGGGAGTTAATAAAATATTTATTGGGAGATTTTTGAATTTAAATTTAGAGTTAGCTAAAATTAGATTATAAATGATTAGGAGTGAAATAGAACATTAGGGAGGCAAGTAAAAAAGAATAAAATGACTATGTGGGATCTAACATGGAAAATGCATCAAAATGTAAGCCATGGGAATGGTTTTTAAAAATAATGTAAAGGTGGTGAAACTACCACTAAATCTAGGTACTGATTATGCAACCACCACGATTGTAAGAACTCCTTTAGGGTACAACTAGTTTTTTCCTTTTTTGTTTAAAAATAATTACAATACCAACTTTCCTCAATATTTTCTTAGTTAATAATAGTACTACATATATTTTATGTTTCAAATATAAATAAGTGATTTTAATGGTATAACATATCATAAAATCAAATTTTAACAACTTCCCATACATTAAAACTTAAATGTATTCTGGCATAATGTATATTTTGATATAACATTGATATCTTCATGCAATAAGAAATTATAAATTTTTAACACCAAATTTCAATATATATTTAAACCAGATAATTTGTTTACATCATTTAATTATTTCTCAATCACATCATTCCAATAATATTTCATTGAATGTCCCATATATTTTACTTTACATGCATCAACAAATAATAGTGGAAGTAAATACAATATATTCAAGTTACTCTTACTAACATCAATTGATCTAGTCTACTACATACTCACAAAGAAATTAATTATTAATTAGTTATGATCTTTATCCATGCACACAATATTAAAAATAAATTTTACAATTCAGTTCATTTTCTATTTAGTTAAAGTACAACATATGAGGATGACTAATTGAACACTATATTTCCTCACATTATAATTCAATTACTTACAATAATATAAAAATTTAAATGAAATTATATTTATATTAACTATATTGTATTTTTAATTTTATAGTATGTCATAATTTCTTTGTTTTAGTTTTCAAAATCCTTAGAAATTACATATTTAATAGTGATATATCAATTTCATACATGTTTTTTCAAATAAACAGATACAATGTAGATATCATTCAACAAGAGTTTATTTCATGTGAACTAAGATAAGTACGAGAGCATATGAGGTCAGTATAAAACTATGTAGATATAGAGATGGAGAGTAACAAAGAGGTATTTACCTCTAACCGTATATCCCTTAAAATACCCCACACACCTCTAACCCACTAAGAGTGGACCCACCCTTTACAAGAAGGATATATATATGTTAGAAGATAAGAAAGAGTTCATTATGTGTTTTTATCATCATGTTGTACAACTAATATAAACATCATGATGCGAGTGATACCATGAACTAAGATAAGAATTGGTATAATTTTATAGCATACTACCCATATATAGTACTTAAAACCATATGTTTAGATTTAACAAGTACCCATTATCATATACAACTTAGTGAAACATTGAGTTATTGTGATTCTGACTAGGATTATCTCCCACCTCATAGTACTCATGTCTTGAGATTTAATACTCTAACCTACTGTCTCACTGACATATGCATCCAAAATATTTTAGGCATTTATGTTTCCTATTATTAAACACTATGCTCATTAAATCACATTTATGAGATAATGACTTACATGGATGTCTCATACCACCTATGTAGTTTAGGTCTCATCCACACCTTGGGGAGTTATCGAATAATTAATTTTTAGATGTTTTTTTATGTTTAATAGGATCCATTATTTAGGAAAATATTAAAATATTTAGTGACACATTATAAAAAAGATAATGGACCTATGTCCAGAAAGCCTTCAACATATGACAAAGATGTTAAATTTTTTTATAGCAATAATATTTAATTTTTAAACTTATCTATTTACAAGGTTTTGAACTATATATTAACCATTTTGTTATACCAAATGGGTTATATTTTCTCAATCTTTCAATATAATGGAATATCCAAGAAATGTATTCCAATGACTATTATTACAAAGTTTTGGGTAAACCAAATGTGTATTTAGTAAATAAAAAAATGGTATTTAATTCATCATGCCAATTTAAAGTCCTTAATTGAACTATTATGTGTTGTGTATTATAATTTTACATATGATATATTATAAGGAAAACACATTCCATGCCTTACTCATAATACTATCATTTTTGGTATAGTTATTGGAAAATTAGTGACTTTTAAAGGAGTTTTGTTACTTAAAGGATTGTATCAATGTGAATTTAATTTATAATAGTATAATTTTTTTGTTGTAATTCTAGAGAGAGTATAATTATATAAAGTAAAATTATAAAATCATACTATTTTTAAATGCTTACAAACATATACTTCATTATATAACCCAAAACATTACATGATAATCAATTTTTATAGGTTTTTCCTTCACTAAGTAACAAATGTAAATTTCATCTTAATACTAACCTAAAAATTATTGTTACACATATTCATAAATATTATTAACTCCTATGAAAATTCTATTTAGTGGAAATTTTATAATAAGAATTATAATTGTTCATGCCTAATGGGGGGAAATGTTAAGACGTATTTCACTAAGATAATTTAATCAAAACAAAAATATGAAATATTATACAACTCATATTATAACAATGTTGACATCTTGAATTTTATTTCCATGTGCTTCCTCATGGTTTGGAATTGTTAATGAGATAGATGAGTTAAATAAACATATAACCATTTGTTGTTGCTTACACAACACTCCCTGATTTATTCATAAATTTAGGGAACCTCTTTTGCTCTAGAGTCTATTCTTATGGGTCTTATTAAGGTTCATGATTAATTTTATATACTACTTTAAATTGGAAAGTACTTGAAGATCTGTAGATTTAATGTTATGCTTGTTTCATTATTTAGGCCAAGTTTTAACTTAAATACATCTGTACACATGGTATAAGAGATTATATTTGGGGATTATTTGATGTAAATATCTAAACTTATCAAAAATATGATAAGTATTGGTATATACTTAATCCTATTTTAAACTTCATTAAAATTCCCTTTTCAAGATCATTTCTCATCTTAATACTAACCTAAATATTATTGTTACAGATATTCATTAATATTCTTGACTCCTATGAAAAACCTATTTAGTAGTGGAAATTTTATAATAAGAATTATAATTTTTCATGCCTAATGAGGGGAAAGGTTAAGATGTATTTCACAAAAATAATTTAGTTAAAATAAAAATATGAACTATTATACAAATCATATTATAGTAATTTTGATGTCTTAAATTTTATTTCCATGTGCCTCCCTATGGTTTACATTTTTTACTAAGATAGAAGAGTTAAATAAATGTATAACTATTTATTGTTGATTTCACAACATGTTATAATTTATTCATAAAATTAGGGAACCTCTTTTGCTCTAGAGTCTAGTCTTTTAAATCTTATTCAAGTTTGGGATTTGTTTTATCTATTACTTTAAATGGGAAACTACTTGAAGATCTACAAAATTAATTTTATGTTTATTTAATTATTTAGGACAAGTTTTAACTTAAATATGTCTATACACTTGGTCTAAGATATTATATTTGGGGCTTATTTGATGTAACTTCCTAAATTTGTCACAAATATTATAATTATGTCTATCCTTAGTCCTATTTTGAACTACATTAAGGTTCCCTTTTCAAGAAAAATTTTCATCTTAATATTAACCTAAAAATTATTCTTAAAAATGTTAATTAATATTCTTGAATCGTATGATAAATATATTTAGTAGTAAAAAATCATAAAAAGAATTATAATTTTTCATGCCTAATGGGGGGAAATGTTAAGATGTATTTCACTAAAATAATTTATTCAAAATAGAAAAATGAACTATTGTGTGGATCATATTATAGTAACTTTGACATCTTTAATTTTATTTCCATGTATCTCCTTATGGTTTATAATTTTTACCAAGACAGATGAGTTAAATAGATATATAATTATTTTTTTTTGTTTTCACAACACGCTCTAGTTTATTCACAAAATTAGGGAACCTCTCTTTCTCTAGAGTCCAGTCTTCTAAGTATTACTCAAGTTAAACATTTTTTTATCTACTGATTTAAATAGGAAATTACTTAAAGAGATTTAGATTTAATGTTATGCTTGTTTCATTATTTAGGCCAAGTTCTAACCTAATGATGTGTTGACCATTTTTTCCCCATAGGCCAAAATGGGTCAACCCCCTATAGTCAAAATCTTGTATAGGGGATTTCTATAATGGTATAGGGTTTGTTGTAGATAATCTAGTGTCATTACTTATGAAATTATGGTTTAGTCACATTGTAACTTGATCATTGTGTCATTTGGTGTCTAAGGGACCATTTTAGAGACATTTTATGAAAGTGGTATGTCTTCATGGTGATGAATTTAGTTAGGGCATGGTAGGTTGCTAATAGATGAGTAGATGGAAAGTGTTATAGATAACCTAAGGGATGCTAAGAGCTATTGGAATGACTTATGAATCTCCTAATTTCAATCCAATTCTTCATTATATTCATATAGACAACTTAGGTCTAGTGGTAAAATTTTGTGTATGGTTTTACTGGCATCATAATTACCATGTGAGGATGAGCTAGGGAAAATAGATCATATACGTATATTCACTTTTATAAAAAAATTCATATACAAAAAATCTTAGGTCCTCCTCCCAAGTGCATCCAAAGTTATGGAAATCCAATTTTGGCCTCTCAACCACTTTCTACATGTTTTTTCACACTTAGCCATTTTTTCAAAAGGTTCAAGCAGAACCAAGTGAGCATATTCATGAAGATATATCTCACACATATGGTAGTTATAGGGGAATAAGGTCACCTGGTTTTATTCACCTTGGTTCTTGGTTTCTATGTGCCAATTTTGAGGTCTTCTAATGAATTACAAATGAACTTATACATGTACAAAGTTGGGCTCACATGTATTTTTTCTAAGTTTCCCATACCTAGTTGTTTGAGCTCAGCCATCACAGGATGTCACACAAAAGTAGTTATGAATCAACCTTCTTAAACTTTGAATATATTCACCTAAAAATCTCCTGAGACCATTAAATTTATTTATAAAATTTCACTATATATTATCTTTTATGCTTCATCATGCACTTAGCCATCAAACCAAGTTAGTTATAGACTTGATCTAGCTAGGCATGAGCATAGTAGGGTCTAGTACAAAAAATTTAACACACTATTGTGATAGCATCAGTTCCAAAAAAGGTTCAAGCCTTGTGCACTTACCGTAAGTAAAAATAAAAATGGATCATCCTTGTATTGGGCTAGTTTAAATATGGCACAACTTGGGTTTCAATGGGGTTTATTTATTGGCAAGACAGGTTCAGACATCCTACCCACACTAGGATATTTTAGGGAAGTTCAATAGGTGTGAGCCTTTTCAAGGCCATGAATCCTATATAATACATTTATATGTGATAGACATATATTTTATGCTTCAGCTATGCTTATTTGTCAAACCAAGTCAATTCTCGACTTGATGTAGCTAGGCATGAGCATTGTAGGGTCTGGTGCACAATATTTAACACAATATTAATTATGTACATAGTGTATGATCTAATACATTTATTCTTGACACTAAAATAAAAATTATTGTTATAGATATTCATTAATATTATTGAATCCTATGATAAATATATTTAGTAGTGAAAAAATCATAATAAAAATTATAATTTTTCATGCCTAATGGGGGGAAAGGTTAAGATGTATTTCACTAAAATAATTTATTCAAAACAAAAAAATGAAATATTATATAACTCATATTATTGTAATTTTTACATATTGAATTTTATTTCCATGTGCCTCCTTGTGGCTTATACTTTTTACCAAGATAGATGAGTTAAATAGACATATAACTATTTGTTGTTGTTTGCACACCACGCTCTAATTTATTCACAAAATTAGAGGACCTCTTTTTCTCTAGAGTCTAGTCTTCTAAGAATTACTCAAGTTAAACATTTTTTTATCTACTAATTTAAATGGGAAATTAATTAAAGAGATTTATACATAATTTTATGCTTTTTTCATTATTTAGGCCAAGTTATAACTTAAAGATGTGTTGACCATTTTTTCCCCAAAGGCCAAAATGGGTCAACCCCCTATAGTCAAAATCTTGTATAGGGGATTTTTATAATGTTATAGGGTGTGTTGCAGGTCATGTAGTGTCATTACTTATGCCATTATGGTTTTTTCACATTCTAACTTACTCCTTGTGTCATTTGGTGTCTAAGGGACCATTTTAGAGTCATTTTGATGAATGCAATTAGGGCATGGATCAGGTTGCTAGTGAATGAGTAGATGAAGAGTGTTGTATAGACCCTATGGGATGATAACATATCTTTGAATGACTTAAAAATATCCTCATTTTCATATGGTTCTTCATTATATTCATCTAGACATCTTAGATCTAGTGGTAGAATTCTATGTATGGTTTTGATGACATCATAATTACCATGTGAGAATGAGCCAGGGAAACTCGATCATAAAGGTATATCCAATTTTGTGCAAATATTATATAAAAAAAATATTAGGTTCTCCTCCCAAGTGCATCCAAAGTTATGGAAATCCAAAGTTGGCCTCTCAACCACTTTTTGCATGTTTTTTCACACAGCCATTTTCTGAAAAGTTTCAAGTAGAGCCAAGTGAGAATATTCATGAAGATATATCTCACATATGAAATATTTAAAGGGGAAGAAGGCCAAATTGGTTTGTTCACCTTGGTTCTAGGTTTCTATGCATTAAGTTCAAGGTCATCTACCAAATTGTAAATGAAGTTATACATGTATAAAGTTGGGATCTTTTGCATTTCTACTAAGTTTCCCATACTTAATCATTCAATCTCAACCATCACAAGATGTCACATAGAAGTAGTTATGAATTATACTTCTTGAAATTTGAGTATATTCACTTGAGAATATCTTAGAACCATGACATTATTGTATAAAATTTCACTATATTAGATTTTATGTTTCGTCATGTGGTTAACCATCAAACCAAGTTAGTTCTAGACTTGATGTAGCTATGCACAAGCATAGTAGGTTAAATTTCCACACAAGGTGAAAGCCTTGTGAAGCTACCCAAAGTGTAATAATGAAGGGATTAGGGCTATATTAGGCTGGTTGAGATATGGCACAACTTGGGTTTCAATGGGCTTTAGTCATTAGCAAGATGAGTTCAAGTGTCCTACCCATGCTAGGCTATTCTAGGGAAGTTTAATAGGTGTGATCCTTTTCAAGGGAATGAGTCATATAGAATACATTTATATGTGATAGACATATATTTCTTACCTCATCATGCACGTAATTATCAAACCAAGTTAGTTCTAGACCTAATCTAGCTAGGCATGAGTATAGTAGGGTCTGGTACATAGCATTTAACACACTATTCTAGTAGAAATATTTCCACATAAGGTGAAATAATTTTTTACTCACCCAAATCACAATATTTAAGGGACCAGGTCCATATTGTCCTAGTTGAAACATGATAGAACTTAGGTTTCAATGGGGTTTAGTCATTAACAAGATGGGTTGAGGCATCTTATTTCCACTAGGCTATTCTAGGAAAGTTTAATAGGTGTGAGATTTTTCAAGGAAATGATTCCTATATAATATGTTTATATGTGTTAGAAATATCACTTAACAATGAAAACTATGGGTATGGTGAGTAAGGATCATTTAACCACTTATTCAAGTCATGGGGATGGCTTGGGTTTAAGGGCTTATCTTTCAAGGTAGCGCTATAAGTGTAGGTCTTAGAATCTTGGTGCATCCAAGTTCAAACACATAGTCTAATTTGTAGGTAGTTAAAAGTCACTATATGACACAATGATTCCATAAATAACTAGGGATATACTTTTATAGAACAATACATTAAGATTAAGAAACTATAGCACTGCACATATAAAACTAAGTCACAAACATATTATAGTGAAAACTATAATGCAAGAATCAACACTTCATTATTTCAATAGGATTCCTCATTGATTCATAGTTTAACATAAAAAATTTAAGACATAAAGGTAGATCATATACTCATTCTTAACACTACTCATGCCCAATGGCTTATAGGCAAGCTTAGGTTATACATTATAAGAACTTAATATATTTCCTATAGATTACAAAACACTAATGTTGGATCTCAATTTCAATAGAGATTTTATGCATTAGTGAAATCTCCATATTATTCAAATATAATCCTTATTTTATAGGAAAAGAGGAATCCTCCTACCAAGTCGAATGGGCATATGCCACGTGATGAGGTATCACTATGGTTTGTTAATGTGTTAACTCCACTACACTACCCAAGTTGGATAAGTGCACACCATATGCCAAGCTATCATTAAGGGTTAATTATCCCATCTACACCACTCTTTTGAAATTTTGCTTCTTAATCCACCATGTACAAGTTTTTTTTATGGATATCCTTTGAAGTTTGGTGCCACACAACTGCCAGCTAGTGTAGGATCCTTAAGGATTATTATAGCTAGCACCAAAGCTACAAAAAGGGAAAAATCAAACTAAGGATTACCTAATGCTGATATATGTTGAGATGGAATGGTCCATGTAGTTGGTGTAAAAGGGGGGCCAACATTACTCCATATAAAATTTCTAGTCCACGAAGACTAGTCTTTTAGCAATTTCGATGTGGAAAACTCAAGTGCACCTTATTCTAAATTTGCCTTGAAGTTTTCAAATCCCTATATAGTTCCCTTGATTTCTTCAATAGTTCCATCTACTTCAATTGAGGTAGACTCAAGGGTAAGCACATCCATATTTTCTAGTTCTTTCTTAAAGGCCTCAAGCTTCCTCTTTCTTGCCTTACCCCTCCATCTAAGATATCCCCCTACACATTGGACTTCATTTAGAAGGCACAAAAGAGAGATTCTAGGTCTTACTCCTAGGTGTTTAGTTGTGAACTTAGAGTATTGAAAATTTCCATCACTTTCATGTTCTTGGTTCTTCTCATCAAGAAGGAGTGTTGGAACAAAGTGTCTTTCTCCTCCTTTGCCTTTTTGAGGTGTGCATTGATTATTGTTACTTGGGTGGTGAAGTTGAAAAATATGGTATTTGATTCCTCCATGCCCTCTTCTATCTTGGTGAAGAGGTCTTTAACCATGTCTAGATTTTTATTCAACACTTGCCTTAGGGCCTCATAAGGGTCTTATTTCTCCTCAAGCACTAGCCTCATCCTAGGGATCATCTTCTCCACAAGAATGTAGACTTACTCAACTTATTTCATTCCTAAGGTATCCACACCATCCAAAAGGGATGTATTTTCCTCTTCTACATTCTTGAATATCTATTTAGGTTTGATATTTATGGCTTCAAGATCCTTTTTAGTCTCTTTCACTATCTTCTTTTAGATATTGGTGCAAAAATCATTGATGATGTTATTGTGCACTACTAAGGAGGCCATCCTAATCAAGGAATTAGCTAAGTTCATGGGGTTCATGTCTCAAGGATTGATGAGTTGGTATTAATTCCCTTCCTCTAATTTTTTGGCTCTCTGAATTATTTTTATTTAAACCTCAAACTTGGGCTCATCTATATAGAAATCTAGCACCCAAGAAACCTAGTATCACATCAGGTTTATGGTAGTCTTTGGTGGCATGCACTCCATCATATAGAATTCCTCATCCTCCTTAAAATCATGCTGCACTCTTTCCCTATTTTTTGGCTCATTTTCCTCTTCCTCATCTAACTCTTCTTCTTCATTGGAACTGGTGTCTATGCTTGTGTCTTCTTCTTCTCCTTATTCTTCTTGGGATTCTTCATCAAACTACCCCCTTGTCTACTTATTATCTTTCTTTAGCACTAGACCCACAATTACATTCTTCTTATGGGGGTTCTTATATGGAATTTTACCCCTCATCCATTTCCTCTTATAGTGGCTCTTTGGCATGAACTTTCATTATGCTAGCCTCCTTATCTTCTTACTCTAATGGGGCCTCTATCTCTTTCTTTATTTGTTTTTCTAAGGTGTCAATATCACCTTATTTATCTCCAAGTGCCCCTTCAGAGACAAGGTGTGCTTATTGTGTAGCTTATTATGCTATTATGGTGGAGGCATTAGGCACCTTTTTAGGTACTCTTTTCTCTATTAGTTCCATCATAGGGACAACCTTTTTATTTTCTCATTCCTTCATCATCCTAGCCCTTTCTGCCTAGGCCACCTTTTCCTCTCTTTCCTTTCTTTTGGCCTTATCTTCTTTGGACTTTCTCTATTCTTCCTCTTTCTTGGCCTTTTCTTTCTTGTCCTTTCTCTATGTAGTTTATCCTTTGCACTTCTTTTCTCTTACTTCCATTTCCTTGGCTTCTAACCAATCGATCTCATCTTGGGGCATGACCTTAGCCCTCATATCCTTACACTTGTGATGAAACCTTAGTATCGCATCAATATAACCTTGGTCTAGGCCCATGCCCTTCCACTTACACTTCAATTATTCTTTTGTTAGTGTGTAGAAATTTGTTTCTTCCTCAAATTCTTCTCCTATTTATCCTTCCTTATTTCATTTTCCCTTATCCTTTTACTCCTTAAACTCTTCCTCTTTCCTTCCTTATTTATCCTCGACCATTTCAATAACCTCTTTCATGATCCTAACATTTTCCATTTCTTCCTTTTACTCCTCCAACTCTTGTGTCCTCTATATTTGGGCTTACTAAAGTTATGTTTCCTCCATCTCTACCTTCACTTCTCCAATTCAATGTTATGTGGTGGGGAGGGGGTCCATTGACTTGATGAGGAGTCATCATACTCATGTACGATGTATATGTCCCTCCCACTTTATTTTTACTCTAGGTCCTCTTCCTCCTCTTCCTCAGATAGGATCATCTTTTACACCATAAGAAGAGTTTTCTCCTTCTTTTTTCCTGTGTGAGTGGAAGTCTTTGATGAAAATTGCATGTACTTATGTGTATAAATCAAAGGAGATGAATCTCTTTATAAATTTATCTTCATCCTTAGCCACTCCTATATTTTCTCCAATGTCTCCCCCTTATTTTTATTTGTAGAATTTCTATTTTCAATAGTTCTAGCATTCCTTCATCCCTCTTCTAGATTGGGGGTCTTCTCTCTGCTCAACATTGGAATCCTTCTTTCATGGATTCATCTCATAGTATAGTCTCTGGATGAAGCCAAGGATGATGACCTCTTGGATGGGATAAATGTTTATGTGATCTTAGTTATCTTCTTCATATTTTGTAAATTTTTCCATCTACATAATCAAATTAGTGCCTGAATCTACACCTTTCTACATCTAGTTATTTTATTGGATTGTCCATAAGTTATGCATTAGGAATCCATTACAGTGCATCCGTAAAGTACATTATCAAGAAGTTGAAGGGGATATTCAATTATCCTAATATATTCCCATCTCATAGTGATAAATTCACTATGAAATAATACTACTTTACAAAAAAAGATGTCATCCTAAACATTCTCTAAGGGAGCCCCTAGTAAATGCACCACTCTAGTCTAAAGGCTTTTATGTACTTTTTGCACCAACACATTACGCATCTTATACTTAGGGTTGAAGGTGGTGAGGGAAGTGTAGTTTTTATACTTTTATACTAGGGATTCTTGATGTCTTGGGAAGACCTAGAGATTATCTTTTCTCCCATCTAGGATCCCAATTTCCTCCATGATAATAAATATAAGGATGGATCACACCTAAAGGTGCTCTTGGTGATATGGCATTCAAACATGTTTTTCACCAACTCCTCTATGATGAAATTTTCAATATTGAAGTGTAATCCTTGTGCCATGTGATAGGTAATGCAGAGGTACTCCTTTGAAACATCAATCCATCAACCTCTTGGACATAATTAAGAACTCATGAGGCATTCCATTACCCTCATGCAAGGATCCTCACACTTGTTGGTGGGGAATGTGAAACCCCACTTAAAGTAGTTAAGGAGATTTGTGATGTGCTCCACCTCTTCATCATCATCTATTACTTGATGTATGTCTTATCCAACTCTATAAGCCTGGTTATCTTCTTGATCAACTATGTTAACATCTTTATATGCCAACTTACAAAATAGAAGTGGTCCTCATAGACATGTGAGAGTGAGAACTGGATGAGTTCCCCTATCTTCTAAAAGTAGGGAAACTCATAGAGATGAGTTACACTAGAATATTTTCACTTGTCTCAAATGTAGATGTTGAATAGGGCATCACCTTATGGCATCTTGTGCCTTGTGTCCACTATTTAGTCATATGTTAAGTCTTACAAGTGGCTTGATGTCTAGTGGTTGTACTTCTTGAGTTGTCAACTATGTGTAAATGAGCATCAACTTGTCCCTCCTCAACTTTTTGGGGAAACTACATATACTAGTATGACATATTTTTTATCACCTTAGTGTCTACCTCGATAATGTTAACTACTTTGATTGGCTACACCTTAGTCTTAGTAACCATCATCTCCCCTATATCTTCACCTGTTTGGGTTCCTATTGTGCTAGTGTAGAACTTGTTTCTTTTCACTTCTTCACCAACCTAAATATACTTATGTTAAACCTTGGTAAGTGTGGCCTCCCAAAGCCTTGAATGGTGGTTGGTGCTTCTACAGTCATGGGATCTATGACTATACCTTTAGCTTCAAGATTCACTAGCCATTAATGGTGGCTTGGGTGATAACTTCTTATTCCAACTTGATTTTTTACACAAATTTCTCTCTCTAAACCTTCATCTTGGCCTTGTTATGAACACAATATTTTTTAATGTGATATCATTCATTGTAGGTGTTTGAATTGCTCAAGTTTTCACTATGATAGGGTTATTTCTCTTTGACTCTCTGGTTCTTGATTAGGTTTACTCTAAGTCTAAGTTAGGTTAAAATTTATAACCTAAGTAGGTTTGTTTCTTGCTATTTTATACCCTTCATTTTCATCTACCATCATTAATGTAGGCTTCATGATGTAGGTTCCTTGATTTCTTGGAAAATGTGAAAATCTACAAAATCCTTCAAAAATATCTCATTCTTAATGCATTAATTGAATATCTTTATGCCACCACCACCACCTCATTTAATGATCTTAAAATTTTTTTTGGAGAAGTGATGTGTGGTTTAAATAGTCACTTCCTACTTATTTTTAGGTGGGTGCCATCTGTCTTGGATGATTTCCTTTTATGCATGTATCTTTGGTGTAACCTTCACCTTTATTTGGTAACCTAGGCATATCACCTCACATAAACTTGATTTAGCCTCCTCGATTCCACTTTCTCTTCTGGCTATGCTCCTATTTCAAGTACACTTCTCTACCTTGGTTTATTTCTTGTGATTCATATTTCCTTGGCCTATCCTACCCCATATAAATCCCTTACATTGGCCCTCCAATGCTTCATTTCTCTTTTGATTCTCTTACACATTATTAGATGGTGTATCTTTACATTCATCCTTGTACTCAATAATGTTGAGTGCCTTCACTTTTTGCCTTCTTAGGTCTCTAACATAGCATCATTTGATGCACCATATTTTAATCTTAGCATAAAGGTAATGCCAGAGTAGTTCATTCTTGGGCCTTTAAGTGCCCTCCACTATTCATCTTACACATATGTATCTTATATTTATTTTGCTTGTGCCTACTAAGCTTCATGCACCCACCACTTATATGTCTACACTCATGCATTAATAAGGCATAAGTGCTTGACTCACCTAATTAGAATTATGTGTGAATTACTAACAGATAAGTTCTTATGGGAATTTCATGTTGCTAATTGTCTTTATATACTATAAAAGTGACTAAACATAAGAAAAAAAATAGTTTGGCTTATGCCAAAATGGTATTTTGGTCAGCTCAATCTCAAATCAAATAGTGAACAAAAAGTCAAAGGTTTTATGGCACAAGTGACATCCTACTACCTATATGGCTTCAATCAATTTCCATTGAAATACCTAGGGAGAATTTTGTCAGACAATGTGCAAAAATTATATGCACCTATCTCTAATATGTGGTGGATTATGTAGGGGACCATCCACCATATTTTCAACTTACTTAGGTGTTTAAAGTAATTCTAATTATGTAATATGACTAAGTCTCCTTTAGTCAGCTCCTTGTGCTTGATATTTTTGTCATGCCAACACTTTTGGCATGCCTTTTCAATATATAGAATCCACCTTTCTTAGGTACACTTTTCATCCAAGCACTCTAAGTGTTCCAACCTAGTGATTAAATATTCTTGGTCATTTAGGAAACTAATCTATGTAATTCATAATGATGGCACCATAAATTTCATGGGTAGAACTACTTCAATGCTAAACATCAATTGAAATGGTGTAGCATTGATTAGGTGCTTATATGTTATGAGATACACCCATAATATCACTAAAACCTAATCATCCCAATCCTTGTGAGTAAAATCATATATCTTTATCAGTCATATTCTTAGGATTTTGTTGAATGCTTTAGCTGTGCCTTTGGTTTAGGGATGATACAGGGTGGTTTTGTGTTGTGAAACCATGTATTCAATTAAAATAATTTACAACATTTCATTGATAAAATGAGTACCCCTATTTCTATTTAGACTTAATGGGAACCCATAATAGCTTATGTTATTCTCCCATATGAAGTGCATGGTTTTTGTAGTTGTATAGTCTTTATCAGTGTGGCTTCAACCTAATTAGTGAAATAGTTAGTGGCTACTAAAATATATATGGCACATATGCATTGTGTTTTCAGAGTTATTATCCCAATGAAGTCAATGACCCATTTTTAAAAAGGCACCTAGGAAATAATAGGGATGAGAGCCATCTCAACTTGGTGGTTGGGCTTGCCAATGCACTAACATATGTCACATGCCTTGGTATACTCCTTTACATATTTTAACAAACTTGGCCACCACAATATTGACTACAATACCTTCTACACCATTACATCTCTAGTTTAATGGCCTCCTGAAATTCCCTTGTGCACTTTCTATAAGACAAAATCCCTTTCATGTTCTAGAACACATAGGTACATGACTTCATCTCTACTCAATTTTTATAGCTCCTTCTCAATTAGCTAGAAGGGGGTGACATAAATCACAAGTCATTTCTTCTCCTTAGTTGATAAGGTCTAGGATAGACACTTAGACATTAGGAAATTTGTAACATTTGATAAATCTTCATAGATGTGCTAAACTTTGTAGGGTTATGCATATAACATATCATCCTCAATCGACACCACCACATCACCAAAATTGATGCAACATAAATGGTCTGGCCCCAAGTTTTGCTTTCTACCTTTAATAATAATTGAGAATTGGAATTCTTGGAATAGAAAAATCCATCTGCATATGTTCTTGTGTAAAATAGGATTGTTCACGAAGTATTTGAGTGCCTCATGATTAGTGAAAATGATGAATGGGATTTCCAAGAAATATTGCCTAAATTTTTGTAAGGCATAGACCATTACTAGTGCCTTATAATTAGTGGTGGTGTAATTTTGCTTTGCCTTTGTCATTTTCCTTCCTATAAAGGAGATGGGGTGGTCCATATTTCCTTCACCTAGTTTCACTAATATGGTGCCAACTACAGAGCCTAAAACATCAACATGGACATAAAAAGGAGTAGTATAGTCTAGAAATTATAAAATTGGTGTGCTAGCCAACTTCAGCTTTAATGTTTTAAAACACTCCTCTTACACCTCACCCTAATATAATGGGCCATATTTATGCAAGATATCCATTAGAGGTGCTATGATATTTTCATAGCTTTGTATAAAATTCTTATAGTAACCACAATGGCCTAGAAAGATGCAAACATATTCTATGTTAAAGGAGTCTGGAGTTGAATTATGATGGTTATCTTTGTAAGATCAATAAGCAAACCATCCTTCAATATAATGTACTCAATAAATATTCAAAATAATCCCATCAGTGAAAGTATAGATTTCATAGCCTATGAATCCATCTAGGACCTCATCAATGAATGAGGTCAAGAATGGGTCATTGATATAGGTGGTATTCAAGAGCCTATAGTCAATGTAGATCTGTATGTTCTCATATTTCTTGATGCTGATGACCATTGGACCTACCTAGTTAAATTTTTGTACAGGGTAGATGACACTAGTGGTAAGCATTCCATCCATCTCTATTTCTACCTTGGCATGAAGATTGGTATTCATTTAATATGGGTTCTTCTTGATTGGCCTCACACATCCACCAACTTGATGTTCATTTTTCCAAGGGAGGGGTAGGTACCCTTCATATCATGATAGCTATGTAGAAACAAGTCCTAAAATTCCTTGAAGAGGTTTATGATTCATGCCATCTCCACCTCAAACTATCAAATTCATATAGTGTCAATATTTGGTTCATCTTCTACATTGATGTATACTTTAGTGGTAATGAGTGATGTGCATAGGGTTCATTCCTCTCTTAATGAGAGTCTTAAACTTTCCTTATCCCCTTAGTTATTTTAATCTAAAGATGCATTAGATCTTCTCCATCTGGGGTGATATCATCCACAAGGGGCACAAGGTTTTTTCTAATTGTTATAACCTTGCAATTGTGTTATTTCCAGGTCTCATCATCTTCCTCATTGTAGGCAATATTGAATGCCCAATCTTAAAATGTTGGGAGTGCTAGTCCTTTTTACTCAAAAATATCACGAAGGGACTCTTCTAGGATGATGGTGTCCTCAAACACTACCCTATGGATGACTTGTAGTGGCTCCAATAGATCTAAGTTATATGAAGAAAAGAGAAGGAGAAGGTGTATATGAGCCTCTCCTTGAATATATCCTAGTTTCCTATCTTGTAGCATGTCTCATTTATAATATACCACACTCAAACCCTTGTTTTTAAATTCCTATAGAAGGCATGTACCTATAGGCCTTTTAGTGTGTTCTCACTATATACTATTCAATTTTCCTCACAGAACCACACATGTATGATATAGTTAGAATCATATAAATGGGTATGTCCAAGTCCTCATTACTCTTGTAAAACCTAGTGTATATTATTGCCTTTACATCTTGCCATGTTAGCAAGTTAGGTCTTTGCACTACCCACCAATGAGCTACAATGCACTCCAAGGTATGCACTAGTGTGACCATTCTATCTATTTCCTTTGGGATGTAAGCTTCAATGTCATCGACATACATCTATATAATTTATCTCCCTTCATACTTTGGGAATGCTACAAGCTTCCATTTACATAGTCAAATCACCCTTTTTGGCATTTTTAGCATAGGGAACCCATCTTTACTGATTCCACTCAATCTTAACTAGACCCATTCTAGTTAGCCTTAGCTCAGCTGTGTGCACCAAGTGGCACATTCCTCTAGTAACCTCGTAATCCTCTTATACCCCTCATTCATAGGTTATGCCATTGATATTAGAGGTTGATTATCTATCCTCATATTTGAGCACGTCTTGGTCACTAGGATTAAGCTTCTTGGTGCCTTACATCGTGACATTATAAATGTCATTGATCTCATCCTTAAGATCAACATTTTCTACATATGGGGACCCTTGGTCATTCAATAAGGGGATCACCACCCTTTTTTTTAATTTTCAAAAGTCATGTAGTGATTCTTAAAATACATATATATATTATTCATGTAGTACCATGGCCTACCCAAGAGTGCTAGATAGTTGTCCTACTCTACCAACTTGATAAACTCAAAGTCAACTCAAAAATTGGTGCCCATAATATCTATAATGGCACCCTTCAATATCTTAATAGGTTATGCTCAGGGTTTTTTAGCCATGAACAACATGTGAGGTGAGGGCCTCAAGGGTAGCTACCCCATCTTCTCACAAGTAGTTTTAGTCATAATGTTGACCTTTACACCCATGTTTATTAGTAATTCATAAACTAACCATCCATTTAATGTGGTATCTATTAGTAACTCTTGGTCATACTCAAAATTTTGAGTATGCCTTACTTCATGTACTTGATCCATATGTGGCATATCAACTTTAATAATTTAAGGTGCATCATCTTATTTTGGTGTCTTACCTGCATGCTTCAACAAAAAATCTTTTAGTATGGGTAACATCCCTTCAGTTTGTAGGAGGCATAGGATCTTGGTCAATTCCTATACTTTGGCCTCTTGGTTATCTTGTCTTTTACATGAAGTGATGGTTTATGCCTCTGAATATTTAGCAAACCAGAGCCTGCCCTAAATAATTTGTATCATGTTCATGGCTTGTTATAAGATGTCCTTCTATCATGAAAGGTTAGAAAGGGTGTATATTTTGTCTTAGGTCATGCTATGCACTCAGTGTAGCTTGATTCTCTATATTGAAAGAACATTTATTAGGTTAGTGTAGTAGTTGGTTGAGTGGGGAACCCACCAGGTTGTGGCTTGCACTTTATGTAGTTTCTTGTGAGTCCCAACCTTTCTTCTCTTTATTTGTGCCTAACCATTATAACACTCTTGTTAGGTTGACCTTGAGTCAACATTTTATTTAAGTGTAGGCATTCCTCCACTACTTGTGGTCATTGACAATACTTTCACATTAGGTCCATGGGGTAGTAATGCTAATAATTCTTAGTCAACCCACACTTTTAACATGATAATGGTATGAATATTCCTCTACCATGCCCTCCTCCTTGCTTGCATGCACCTTGTTGGTTCCCATAACCCATATTGTGCTATCCATAGCCCTCATTTCCTTGACTTGCCTAACCATTGGATGATGATTTTGCCTATCACATTCCTCTTTCCATATTTTGGTACATCTCATTGATGACTTGATAGTCTACTATGGAGTGAATATAGACATCACACATCTTGCAATAAATGGTAGTGTTTACTTGATTAGCATGTTGGAATATAAGATATTTTTGAGGGTCATGTAGTCCATGATAAACTTCATATATGAGAAGTAAGGTAAAAACATTTCTTCATAGGAAATTATTATTTTTATGCCCCTCCATCCCATATTCAGTGAATAATAACCCACTAAGAGTGTTATGTGTTAAACCAGTAGTTAGCTTCTGTAGCTGGGATGCCATTGACACAATCTACACCTCCATGAAAAGGTTGATCCTAGTATTAGTGTTGCCTACTACCTTGGACTAGAGCATAGATTTAACCACTTTATAGGGGTTCATGAAGGTCTTCATGGATAGTGCTCATTTGAAGGGTACTAGTAGGGCTCCAACAAATCATTGCACATGTTGGGAGGGATGAATGTCATACAAAAGCTTAGAGAGAATAATTTTAAATCATGCATCATATAGGCACACATTTTTAGATAACCCCTAGATAATTTATTTGAGCATCATAATGCTATGTTACTTAGACTCATGGCTATCAAAATCTTTCAAGAATGCTTCCTTTAGCATATCATACTCAAATATAGCCTAGTCTGGATCAAATTTTTGATACCAGGTATGGGCATGATCTAACAAGGCGGTCATAAACTAAGTCACCTTGCACTTGGACTAAGTGATGTCTCAAGTTCACTATTATAGCTCACACTTGAGAAAATACTTTGTGGAATTCTCTACACCATGATACTTAGGCAAGTACATCATCATATAATAGTAGACTTGTTGAGGGGGTAATGCATGGTTATGAGGCACTTGTCCCTCTTGCATTTGTGTTATGGGTGGTCCTCTAATGCCTCTAATTTTAGGGTAGAGTGTTAACCTGATCATTATCAATTTACTATTTAACTTATTATCATAGTACTGATCACTTGTGGTGTTGTGCCACTCTTTATGGGATGTTATCTAGTAAGTTCAACTGACATCCTCTGCATGAGAATGTTTGCACCTATGTTTAGGGTTCCTAGGTTAGAATTTTTTTGTTTCACCATATCTTCACTCAATTTCTCATAAGGAATCACTTTCTCAATCATAAAATCTTGATCCAAATCTTGAATGCTATCAAAGTTGATATCGATAATAGGGTTAGTTACCATTCTTCTATCTTCTAATGGAGAATATATTGTATGATCTTTCACTTAAATTTCAAATGGGGTAGGTTATTCTAGTGCATCCTCAATCACCACTACATCCTACTGCATCTTGTATGAACCGATACTGCATACTACATTCTAGTGCATCTTGTATGAACCCACTGCATCCTACACCAAACTATTGAGTTTGGTCTCTTGTTTCTTCCTCTCTTTGTTTTCACTAAGACAATTTAAGGGATCCTTCCCCATGCCCTTCCCACTTGACATAGGTCTTCTCAGTACTTTTAGGTTCCCAATCTACTATTAGCCTATACCTTCACTTATTATAGTTTATCCTCCATATCTCTCAAGTGTCAGGTTACTCATTCACTTCCATCACACCTCACCTACACTTCCCCTTCTCACCTTCTATGCTTGCTAATATGTGAAAGGATTTTAACCTTCCATTATTATAGTTTCTATTGTATAACCTAACAAAATCTTCTTTAATCCATTATCAAGTCCTCTTATGAATTTTTCCCTTGGTTCATAAAGAAACTCATACTTTACTTCTTCAAGAAATGAGAAGGTCAACACTGGGAACTCTAACATATAACTATTCAATGCACTACCCCACCACTTGTCTACAACATACATCCAGACTTCATCCAAGATCTTAAGCCACTCTATGTAATTTATTATCCACTCGATGTATTGAATATAGATTTACCTTCTAGAGATAGTATAGTAAACTAACCACTAATACACATACTCAAGTAGCTTATAAAATAACACCACATATAAATCATCATACAATTTTTCTTATACCCACTTTCTTTTCTCTTATCCCTTATATGTAGGATGATTTTATGTGAAAGTATCTTCCACTTGCTCTATCTAACACTTGATGTTCTCAAGTGATAGTCAAAACATCACTCTATTGCACCATTATAGAATTGAAATTCAACATGTGTTCCAAAAATGGAACTAAAATATTATATAAAAGTTCACTAAATTAGCTTTTATGCTTCATCATGTCCTTAGCCATCAAACTAAATCAATTCTAGACTTGATGTAGCTAGGCACAAGCATAGTAGGGTTTGGTGCACAATATTTAAGACACTATTACACTAACATTAGTTCGACACAAGGTTCAAACCTTGTGCACTCACTTGAAGTAAAAAACCAAATGGACCAAGATCACATTGGGCTAGTTGAAAAATGGCACAACTTGGGTTTCAATGGGATTTAGTCATTGGTAAGATGGGTTTAGGTAGTCTACCCATGCTAGGCTATTCTATAGAATTTTAATAGGCATGAGATTTTTTAATGGAATGAGTCCTATAGAATATGTTTATGTGTGATAGACATAGATCTTAATGACATAAGTTATGGGTATGGTGAGGAAGGATAATTCAATCACTTAGTCAAGTTATGGGGATGGCTTGGGTTTAAGGGCTCATCCTTTAGGGTAGAACTCTAGGTATGGATCTTAGAGTCTTGACACATCCAAGTTCCAAAACTTAGTATAATTTATAGGTAAGCTAAAGTCACTATATGACACAAGGATGCCATTAGTGACTAGGGATAAACCTTTATATAATAATACATTTAAAGTAAGAAACTATAGCATTGCACATATAAAACTAAGTTATAAACATATTACAGTGTAGACTATAATGTAAGAATCAACATTCCATTGTTTCAATAACACTCTTCACTAATTAATAGTTTAACATATAGATTTTGAGACATAAAAGTAGTGTATATTCTCATTCTTAACATTACTCATTCCTAGTGTTTCATAGACAAGGTTAGGCTATACATTCTAAGTAACTAATCTATTTCCTATAAATTACAAAACACTAATGTTGGCTCTCTATTTTAGTAGATATTCACTACATTAGTCACTTATCCCTATTATTTAGATACAATCCTTATTTTATAGGCAAAGAGGCATCCTCCTACCAAGTCATATGGGTGTGTTCCAAGTGATGATTTATTATTTTGGTATGTTAATCCACCAGCTCCACTATGCTACCTAGGTTAGATGAGTGTATATTATATACTAAGTTTTTTTTGGGGAGTCTCTATCCCACCTACTTTATTATTATAACACATATGTTTCTTTAGTAACCATGTACATGTTCCTTTAGGGATTTCCTTTTAAGGTTTGTGCCATGCAACTACTTACCAGTTGGCATGGGATCCTTAAGGATTCCTCTACCTAGCACTAAAAGGTACAAAAATGGAGCAATTAAACCAAATATTGCTTTACATTGAGATATGTTAAGTTGGCATGGTCTACATAGTTAGTGAAAAAGGGGGCCCAATATGCATCAAATGGTTTCATCTTTTTTTAACAAGAGCATCTCCTACATATTTGGGGCCTCCATGTTTCTCATACTTTAAGATAAAATATTTAAAAGTTGGTCAAAAAACACTATATGTTCATGTGAATGTCAAGTTAAAGTTTTGGCAAAAATCTACCTATGTTTAAATTTTATGGTCCACAGGTTGTCATTCATATTCTATGAAATGATAATGATGATTGTGTGAATGTTAAATTAAAAAACAAAGCAAGACAATCCTTTTGAGATTAAATTTGATAGTCATGCAACCATCAATGATGATTGTGTGATTGTCAAATAACATCTCGTAGAAAATTGATTTTAAGATCATGAAGTAGCCATTGGGTTTCGAAAAATGGGTCCTAGTAATATAAATGGTCCTCACTCGATCATACATCTCAATCAAATAGTGTGAGGTGAGTTAAATAGTCAGAGAACTTGAGGAGTCAACACATGGAACAAGCATGTGAAGCTAAAAATTGATTGTAAGATCTTGAGTATTAATGTGTGTTTGACATGTGGCATAAAGGAAACAAGGTTGACATATCAAATAAGATCCAAAGGCTTGCATTTATTCATACTTGGTAGATCCAATAGTGCAAGATGAGTTGAGGGATCGAGGATCCAAGTCAAGTCTCGATGACCAATCAAAGCAAAGGTTGACAAGTAGTTTTTATGGGGAGAAGTAAAAAAAATGTATGAATACAAGCTCGATCATGGTTTAGCTAGATCTAAATCCAAGTGTTTTTAAATATGTTACTAGAGTAGACATGTAGACTCAAATGGTTTCACCTCCGGGACCAACTACCTAAAAGGGATCATGTCCCTCCACTATACACATTGTGACAAACTAGTTGTGAGAGGTTTAGCATCAAGACAAGGAACTAATAGACTGATCTAGTTATTTTAACCAAATTGATGTTGGAACCCAATTAGAATTATTGATTCTACCATTACAACCATCAAGGAGGATCAAAGAATGAATATTGTAACTATTTAGTAATTGAAAGTGATGGGCATAAATAAAATGGCCTAAAAGATCATAATTCACATAATTAGTTGTAACTATGGATGAAGCATTAAAATGGATCAATTCCACTAGTTCTAATGCCCTTTTTGCTTGTGACTATTATCCTATAAATATATCCATTAAGGTATTGTAAAAGATTTCTACTCTAGGTATGGTGAATCCATACTAAAATGACATCATATTATGCCTTTGAACATTAATGCATTTATATATTTTTTAGTTTAGAGACAATTTTTTGAGTGTGCAAGTGATGTATGGTGGTGTAAAGTGACTACTCTCTATCCTTTTTTCCCCTTATCCTTTCATGTTTATGTGAGAATTATATTTTAAAAGGTCTTATGAAGTGTTGTTAAGTGTAAATCCTATCATTCAAGTGTACAATGAGCCTTAGTGTTTACAACTAGCCTATGTTTCACTTGCCTTGGATAGCTCTCATATATCACACCCTCATATTGAAATAATCATGTTAAAATCCATAAGTCTTGGAAATGAGTTTGTGCATCTTGTTTCTCAATGAAAGAAAGTATGATGGTCATATAGAATACATCTTTAGGTATCACCCCCTTAAATTTGATTTATTTCATGAAAATTATAAATCTTTTCCCATAATCAAACATTAACATAGGAGTAATAATTTAAAGATATATCAAAGGAGCTAGCCTTTAAACCTAGAGGCTCACTTTCCAGTATAGGTACACCCACATACCTAGATGTGTTCCCATTTTGTCCAAATCTAGATGAGGCTTGAACACCCTCTTCTAGGGTGTGAGATTTGGTGACAATAGTTCTAGCATGCCTAGTGAAACCACATTGTCTTTAAAGATAACTTGTCAAGGTTAATGTTTGTCTTGAAAACACTAGCTACAAAGTGGTGTGATACTTAGTATTTAGTGACTCTTCAAAGTAAATCTAGTCTTAAGAACATCTTTGTTATAATCTTACCCTTTTAAATTCATAATCTTCACTAGGTCATCCTTTGTTAGACCACCAATCCTATTAATCCAACCATTTGGCCTGAGATCCCTCTCACAATTTAGTATCCACAACCTAATCTACCCTTTGAGGAATGGGTATATTTTTCTAGAGAGGAATAAGAAGAAGAAGAGGTTGAATAAGTTGAAAATATTAAAGAAGCTATGGATATACCTTGTGATTTCCCTACCTTCAACATTAATAATCCAATCTAACTTCATGATTATAATGCCATCCCTCATAATTACACAAAAGGTGTGCCCACATTCAATGGCGAAAGTCATATCACACCTAGAAATCACATTAGATATATCTCTAATTTTTGCACTTTCCACAACATTGTTTGAGAGAACATTACTATTAGGATTCTTTCCATGTCCCTTAAATGGAAATATCTTGATTGGTATATAAATTTTGAAGGTGGATGCATCATAACATGGGATGAGTTTGGAGTATTGTTTGTTTCCAAATTTGGGAATGAAAGTGACCATGCTTCTCTCATACATCAGATCAACATGATAAATAGGGGACCCAAATAAGTACTACATGACTTCAACAAAAGGTTTCAAAAGACATGGCATAGGTTGCCTCACTCTATGAGTCCACTTTCTAGTTTTGTGCTCCCCACTTACTTGAGAGCCATTGGGACTAAAATCATTGTTATGATTCAATCTATGGGAAGATCCACCCTGCCTAAAGCATATGAGATTTCTATCAAAGGTAAAAATAATCTTATCCAAGATATAAGACTACTACCTAAAGTTTTTATGCCTCCTTTTTCTCATACTTTGGTTATCACTCTATATTTTTTCCAAGTTCTTAATGCCAATACCAAACCTAAAGTGGCTCCTAGGCAAGAAAAAAATAATGTTGATTAGAAAGCCAAGTTCCTAACCTTAAATGCTCAAAATAGATGGTATAATGTGCTTTAAAGTACTTATAAAAACTCTTACCCCTATTATTAATAGTATGGTCAACAATATATAAGAGGGAGAGGTTAATGGTAGCCCAATCCCAACAATCCTACTAATACACACAATCATAATTCTACCACCAATACCAAGGAGATGGTGCCAATCCATAGAAATTTGGTATAAGGATAAAATTGGTAGCATGACCAATTCATGGATGAAAATAAAAATGGAGAGCAAGCCCTAGTGTTTCAAGGGGTAGTCACTCCCCTTCTATCAAGTGAAGATGACGTGATGATGTAAGCTAATGAGGGTTGGAAACATCAAGGAGAAATATTCACCAATTTATTGGTTGGATACACTTTTGTTCTAAACCAAGAATCTTGTATTGAAAAAAATACAAGGGCCAAAGATAGGGATCTAGGAAATATTAGCAACATGCCCACAGGCTTCTCTAGTCACCTTATAAGGCAATAAGGTGTAGTTGTAAGTGTGATAGTTTTGAATGTTTCTATGATATCTCCAAAGGCTTCCATACCTCCAACAATTTAAGATGTGGTATGGTTTATTCTAAGTGCCTCTATTTCTAAATTTATAAGTAATTATTTACCTCCAAGGACATAAGAAAAGGTGAGTACTAGTGCTCTAAACATTATAGATTCCTTAAATATTACCAAAGCATCTATCTCCTTGTGGGATATCATTCATATGCCTAGCCAAAAACATTTTTTACAAAATCAATTACCCACTTTATTACTAATATTTTATCTCCAAATCAAATTCATAACCATTTTTATTTTGAAATTTTTTCTAGTACCATTGTGGAACCATCCACTAGAGTTGAGAAGCCTCCACCATTTTACCTCACCCTCATTATAAATGATAAATTGGTGCATAATTGTATAGTTGATAGTGGAGTTTTTACTTCTATCATGCCTAATATTATAGATGAGAAGTTAGGCCTAAAATATGAACCAAATAACTAGGGGTAATTCAATTAGATGGTAGCCAAGATAGAGGGATGATACAAGGATTGAAAGTGTTATTACATAGTTGTCTTAGTTTTTTTTATCTTTTAGGACATGGTTGTGGTTGATCTCTCAACCCACTTTGCAATATACCTATCAAGGGATTTTATAGCCAAGAAAGGTGGCTATCTCTGAGTTGACTAATATTTCTTGGATTTTAGAACAATATATGGGACCAAGGTGACAATTAGGATGCAACCTCTTGCAAGGTTTCATATTGAACCTTACATTGAGACAATTTATAATTTGAATTATGTCATTCATGAAGAAAAGGATTCTATTCTAAAAGATGAAACTTATTACAAGCTTGAGGGCATTGCAAATTTTTTTCTTGATGAATATGGTACTAATATTTATGAGCAAGATACTTATGTTATCATAGAGGAAACTGATCCAGGAACATATTGTATGCATGAGGAAGTAATATAGACACCTCTACCTACCAAGGAAGAGGGTAAAGATGATGAACTGTGGAAGATATTTTTTGATGATTCAAGAAGTAAAGTTGGTGCAAGGGCTGGCATTATGCTTGTCTCTTTATCTAATTAATATTATTATGCTTCATACAGATTTCATTTTAGTTGCACTTGTAATGTGGCTTATTATGAAGGATTTATTCATGGCCTACAATGGGAAAGGAGAAAAAGGATCAAGAACCTATAAGTGTATGGAGAAAAAGATTTGGTTGTGCACCAAGTGAATAATGTGATTCCCACCAAGAACCTTTCACTTAAGTCATAAATTCATAGTGTATGGGATTTAATTGAAGACTTCAATGCATTGAACATTCACTCAGTCCCAAAGGAATAGAATAGTCATGATGTTAAACTAGCTACCATAAGAGCTCAATTTGACACTCTAAATCCATAAAATAAGAAGGAAAGTAGTCTCATATTAAGGTCATTATCATACCTTACATACATGATAATGATGTGGTTTAGCAATTTTTTGATAGTGAAAATCACATTGCATGCTTCTTACATAATGAGGTTTAGTTTTCTTCAAGAAACTAGGGGAGGCTCTAAGAATTATTAGGTGACTAGATTATGAAACTAAGGAATAATAAGATACCTAAGGGTTTGGTGAACTTATAAATAATATTTAGTGAAAATTATCAAAAAGGAAGGATATAGTGAGTGTATCTACAAAAGAAAAAAATTATTATGAAAGCATCTTGATCTTAAAAGACATAGTCCTCAAACTAGGTAAGGTATGTTATGCATCAAAAAGGAAAACATTCATTGAACTATGTAAAGAGTTTTATGATATATTTTCTTGGGAATATAAGGAACTAAAAGGATTTGATCATATCCTAGCACATCATACCATTGATTTAGAACCTAAATTTAAACTAGTTAGACAAAATCAAATATCCATCAACCATAAGGTTGAGAAAGTCATGAGATTAGAGCCTACCAAACTCCTTAAATCTTAAAAAAAAATTCTCATCAAACATTCAACATGGGTAGCTAACCTTTTACCTATTATAGATAATAATGTGTAGATAAGTATTTGTGTAGACTTTAGGGACCTTAATTGAGTGTCACTAAAATACCACTATCCTCTACCCTTAATAGATCAAATTCTACAAATGGTTTCAGGTTCTCAGTATTTCTCTCTTCTAGATGGCTATTCAAGATACAATCAGTTTTTAGTCAATAAAGATGATTAGTTCAAGATAGCATTTACAATAAAATGGGGAACCTTTCTTATAAGAAGATGCCTTTTATTCTATCCAATATTGGTGCCACTTTTTAAAGAGCAATGGACATGGATTTTAAGGCTTTAATCAATGAGATGGTACTAGTTTATCTAGATGGTATAACAGTATTTTCCAAGGATGCAGATAAACACATGCAACATTTAAGGCAAGTGTTTGAAATATTCAAGAAATATGGGGTATCTATTAACCCAAAGAAGTGCATATTTGTTATTCATTAAGGTAAGATCTTGGGACATATTATTTCCAAGGATGGTCTAACCCTTGATTTTGAGAGAGTAAAGGTTATCTTGGTCTTGTCATTGCCTTTGCATAAGAAATGTCTTCAAAGTTTCTTGGGTAAGATAATTTTTTTAAGAAGGTTCATACCTAGCTTTGAATCTTTAGTAAAACATGCAACATTTAAGGAAAGTGTTTGAAATATTCAAGAAATATGGGATATATATTAACCCAAAGTAGTGCATCTTTGTTAATCATGAAGGTAAGCTCTTGGGACATATTATTACCAAAGATGGTCTAACCCTTGACCTTGAGAGAGTAAAGGATATCTTAGGCTTATCATTGCCTTCACATAACAAAGGTCTTAAAAGTTTCTTTGGTAATATAAATTATGTAAGAAGGTTCATACCTAGATTTGCATCTTTAGTAAAACCTATCATGGCTATTCTCAAGAATAACTAGGCCTTCTCTTAGACCAAAGAGGATAAGAGCAGTTTTGAAGCTATAAATAAAGCAATTGTAGAGGATCCTAACCTTGTGCATCATAATTTTAATAAATAATTCATGTTGTTTTCATTTTCTAACCTTGATACTATCTCAACCATACTGATGCAGAAGAATCATAATAGTGTGGAGTACCCAATTGTATTTTTCAGTGAAGGTTTAGAAGAATATGAAGCCAAATATACCTTTTTAGAGAAGTAGGCCCTTTATATTATAATAGGAATAAATAAATTTATACATATGGTTTCAAATAACAAGATTCATGTCATGGTCTCTCAACCTAGTCTCAAAGAATTTCTTTTGATTAGAGACATTGGTGAAAAGAGGGCAAGGTGGATCACTAAAGTGATGGAGGATGATGTTGATATCAAAGTGAAAAAAAAGGTAAGGGGTAAAGGGCTTTGTGAACATATATATTCTTATCTTCATGAATCAAAATAAAGAATATATAGTCAACCATGAGTGACCCCAACTATCTATCCCATTACCTCCATAAGATTAGACAAAGAACATGATCATATTTCTTCAAAATGGTGAGTACCATTATAATATTAATATATCACAAAGGAGGTATTTTAGATTGAAATATATCTCATTTTTTATTTTTTATGGCATGATATTTTAGAGGGACATCAATGGTGTGCTATTGAGATGCATTGACAATGACCAGTTTAGAGTGTTAATAAGTTGTAAAATGGGACAATAGAGGTCATTACTCTCCAAGGACCACAACTACCAAGATCATGAGGGATGGCTGATATTGGCCCAACCTATTCAAATATTTCCATGCTTAGGTGAGGTGTGGAAACTATTCCTTCTTTATAGGAAAGTGTATGCTTTCAGCTCTTCCTCTAAGGCCTATCCAAGTGGACCAACCTTTCATGTAATGGGATCTTGACTTCATTGGTATGATAAATCCCCCATCACGTGTTGGTCACAAATGGATACTCACAGTAACTAACTATTTTACTAGATTGGTTGAGGTAGTAGCATCAAATTAGGCTAATGAGAATGCAATCTTGGAGTTCTATGAGAGCATCATAATGAGGCTTGGTACCCCTTGTAGGACCAAAGTTTCCCAAAGTTCTGACACAACATGTCAGATTTAAGAGCACACATGATTACCAATGTATAAGAAACTTAAACATGTAGAAATACTGAGAAGAACAAATAAATATCAATGAGAAATAACACAGAATATGAGAGGCAACACATAATTGTATTCAACTCATTACAAAGGAAATTACAACAAAGATATCACACTTTTCTTCACCTCTACAAGGCCTTCCACACCTCAAGGGCTCCAAGTAATCTTCCCACATGAGTAATCTTCTCTCATAGGTCACAACACACAGCTAACACAAGTTGTTGTTTACCTCATTGTACGTCCAGTATAATCGAGTACAAACTGGTACTCCAAGTAGATCTAACCATGATCTTGCTCCTGATGTATTTTTGTCACCTTGATCTTACTCCCCCGCTGATCTCGTTTTGACCCTCGCATTCACACACCCCTGCAGACCAACCTGATCTTACTTATCACATGTAGATCTCCTCCATGACCCTGCAACTCCCTGCATATCAAACTTGATCTTACATACATGGGGAATCCTACTTGATTCCACCATGGGAAGAACTCTCCAAGCTCCACACTTGGGTTCTACAAGTTCTACACTTAATAATACATCCCATGAGTCTATTATATAGATCTCATGCATACACTTAATTTAGACGGGTGGCTCAAAGACTCGAACTGGTCTTTATCATGCAAACAATGTGTTCACTTAACTGACTGTTCAACAACAGTAGTTCTGACCACCACAGGTGACCGACGTCAGTCCCTACCTTCTTGGAGGTGACCAATGCTGACTGATCTCCTGCCGATGCTAGTTTTCTCTATGCTTCCCCTAACTGATGTTAGTTGTAGCCTGTCAACACCGGCGACTATCAAGCTGCAAAAACCTCCCTATTTGCCTTAGGTGAAGCTTTTAGCTCCACACCTTTACAATCTCCCACTTGGATATAAAGAGCTGCACCTATACCCATACCAGTACTCTTTCTAATCTGCATCCTGGCTTGTATTCCTCTTCCAGCTCCCACTTGAAGACAACCCACCACACTCCCTGTGGTGCTACACCTATGCCTAAATTTCTCCATTCTTCTGCCTTTTTATACTCCCACTCAAACAGCAACCCCTGTGAGTAACCTGTAATCAACAACACTTAATAGATCTAAACCACCTATTAGTCAAGCTCACTCTGAGAATGTCCAACCTCACTCTGATACCATTTTATAGGACCAAAGTTTCCCAAAGTTCTGACACAACTTGTCAGATTTAAGAGCACACATGATTACCAATGTATAAGCAACTTAAACATGCAGAAATACCCAGAAGAACAAATAACTATCAATGAGAAATAACACAGAATATGAGAGGCAACACATAATTGTATTCAACTCATTACAAAGGAAATTACAATAAAGAGATCACACTCTTCTTCACCTCTACAAGGCCTTCCACACCTCAAGGCTTCCAAGTAATCTTCCCACCTGAGTAATCTTCTCTCATAGGTCACAACACAGCTAACACAAGCTGTTGTTTACCTCATTGTACGTCTAGTACAATTGAGTATGAACTGGTACTCCAAGTAGATCTAACCATGATTTTGCTCCTGATGTATTGCTGTCACCTTGATCTTGCTCCCCCGCTGATCTCGTTCTGACCCTCACATTCACACACCCCTGTAGACCAACTTGATCTTACTTATCACATGTAGATCTCCTCCATGACCCTACAACTCCCTACATATCAAACCTGATCTTACATACATGGGGAATCCTACTTGATTCCACCATGGGAGGAACTCTCCAAGCTCCACACTTGGGTTCTACAAGTTCTACTCTTAACAATACAGCCCATGAGTCTATTATATAGATCTCATGCATACACTTAATTTAGACGGGAAGCTCAAAGACTCGAACTGGTCTTTATCATGCAAACAACGCATTCACTTAACTGACTATTCATCAACAGCAGTTCTGACCACCACAAGTGACTGACGTTGGTCCCTACCTTCCTGGAGGTGACCGATGCTGGCTGATCTCCTGCCGATGCCAGTTTCCTTTGCGCTTCCCCTGACCGACGTTGGTTGTGGCTTGCCGACGCTAGCGACTGTCAAGCTACGAAAACCTCCCTATTTTCCTTAGGTGAAGCTTTTAGCTCCACACCCTAACACCCCTTATAATATAATTTTAGATAATTATCTTGTTTTTATGGGTGCTAAAATAGTTGACTAGGCAAATAAAAATTACATATTCTTGAGTGATTCATCCAACTATTACCCTCAAGATAATGGGTTGGTTGAATCTACCAACAAGAACCTGATCATAATCATTAAGAGAACCTTGGAGAATAAATAAATATCTTAGAATACCAAAATAGAGATATCCTTATGGGATGATAGGATAATTCCTAAGAGATCAATTAGGAATTCTCCTGTTGTGATTATTTATGGAAGGGAAGCCAAGATGTCCATATCTCAAGAGCTACCTACCTTAGAATTAACACACCAGCTAGAGTTGCTTGAGAACACTCCCATGGAAGTGATATTTAAAGAACTAATGGAATTGCAAGAGACGAAAATTAAGGCTCATCAGGTCATGGAACATCACTAGGTACTGATGAAAAGCTATTTTTATAAAGAGGCAACTCCAAGATCATTTCAAGAAGTTAACATAGTCTTGAAATGGGATGAAGTTAGAGAAAATTTTGGTATTCACACTAAGTTTTAAGCCTTATAGAGTAGACCATATATCATCACCAAGTACAAGTAAAACAATTTGTTTAAGTTAGTAAAGATGAATGAAGAAGAACCACCTATCCCTATGAATGGGATACACTTAAAACCTTGTTATTGAGAGTTTAAGGTCTATCTTGTAAATTTTAGGTTAGGTGTGTGGTTCTCTTCTTTTTTTTATGTGTTTTAATAAGTGATATTAAGAACATGTGTGTTTTTATTAGTTATTTATTTTGTGTTTGGTTGTTATTATTTTTTATTCTTTGGTATGTTATTTAAGGCAATTTATGTATCAAACCTATTGTCATGTGACCCTATAGCCTAATGGATAGGATTAAGCAACTAGTCATGGCATAACAAGAATGCCAACCCTAGGAAACCACCAAGAATGTTGACCATTTTTCCCCATAGGCTAAAATGGGTCAACCACCTATAGTCAAAATCTTGTATAGGGGCTTCTTATAATGTTATAGGGTATGATGTAGCTCATTTTGTGTCATTCCTTATGAAATTTTAATCTAGTCATAATATATCTTAGTCCTTATGTCATTTGGTGTCTAAAGGACCATTTTAGAGTCATTTTATCCAAGAGATATGTCTTCATGGTGATCAATGTATTAAGGCATGGAACAGGTTGCTAATAGATGAGTAGATGAAGAGTGTTGTAGAGACCCTATGGGATTCTAATAGCACTTGGAATGACATAGAAAGATCCTTATTTTCATCTAGTTATTCATTATATTCACCTATACATCTTAGGTCTAGTGGAAAAATTTTGAGTAGGGTTTTGATAATGTCATAATTGCAATGTGTGGATGAGCTAGGGATAATTTATCATATGGGTCTATTTAATTTTGTGACAACATCGTAGTCACTAAATATTAGGTCATTAAACCAAGTTAATCCAAAGTTATGGAAATCTAAAGTTTGCCTCTTAACCACTTTTTGCATGTTTTTCACACTTAGCCATTTTCTCAAAAGGTTCAAGCATATCCAAGTGAGCATCTTCACAAAGATATATCTCACATGTGTGGCAATTATAGGGGAAGATGATCACATGGGTTTTTTCACCTTTGTCTTAGGTTACTATGCACCAAGTCTATGGTCCTTCATCAAAGCACAAATGAAGTTATACATTTTCAATGTTGGACTCCCAAGAATTTTTACTAAGTTTCCCATACTTAGTCATTTGAGCTCGGCCATCATGAGATGTCATGAAAAAGTAGTTATGAACCAACCTTCTTAAACATTAAATATCTTCGCTTGAGAAGATCTTGGGAAAATCTCATCAAATGGGTTCATCATTTCTAGAAACAAGAGAATCTCCTTCAAATTTTGGACCTCCATATTTCTCATGCTTCACGATCCAAGATTCCAAAGTTATTCAGAAATAATAATTTGTTCATACAAACATCAAGTTAAAGCTTGAGAAAAAATATACCTATGTTTAAATTTGATGATCTATGGGATGTCAATCATATTCTATGGAATAATGAATGATGGTCACATGAACATCAAATTTGAAGAAAAATCAAGATAATCCTTTTGATCTTAGATTTGATGGTCACATGAATGTCAAATGACATCCCATAAACCATTAATTTTCAGATCATGAAGTAGTCATTGGGTTTCAAATAGTGGGTCCTAGAAATATCAATGGTCATCTTTCGATAATACATCTCAATATAATGATGTGAGATGATTCAAACTATTAGAGAACTTGAGGGGTTGACACATGACATAAACACATGAAGATATAGACTAATAGCAAGATGTTGAGGATTAAAACATGTTTAAAACATGACATAAAGGAGAAAATGTTGAAATTTCAAAACATATATGAAGGCTCACATTCATTTGTACCTGGTAGATCTGATGGTGTAAGATGAGTCAAGGGATCAAGGATTTGAGTCAAGTCTCGATGACCAATCAGAGAAAAGATCAACAAGTAGTTTTGATGGGGAAAACTAAGTAGAATGTATGAATCTAAGCTTGAGCATGGTTTAGTTAGAGCCAAAGATAAATGGTTCAAAAGATATTACTAGAGTAAACATGTAGACTTAAATGGTTTAATCTCTGGGACTAACTTCTCAAAAGGGATTGCATCCCTCCACTATACACATTGTGACAAACTAGTTTGGAGTGATTTATCATCAAGACAAGGCCCTAATAGATTGATATAGTTGTTCTAACTAGATAGATGTTGGAACCTAGTCAAAATGCTTGATTAT
The DNA here is from genome assembly GCA_037957365.1 of Torreya grandis. Classification (NCBI taxonomy): domain Eukaryota; kingdom Viridiplantae; phylum Streptophyta; class Pinopsida; order Cupressales; family Taxaceae; genus Torreya; species Torreya grandis. The sequence goes on along the minus strand of JARHVA010001000.1, from coordinate 2,565,876 downwards.
ACCATTGTAACCATCAATGAGGATCGAATAAGGAATATTACAACTATATAAAAAATGAAAGTGATGGGGATCAATAAAATAACCTAAAGGAGCATAATTCATAAAATTAGTTATAACTTAGGTTGAAGTATTAAAATAGAATGATTCCCCTAGTATCAAGGCTCTTTTCTCTTGTGGTTATTATCCTATAAATATATCCCTTGAGATATTGTAAAATAGTTCCACTATAGGTATGGTGAAGCCCTACTAGAATGACGTCATATTGTACCTTTGAACATTAATGATTTTTTTAGTTTTTAGTTTTGGGATAACTGTATGAGTGTGTAAGTGATGTATGGTAGTGCAAAGTGATTACTCTCTATCTTTTTATCCCCTTATCCTTTCATGTTTGTGTGAGAGTTCTATTTTAACAGGGCATATGAAGTGTTGTCAAGTACATGGTCCTATCTTTCAAGTGTATAATGAGCCTTAGTGTTTGCAACTAGCTTATAGTTCACTTGATTTGGATAACTCTCATAATTCTTAACTTCACATTGAAATATTCATGCTAGAATTCATAGGTCTTGTAAATTAGTTTGTGTGTCTTGTTTATCATTGTAGGAAATTATGATGGTCATATGGAATACATCTTGGTGTATCACCCCCTTACATTAGATTTATTTCATGCAAATTCTAACTCTTTTCCCATAAGTAAGAATTAACATAGGAGTAAGCATTTCAAGATACATCTAGGGAGCATGCCCTTAAACCTAGAGGCTCACATTCCACTATAGGTACACCCACATACCTAGAAGTGTTCCCATGTTGTCCAAATATGGTGGAGACTTGAACACCCTCTTCTAGGGTGTTAGATTTGGTAATAATAAGATGTTTGTACATTTGGTCTAGGAGATTATATTTTTGGCTTATTTGACATAAATACCTAAATTTGTCATGTCTCTAATAATTCTTGGTCTATCCTTAATCATGTTTTAAAATTTATTAGCGTTCCCTTTTTAAGACAATTTCACCACAAATTTGTGAAAATTATCTAACCATTATAGGGTTTTCTATTATTATCCTTAAAAAATTTCACCTAGTATTATCTACTTTTGTTTTAGTTTACTAAGTTACATATAATTAACTTTTAAAATCTTGGTCTCTTAGTGAATTATCAGATTAAATTGGCTTATTTTTAATTAATTTAACTATATGTTTTCAAGATATTCATGAACATTTCACATATAGTCTATTGTGTTTACTCCTTGTTACAATAAAAATGGCTATGTTCTTTGAAATATAAATTTAAGCTTGGATGCTTCCTATATAATGGGTTAGCTTTATATCTAGGTTAAGGCAAAAGGATGCTTTATTTTTGTGCACCAGATTGTTTATTTTTGTCTATCTTTAGATTTTACCTTAGTCTATTTTTAATATAGGTTTAAATTTGAAATAAAACAACTAAGTTTTTTCACCATGGGATAATGGTCTTTTAAACTTTCCCACATGTCCATAAGAAAGTAGGATTGTGCCTCTTATCATTCCCTCTATTACCTAGGTCTTTTTTGCCTTGGTATTTTTCTTTTATCTATTTGATTAAACAAGATCATATCACATGACATAATCCCATTTTACCTCTTACTCAAGTCCCCATAGTTTTTTTGCATGATCATAAACCTCCCTAAGAACTAATATCTTAACAAGTGTCATAATCTCAATTACTCACCTCATAGTGCCTTTAAAATCTATAAGCCTGGCCCTTCGACCTTCCAAATTTGTAGGATCATGCCAAATGCCATGATCCTAATTCATCATGACCTCAATCCTTCTTAGTGTCTTTAATAGGCCTTGGTCCTTCTTGAAGCATGAAATCATGCCACATGTCCTGATCTTATTTCTCTAGACCCCTATGATAGTCTATATACTTCATGTTGTTAGTCAAACCCCTAAATACTTGCAATCATAAAACATGGCATGATCCCATTTATATGAGCCTCTTAGGGTGGTCAAAGTGTTTATGAGACTTATAAGTGAACAAGATTTGACAAGTGTCAATATCTCATTCACCAAGAGTGTTTAGGTCATTGATCTAAGTAAGCACCAAGTTAGACCCCAATTGAATAGACATATGCCATGTGTCTCAGGATGCCAACTGAATGACATAATGATGCACACGTCAGTGTTTAATAAGCACAAAATTTATGGTCATCTACATTGATAATATCATAAAACCTAAGATTATACTCAAATCTTGGAAAATTGTTGAGTTATTTCAAGATTTAATTTTGATCCTTCCCTTAATGATAATTCAGCCTATCTTTTGATAATTTTCAGATATATATACTAATCAGTGTATACTTTATTTCTTAAAATTTATTGATCTATGATTTTATAAATTAACATATTATAATCTTAAAGGGTTTATGTACTCACTAGTTTTACCCTATCTTACCATGTTTTAACTGTAGGTGGTTGATTACATGTTCTTTTCTATATTTGTCATAGTTAATTTTCATTCAAGTGAACCAAATTTCCTATGTTTTGATATAAGAGTTTAATTATTAATTTATAGAGTATATAAATTATGTCATTTTAAAATCCCCTTTTTAATTGATAATTTTACATAATTTCCTTTTCATTTTTTCTTTCAAGCTTTGCCTTTGTCATTTTCTATTAAATTTAGGAATTCAAACTCTAATGACTAGTTTTTACATTCAAAAAACTAATGAATAATTTTTTAATATAGGTATAGGTTAAACCAATAACCACCACATGTCACCATCTCAAAACTCCACTCCTCCAACATAAATTAAATAAAGACCCAAAACATTCGACCCTTCAGGTGCCCACGATCATGCCATGTGGCATGATCTTACTTCTCTAGGCCCTTAAGATGATTTTAATGAACCAAGAATGTAGGGGGCCTTGTCGGTGAATGGTATGACTCCATGTGGTATAATCCCATTCTTATGCACCTTAAGATCATATAGGAATATCTTGACATATCAAAAAAATGTGATTTCATAGGATGATGTCATGTGACATGTTCTTAGGGTTCCAAGGTAGTTATAGAATGGAACAAAGACTTATGGAATGTAGAGCTCCAATTAATTGGGATATTTCCACTTGTTAGGATCAATCTACATCATGTTTGAAAAAGTGTTAATTCAAGCAGGATCCCATAGCATGTAATGAATTAGTGACAAGTTGGAATGTAGTAAGACTTGAGCATATCAAGAAAATACTAGATTTTATTGAGTAATGAAGAGTGTATGTGTTAAATGACCTTCCCAAGGAAGATATATAAACCTTTAAAAAGGGGATTTGAGACTAAACTTGACACTTAAAGTGCTTGTTTTTCCCATCTAGTCTATAAAGACCTAGAAACTAGAGTATGAGTCTACTTAGATTAGTAAATCATGAATCATTTTTGTCTTATAAAAAATAAAGGGATAGTGGGACATAGGTTCCTAGGCCAAATACTAATATTAACTAGAATATTTGTCTTAATCATTGGGATTGAGATAGAGCATAAATGGTAATGGTTCATCTTAATTAGATAAGGTCATTAATGAGTAGAGTATAACCAACTAGATGGATTTAGGGGACATTCAATGAATCTAACCATCCAAAATTGAATTAGAAGCTTAGTTGTCATGGATTTTAGCCTTTATTTCATCAATATTTTACATGACTCATTTTAATTTTGAGTAGACGTAGGCATGTCTCATTAAGGTTCTACAACCACCCTTTGAGTGGTGGGATTTATGACTGAGTGGACTAGGTGGCCTATACAAAACCATTTCACTGTTGAATTTAAGGTCAGTCCATTTAGAATTATAAATAGAGTAGAGGACTTGTCCATTTTTCATTCTCTTATAATTTTTTTCTTCCTAGTTTATCTTTCATTTTAGCATGAGTTGAGGTTGTTTTAAAGTTTTTATCTATTTCATTTGAACATTGATGAATTTTAGTGTTTTGTTTCATGAATTATTTATTATAAAAAATATATATGATTGATATTCATTACCTACACCTCTATAGTTGCTTTATTTTCCTCTTCTATGTATCTTGTTTTCTTTAGACTCATGCACCATCTTTGCCTTCTGATTGTGTTATATTGGGAAAATAGACACTAGATGGTTAAGAGATCTATTTGTTTAATAGAGATAGAACTCTCTTCATTACAAATTAAGCTCATCTTTCCTTCTCTCCACCTCTCTCTTTTGATTTATTTTACATCTATGTTAGATTAAAATTAGAATAGTCTAAATTTTAGTTAATTATTCAAGTTTTACCTAGAGTGCATGTTCATCCTTTCACTTGTCTTGTTTTATGCATGGTTGAAACTAATAAATTAAAGAGGATTTTTAGCTAGCATTGAGTTTATTGAGAAAAATAAATTAGTTTGTTCTTATGGACACAAGATAGACTAAATTTTATTTAATAAGTCTTATATAATACTACAAATAGGCCCCTTATATGGAACAACTGACATTATCAAACTAAGGTATCATGTATGCCATGACCTAGTAGATAATGACCTTGGGGAGGTTTTTACCATAGCCTACTTCCTTTTAGGAGAGGTGAAAGGGAAAAGGGTAAATCCTTACTAATTGAACATTTCCTCTTCCTTTTTTCTCCTAATTTTGGTGTGGTTGTTCTAAATGAATCACCAATAAATTGATAGTATAAGTAGGGCATGATAAATTGGTATTTGATATTTATTCTTGATTGTGTCTAACATATTGCAAGTTTTGATTATAAAAGAGTGTCATAGGTATCTAAGACTTGAAAACAAAAGAGTTTTCATGAGTTTAAATTCAATTGAGGGTAACTTTGAGCTATTAAAAATTTTGGGACAAAGGATAAATAGGATTGGCAAAGTAATTCTAAGCCCAAAAAAACATTCTCAACAAATATGTCCCCAACTATTATAGTTCCTTTCACTACACCCTTTGATCTCCCTCAAAACCCACCAATGGATAACTTTGTTTTATTATAATGGGTTAGTTATCATGTGAACATTCTGGGAATTTCCCATCACTTGCCAAAAAATCCTCAGAAGTTCTACCAAAGATATGTTCATGGTGGGTTAAGAAAAATATAGGAACACATACATAATTTCAAGGATGTCTTGATCACAACCTGGGTCCAACATTAATATTTCACTCATAGGTTATTCCCTTATACTTTGGATGAGTCAACTTATAGTTGTTAGCCTAGTCTTTTAGGTAGATATAACACCTCTTGGGTTTACCTAAATATTGTGCTCACTAATTAATTTAGGATATGAATAGACCTTTCCATGTTTTATCACACATTTTTATCTTCCCATAGGGATCCTAACAAAGTCTATGAGTGTTTTCAATACTAGGTTTCACAAGGTGTACAAAATATTTTATCACCCTTACATACTGACTAAGCTAGATGCTATATAAACATATTTAAGGGCCCTAGGCCCCATGACTTCCATATTACTTAGGTGGAAACTATCTACTCTTACATCTTTATCCTTAACCTATAATGATAAATTCAATATTGAATAGTAGATGGTACCCCAATTATACTATGTTGGTCCCTTTTCCTTATTAGGACAACTCAGTGCCTATAAAAATATTCCTATGGTCAACTAGGCCCTTATAAAGAACACTCATTCAATTAATCCACTCATGAAAGATATGTATTCAAGTCCAAATAAAGTTTACAATATGATTCCATTAAATCCTGTGCCTAAAAATCAGCCCTATTTTACCTCAAATTAAGTATTGACACAACCCATGAGCCAACAAATCATTCTAGTTGCCTATAATAAAATAGATACCATTCTTAGCTCAATAATTTATGCCACCCCTAACAATAATTATTAGGTTATACTTTAATTTTTGAATAATTAGACACCTGCTAGAAATGCCTATAATGGGTGCATCATATTGTCCATACATTTTTAAATGTTATTTCATAGGTGGTTATCCAATCACCTCAATTAGGGATTAATAAAAGTACCCCTATAAATCTTGAGGTATCTAATTTATAACATATGGTTCAAATATTGACCATTGATATGGTCAACTTGTATATAGATGTGCCTCAAAACACCAATCAAGGTGTGAACAACCCACCTCAACATATAAATTACAACTTTCATAGGACTAATAGGTAGTGGAACACTAGGCCTAAGAATGGGACTTTTCCTAGTCCTATAAAAAATATGAATTAGGGAAACAATAATGCTTCTAGTTTAGTAAACATGGTAGACCTAGCCTTACCCACTTGGTGTAGACTAAAACATACAATATACCATGATGAAATAAACTATGCCTAGTTTATATTGACATCAAACATATTTCAAAAGGATATGGATAACCTTGACATATTTCCTATATCAAATATTCCAAGTGAAACCCAAGTGAATACAACCTAAGCACTATCAATATTTTTGAGACTTATGAGTTTTCTTTTGAAAGTGAAAACAACTCTGAGAATTATATGCAAAGGGAAATGTAACTAATCTATAAATCAATCCTCGATCAAAGAAGATAAATCCTACTTATACTTTTGATTATTAATACATTATATATTTGGGGTCATGACCAAGATGGATCTATTATACCTTTCCAAGGGATATCTTACCATAATAATATCACTAGGGTGGGTTCTAAAACCTCCAGTCAGGCAAACCTATGTAATAACCTTAACTAGGACCTATTGTTTCATATTCACTAAGTATAAATGACAAAATCAACGTAAATTCTAATCTAGTGCTCATCAAAGATTGTGGCATAAAGTGGGGGTAATAAACATAAAATTAAACATGAATAGAAGATATATACTCAAATCAAACTATAGTAAATGATAATACATGAGAGAGAATTATAAATTCATATATATATATATATATATATATATATATATACTCTTACGAAGGAAGAAAAAAAATAGGAATACTTACCTTCAAAGATGAACCCATTGAGCCTCAATCTCTCCCTTGGATAAGGTGCTTTGCAAGATGTTGTTTTGGTATGTAAGGAAGGAAAGAATAAATTATATTTAGGATAAAAATCCTAATTATGCATCCAAAAGCCTTTTACATAAGAGAAGATTCATATCTCCAAAGAAAGTATTGAAACCTTAATCTATGTTCCTCAAGTAGAATGGTGGATAAGCATATGCACAATATATTATTCTTATTCTTCTCTTCCTAAACAAATGATGAAATGAGTATGTGCATATAGATGAATCTAAACCTAGTACTTTATGAAATTTTATCCAATAGGGTCATTCCAATCAACTCTCTATCATTATTGATAAAAACAATTCAAATCTAAGTCTAGGTTAGCCAAGGGTCCTCCTAGAACCTAAATGAGTTTTATCAATTAGATTACATGGTCAATTAGGCAAACATTATATCATAAACCATAAAAAATATTTTAGGAGAGGGAAGGGATAATCAAGGCATAAAATTACTATAATAGGGTGAAAAAGAGGAGGCAAAGCTTAGGGGAATGTTTTTAGGAGATAGTTGTGTACATAGCAAATGATAGTAAAGGGACAACAATCTTACAAAGTAACAATGGTCTACCCACCCCTTTATCGATGCACCTATTAAGGTTTACATTAGAGATATTGAGACTTGATAGGTTCTTAAAATAGATAAATCATCAATAATTGATAAATTTTGAAAATATTATGTGTATATATATTCCCCACTCAAAGTTCATCACATGTCACTTAGGTACAACATGGGATGGTGCTTTAGTAAAATAACATAGTAAAACAAAATGTTAAAGCTAAAACAAATTAGTGAGGATAAAATAATATAAATGAAAGGAAAAAATTAAAAAAACATACCTTTACTTACCTTCGTGTTATAGATAAAGAAGGAAATGCTAGGAATGTGAAGGTGTCCAATGTAGGGAACATTAGGCAAACCTATAAAAATTAGTGAAAATGAGTCAAAAATCTCAATTTTTAGAACATGTACATATAATAGATGAAATTATTCTCTATAATGTTACCATTTTAGAACATTTTATGATTCACTAAAAGAGATAGTAGAAACAAAGATATGATCAAATTATAGAATCTAGTTGTAAATATTTGAAAGGTAAAAAATTTTGTGTAGTAAATATAAATAGGGTGAAAAATAAATATATTTTTATTTTTACTATTTTGATAAAATAAAGCTCTTAAAGACCTTGTTTGATACTAGAGATCCATCATGGTGAGCAGATGATAGCTGAGATAAGGAGGAAACATAGTAGCTATAGTGAGTACAACACAGGGAAGCATTTGTGAATTTCAAAACTTTGAATATTTTTATTTGAAATTGAGATAAATATAGAAAATTGATTGGTAGGCAAATTATAGGAACCAAAATTAACACTATGATTTTTTTAGGTAAAATAGGGGTATACAAGGGTATTGGGTAGGAAGAAGTTATACTAATAAATTCCTAAGCTATTTATGGTAAATGGTCAAAAAGTCATCATTGTAAAAGAACAGAGTCGACCTAGTTGACATAGTCCATAAGGCAAGCTAAAAATGTAGGGCCAATTACATAGCAGTGGGCTGATTTAGTATGATAATGGGTGGTTGACTGTTTAGTAGTAGGTTGAGTTACTTAATAAGGGGAATAAAGCTAAATACATATGATAGGGCCACCTTAGTTTTTTGGATAGGGATAATGTAGTATCATAAAATGAGGCTAATTATATATGACAAGGTTGAGATAGTGTGCTAAAGTAATAATATGGCCAATGTAGTATTGAATATGATGATCTAGTTTGAAAAAAAAATGACCAATTTACTATTAAAAATAATATATAAGGATGATTTAGTATTAAATGGGTTGATTCTATAGGAAATCTAAGAACATGAGAAACTAAATCAAACTAATTGATTTAACAATTTAATTTTTGAATATGTAAGAATGTACTTGAATTTTTTATGATATGGAGATATGATAAATCCTTTATTTTTTGATATTTTTTAAGACATTGGAGGTATTTGTTATTTATAGATGCATCATATATATTTGATCAATTAACTAATGTGAATATAGCATGACTATTCATACTAGACTTTAGAAGCATCATGGGGATGAGGCATATCCTTTTTAGTGATGATATTATTGGCATGTTCCTTGGATCATGGGAACATGTGACCAATAATTTTTTATAGGTGGTGGATGGGGATACCATTTATGTGTGTATCACACTAAATGATGTCCATATTTTTTTTGGCACTACTAATAGGAGGGACACTAGTGATCATTTGGACACCAAATGATCTAGAGGAGAGGTGAGCACTAGTTCAGTGGGAAATGTGCTTAAATGGGATATACCCTAGATTGAGGGTGAGTTTGTATGAGGTATATATTATATATATTCTATAAATTTATAAGGCCATGATAATACTTTTGAAATCATGAGTGATGTGTCACAAGTTAGACAATAAGGTAATATTATACATGATAACCTTGTGTCAATCCATATTAGATTAGGGGGCTCTCTATGACTTTGGAGATGTCATATAGGTCTAGATCATGCATGATATGTATGGGATGTTATCTAAATGGAATAAGACAATAAATCTTATTATTTTATTGAGTGCCTAGATATATGAGAGGTTCCCCATGTATCCTCCATTTAGGTTGCCCCATGTGGTTAATAATAGGTCACCTTGAGTCATGTGATAGAGGCATGAGCATGTAGCTTGAGTTGTGCCCCATATACTAGAATTACATAGTATCACATGATGGGATATTATGTGGTATCCCTACATACACATCACTATTATAAGGCCTAATTGTTCAAACATTGCTATAGGGTTATCATGTGTGTGGCTCATAGGCTATTAAACCTTGTGGGTAGAGAAACATCTAGTGACACACTTTATAAGATAATTTGGACTCTCACACCTATAAACCCCTCTAGTAGTTCCTATTTATTGGGAATTATATCCAAGAGAGAGAAGGGAGAGAGGATGAATGGGAGTCCTAGTGGAGATACCTATGATGTATGCATATTATGATAGAGCATAGATTGGTTGAGTACGATAGTAGGTGTAAATAGGATGAGATGAAACGTATGTGGATGTAGGACCAAAGGAAAAACCATAATAGGCACCACAATAGTAGTATAAGTAGTAACATAAATGGCCAGCATAGCCACACCATAGATAGAGGCATTGTTAGTGAGAGAATCCATAGGTAAGAGTGACAACATAGGAGAACCCAATAACCACTCTATAACATATTTAGTCCATAGAGGCACCTCTGAGGATAAGATCATAGTGAGCTTGAGTGGTGACTCTGAGATTTGCACTGGTGTATAAGTGACCTATAGAGGAGTCACTTGGTGGATGAGTGGTTGGAGATAATATTCTAAGTGGATGAATAGATGATAAAATGGTGATTTATGATACTAGCATTAGAAAGAAATGTTGTAATTTAGATTTTAAGCTTTTATATAAGAAACTAGTTACATGTTATTATAATAGATAGATAGATTGATTTTGATATAGATATATGGTATAATGTCTATCTAGTTTTTTAGATATCTTGTAGTGGAGGATATTATATGGGGGTCTCTTGTTAGACCTACATATAATGACATTTTAGATTAGATGATGGCTACATATGACCCCACCATGATATATGATCCTATGGTGCCATCTACCATAGCTCAAGTTGGATAATTTAGATTAGTGTAGATGCACAATGATGTTTTAGTCATGTGAGGATGCATTGTAGCCAGTGATAGGGGTGGGAGAGGGAGATACATAGGCTTGGTAAGCCTTAACTCAAGAGAGGTCATGTAGATGGCTACCATTATCCAACTAGAATAGATGTAGCCATAGGCAACCAATCTATAGTGATAAGTGGTAGGTTTGATATCCTATGATACCTCATTATAGCATACCATTTAGAGGGGATAGCCCTATACATCTATCGGTAGCATGCCTAGGCCACATGATAGGTAGGATAAAGCCTAGCCTTAGAGATAAAGGTATTTTGTATTTTTTTCTTAGTATTGTATAAATAAAAATTACACACACACACACACACATTGATTTTGATAGTTAGATTTTATCTCATGAGTTATACATGGTTTTGGACATTGATGCATGGATATATTTCTTCATATCACATGTATTTTATAATTTGTTATATGTATATGATTTTCTTTTATAACATTATGTGATACACATGCATGGTTAAAAAGAAAAAGGCAAAAATGACTTGGAAAATATAAGTAAAAAAATGGTACTACACACTATATCATGATGGTAAATGTGTAATAACAAAACATGACTAAATATAATAAACCAAAGATGTTAATAAGAGAAACAAAATTTTTTAAACCATGTAAAATATTTTCCCCAAGTTAAAATAAGTAAAATCACACTATATCATGTTGGGAAGTATGAAAATAATGTAATAAAATGGAAAACACATGAAAATAAAATGGTATAAAAAAAAGATAATTACATCAATAAATCATAATAAATCATGTTGGGAAGTATAAAAGAGAAATAAAATTGGAAAAAATAACTTAAATTGATCACATTAATTTAATCTAAGATGTATGATTTTTTAAAAATGGTTGTAAGCATACATACAATCATAAAATAAGAAGAAAAAAGTAAAAGATTAATGAATTAAGAATAAAACATACTATATCAAGATGGGAAGCATATAAATGATGTGTAAGTCATATTCAATCACTACTTAACTCAAATTTGACACATTTAATTTCATTATCACTTGGGTATTATCAAATTTTGTGAGGAAGGTCTGGTCCTATCCATGGTCTTACATTGAAACTCATAAAAGGAACACCAAATAGGTGGAAATAAATGTGGGAATGATTTTAATATATATTTTTTTAATGTGGTAATTAATGAGGAAGGCCTGGTCCTACCCATGGTCCTATAATATAACTCAAAAATGGGATCCCTAGGGGAATGATTAATTAATAAATCAATGTTTCTCAAAGGGAAATATTAAGAATGTTTTAAATGGAAGAGGGAATGTAATAGGAATAATGTAGGAATATTAGGAGAAGACCTTAGAAAACATGAGGCATACTAAGGATATAGAAAAGACACTAAGTGGATAGTGATTATCAATATAACATGGATACTTATTCACAATAAGAATAAAGTTGTGTATGTTAAAAAGTGATATACTAAGATTGAATCATGTTGGTTGTATTAAACAAGAAAATATAAATGGACCTACCTTCCCAAAACATTTTTCCCATTCCTCAGGATCTCTTATAGAGCTATTATTCTACTACTAAGATTGGTTACTTGTGTGATATTAGAGTAGTACTAAAATATTTTTTTATTCTCCTTTTTCAATCTACTAACCTATTGCACCCGAATGGACCTTGACTCTATCATGAGGCCAACTATGGAGTTTGGTATTTGATTATAAAAAGAATGTGTGATTTGAATCATGTATTTTAGAGTGATTTGAATTTTAAAATTTGGCATATTACCTTTTTATATCATTGCATTTTGTTTAAATGATTTGGATTTTAAAATTTTATGTATTTTAATATTCTTCCTCCATACATATTTATAATAATCAACATGAGAGATAAAATTGATATAAATTAATGAGATTTAGACTTTGGCTAAAGTAATATAAGTATATAAAGACATGAATAACTAAAACACTTAGGCTTACCTATGAACTAGTATTTTATCTCAAGTTTCAACCATGTGTATGTTTAGTTTATGAACGGAAATAAGGGAATAAATGGATATTTACAGTGTATTGGTAAGATTGAGAATTAAAATGAGATAATTTTCTTGCTAACTGATGACATGGAAAAAAAAAGATTACTAAGGGGAGCCAATTTTGTATAACCAAGTCACAATACGTATCCATGTTGGATGATATAAGGTAGCAAATAATCATGAGAAAAATAAAAGAAAATCATGAAAAATAAATGAATTCCTAAACATGAGCATGTAGAAAGAATCAATAAGAACAAAATATGAAGGACATGAAACCATATACAACATAGAATGTGAAATATAAATATCCATGCAAGATAGATAAGTAAAGCAAAATTTGACACAGATTCAAAAGATATAATATAAAAAAGAAGAGTTGGATTACAAGTCCAATATAAAAATCATAATGAATATGAAAGTGAAGGAACACCATGCTATGTTCTTAAATATTGATAAATTTGTCCACAAACATTATCCATAACATCTATTATGTCTTTATAACACAAAAATCTAACTCTAATGAGACTTTAATTGATCATGAGCGAAATATATTAAAATACCTCCCATCAAATATCTTCTATAAAAAATGTAGGTATAGTGGAAGGATCATTATCATGAGGTCCCTTGTGCATGGAATACTCAATAATGTGAATATATGCTAGAATGGTATCTAAAATATAGGGAGGTGACACCACTAGTGGAGAAGGAACCATGAGAGGGGGAGAAAAGGAGGTGACATCCCTCATGTAATGATTCCAAGGCCTACCAAGTAAGATATTGTAGGAAAGGGGAAAATTGAATTTCATAACCTTCACTTGAATAGTAACAGGTGGGATGGTAAAAGGGAACCACACAATATTAGAAGCATAATCATTAAAGGGGGTGAATCAGTGATGTGAGAAAATCAACTTCAATTCTAATTCTTTTAACTCTTAACCATTCAACAAAATCATTCATGAAGCATATAAACCATTCATTGTAATGAACAAAGAACATAATGCAAAATCCAAGCATATAACACATAAATTACATGGGAAATACTCATGGGGGAGAAACCCACTTGAAATAAGATTTAAAATAATATTCTATAATTATATTTCTTCAATTTATATTGGCACCATCTTATCAAGGATTACCCACCCCTGAATTTATTCAAGCACACACTTGACCTTTAGCTACCATCAACTAGCAAGGAGGTTACAACCCCCTAGATGATCAAGCACAAACTCAATCACCTCCAAAATGATTTCCACATATGATATTATATCTTAAATTATTTATTATGTTATTATCTCTTTATAACACTTTCAAATATTCCTTTATACCTCATACAAGTGATGGTAGTTCATACAAACACAAATTTGTCTCTTACATAGGCATACAACAACTCTTTGTCTTCTTTACCCATTATACACATGCTCATGACATTGAGGCCATTAATAATTCACACTATAATATTTTTATATGTAAATAAAGTCTTTAAAAATCATAAATATCATTCATACACAACCTATTGACTACTCTTTCAGCATATAATCAATGCATTCTTAACTCTAGGTCATCTAAATAAATTATGCCTACTCATGTCTTAAATCAATATAAAACATACTAATTACCTTTAGCATCAATTTAAAATATTTATGAAATTTTAAACATGTTATTATAATTATTTTAACACCATCACACACTTTTTAAAATTCTCATACCATACACTTCATTCCTTAATTACCAAAACCCTTGCACCATGTCACCAAAACAAAATAGGCCTAAGAGCCTTAAAACAAATCTTCTTACTTGCTCATGACCTAAAAAAAACAATGTTAGACCCTTGTAGCATATTTTAAATTATTTTATTATTTTTTTCATGGCCTCTTACCCTTATTCAAATTTATATATAATAGGTTTCACTCTTCCATTGTCTAACTAGCATAATGAGGCAAAAATTGCCTTCTACATATGCATTATTCTTTCTCAAATCAATCTTCATTGACCAAAACATTGTATTTAACCCTTGATGAATCTATACCACTTAGATAAAAATAAATATATGTATTAGGACATTTTACATACAATGTACATCAACTAATTAATTCTTCCATGATTCAAATGGCTCAAAACAACATAATAGGCTTAGGTAAAACCTAAGCAATTAGCCCTCCATTAGGCCACACATTACACTTAGATGCCAATATTCCTTAACCAAATATGGAACCATTTTAAACAATTTAACACAATTTAATACATTCCAAGTTATGTTTAACAATTCATACAACACTTTCAATTCGCTCACTCACCTTATGAAACCTCTTTTAGCCCTTAAGCCTTCAATAAGTCCCATGGAGACCTAATTCATATTTATGTAACATTTTAAGACACTTTATTCTATATGGACCTTACCAATGACTCAAAAAAATTCAATAACTTTAAACTCATTATATACTATCCTTATCCATTCTCAATAAATATACAATCATTCTCTCATACTCTAAAACCTATGTTAGGTCTTAAGGACCTATTAGGCTTAACTAGCCCAAAAACATTATTTTCACAAATGAGGCTCAAACTAGATAAATATAGAATTTACATGTACAATAAACATATGTATTTAAATATTAATACCTTAATAACATCATACAATCCATACTTTAGAAGCAACCGCGGAGGGATGAGTGAAGAGGGAGCGCAGCCGTGGATGTGGCCATGCTAAAACCCTAACCTTCGCGGCCGCAGACTTTGGCAACTAGATCCCAGTATGCAAAGGGATTCATGGTGCTGGTGTGTGGTGTGGAAATTAGAAATAAATTATTGTGTGGTAATTTATTTTGCTTTGGATGTCCGTATTGTGGATGGAAACTGGGCTGGATTTCTAGCCTGAGTTGGACTACCATCTAGATTTGGTATACGAAGAAAATAGTGAACAGATGGTATTGCGTACAGAGAGAGCTTGGTCATAGGGACATTTGACCAATGTGCATGGAGAGGGTATGGCCATGGGGAGCACCCTGTATGGCTCCATGTGGCAGCTATTATTGAGAGGTTTGAGGATTAGGAGGGGCTCTGCCTCTCTCCTTTCACTGAAACCCTAGGTTTAGGGTTGAGGTTGCTACTTTTCATGGTTGGAGTCTATATCTAGTTATTTTCCATCACCTTATATTGGCTGGGGTCATGGCTCATGTTGGAGTGCTTCAAGACATTGGGGATTTCTTTGATGAAGTTTTGATTGCCATGGTGGTGAATCCTCTGAGCTTTGTAGAGGGATAGAATGGGTAGATGTTTGGTTGGATGGAATGGGCATTGGCAGTGATGGATCTCGGGCTTGTTTCTTTGATTGAGTGGTTGGGACTGGGGGATGGGGATTCACATCTATGAAGATCCCTCAAACCCTTCCTCATGTGTGCACAACACTATAATGTGAGATCTATTAGTGCGTGGAATTTTTTTGAAGGTTACAGGTCCTTGTAAAACCTAAGTACTTGTTTCAGGTTGTTTAGCCTAGTTTTGTTTAGGTTTCAGGTCCTTGTAAAACCTAGGTGCTTTTATTGGTCTATATTGGTGGTTTCAGGTCCCAGTAAAACCTATATTTTATATTGTTCTTCAGTAGGTTTCAGGAATGCCCTTCCTGGTGATTGTTAAGGATTTATCTTTTTTGATTTTGTTAAAGGGTTTCAGGGTCCCTTCAAAACCTGATTTTACCTTAATCTAAAACATCATACAATCCATAATACACCTTCATTCATCCTCCAAATTCTCACAAACACCACTCTAAGAAGCTTACTCAAACCTACAATAATTACAATCAACCAAAGACAACTTTTACCTACAATAACATCACCTCTATAGATATTCAAAACTAAAAATAACTTATAGGATGACATA
Organism: Torreya grandis; assembly: GCA_037957365.1. Classification (NCBI taxonomy): domain Eukaryota; kingdom Viridiplantae; phylum Streptophyta; class Pinopsida; order Cupressales; family Taxaceae; genus Torreya; species Torreya grandis. The sequence goes on along the minus strand of JARHVA010001000.1, from coordinate 2,549,268 downwards.
TATGTATTATAATTAATTTTTTATTTTTATACCAAAAATATTTTATTAATACTTTTTATTTTAAAATCATTTCTTTGCATCCTGGTTTATTAAGAAAAAAACATAATCAATAACAATCAATTCTCACATGTAATAAATGCAATTGTATGTATATTAAAAAATCACAATAAATTTTAATGGATATACCATTAAGTCTTATAACAATTTTATTATTACACCACCATTAAATTCATATATTATTAGAATTTGTAAACAAAATACTACTAACTGGTTTTCCTTTATTCATTGATATTACAAATTTGGCTAAGTATAGAAAATAATGAAATCTATGTGGGAGACCAAATTTGCACCACCATAAATTTTTATATACACCATATCAAGACCTTAAATTTTAAATTCATTATCTAGGAAAAAATATTAAAAAACCCATGTGACCACTTCATTTTGACACCTTAACATGTATGAATTATGATGTCATCAATTGATTTACTCAAGAAGATCTACCAGGTTGACTAGGAGATGACTAGGATCACTTAGACCCTCACAATAATATTCCAATGGATTCCTTTCACTAAAATAAGTATAAAAATAAATCCTTACACCTAATTTGACCCCTCAAACATTGTAAATCACCTCAAAGTCCTACACACATGATATCCACTCTCAAATCCATTTGGAATCTATCACTTTGTCATTAATGCATTATGTACTAAGATCACCTGACATCAATGATAATCAATGCATATCAAGAACATTATAAAAAATATCACCCTTTTTCATTGATGGAAAACACCTTTTTATAATTTTCTCTCCCAAATTAAACAACTCATTCATTCTAAACTTTCTCCCCCTTTGACATTAATGACAAAGGGTCTCTTCCTCAACATGCCATCTTGATCCTTGGACCTGTCAAACTATTCATAGAGCTTCAAAATATCCCCATAACATCATTCTCATCTCATATAACCTATTATGAAACCATACTCAACCATATAATCTATTTTTAATTGAAACATCTCACATATGCTCCCCCTAATTCTATTCATACCTTGAATATTATCATTTTGAAGAGAACATACCTCTATCTGAATTTCTCTTTGATTATTGGTTTATAGAAAACATGCCCAAAATTCACATACTCCTTAGTAAACCTGAGTTATCTCCCCTTAAATAAACATTCCATATGAAAAAAACCAAAATATTTCAAACATACACAAGAAAACTCTTTCACAAGAACATACCTTGAATGGTGCCATCTTCATCCACACATAGGTTACCACAACTATCCGACATCAATTTATGAGACAACTAAATTAAATATTGATCTTACTGGGATGAAATGACTTATTTAAATGGTATAAAAACTTTCTCATATTAATTAAACAATCATAACTGATCTAAACAATAAGAACATGCTCAACAAACCTTCTCATATGAAAAGCAACTAAATTTACCTGAATCCATGCTTATAAGAGCTCTTGAAGCTACCAATATGAACAAGCTTCCTCCTTATGTCATATATGAATGAAATATGATTAAATTAATACATTAGTTATACTTAAATATGAACTCATACTCCTAATATTTGTTCTTTAAGAACCTCTCTCTTGCACACGAAAAGATACTCCTCTCCTAAGTCACTTCAAAGAGATATATTGCAAATAAAGATACATAACTTGAAAATATCATACCTTTTCATCAAGGTAATACCTCTTAGCATACCATAACCTCATTTAATACTTGAATATCATCATTTTATACCTGGTCACCAAGTTTTTTTACCAAACTCATTGTAAAACATATGATACACCATGTCAAGGGTTTCTATTGTTTAAACCCTTATACCAACTAAGGACAGTAAAAGTAAGATCTTCTTCCATAAATAATTTAAAACCTTTAAATCACTTCTCAAAGATCTCAATACGTGATATAAATATTTAAACATATTTAAATCAATTGAAATAATCCATACTAAATTATATGCATATCAAGATAAAGAACATACATTGACCCAATGACTAGTTTCTCACTTATCAACCTTACAACACCATTCCATGATGCTTCAAATGACTGAGTAATTCATCTATGAATCATAATATAGAGACCTCACATTTTATGTATCTTATAACACCTTAAAATTAGGATATTACCAATTCTCCATACTCTCACTAGTTTGCTTGTCTTTTCTAAGTCTCCTCATAGGCTTGATTGGCTCATCCATCTTCTCTTTGACTCCTTTGTCAACATGCCCTAATAAATATCATTATTCTCTTGCCTTCATATATACCATAGAAAAAAAACATCTTGACTGATATACTCATCATCAAATTCATTATATATTTCAATATGATCTCTCTTAATAGTCTTGGCTCTCCATATCCATGTATGACCTATTCCTTACACACTGGGAACTCCATACAACTTGTTTTGCCTTCAGAACTCATTCAACCTATTATTAAAATATTATTTACTATTACCAAATCTAGAACATTTTAAATAAATAATATCATTCATACCCTTTTTTTTATGATGGATATTATCTCATTTTTACATTTTACTTCTTCTTTTACAATCTCTTGTAATGTGACCAAATTGATTGCAAGCATAACATTGTTTATCAGATGAAGTGACAAAGATAAAGGCATTGGGACACCTTGATAGTATTCTTTAATTATTTTTCATGATATCATACTTATTTAATTTATTCAACTCCTCTTGCTCAACCTTTCTCATTTTAACCACTATCTTCTCATGCTCAACCTTTCTTATTTTGACAACTCAGTTTTCATGCTCAAACTTCAAGGAGCTTAGCTTGGTTTTCAATTGATCACACTCTACCTTCTTTGACCTCAAAATTGATATTTCAACCTCTAAATTATTTTTAATATCATGAATAGTAATATTGTCTTCTTTTTTTGTTTCCATCATTATCTCAAACTTGGTTTCAAGATGACTCACCTTTCCTTCACATTTTATAAAGGACTTGACCTGCTCTATAAGTTTTTTGATGATTTTTTCATATTCAACTTCCTTGAGTTAGAGTTACTCAACCATATATAAAAATAAATAATATGATCTTTAATACATTTTACCATAAATATTAATTAATGATTATCTTTCCTAAGTTGGTTAGCCATTTTATGCTTCTAGGTATCAAGCCTTCCTGAGGACTTGCTTTGATACCAATTATTGGAACCATAATCACTAAGAGGGGGTGAATCAATGATTCAAGAAAATGAAATAAAATTACAATTATTTAAAATCTTAACCATTCAAAAAACTCATTCATGAATCATATAAACCATTCATTACAATTAACAAAGAAAATAATGCAAGATCGAAGCACATAACACATGAATTACGTGTGAAACCCCCATGGGGGAGAAAACCCAATTAAAACAAGATTTGGAATTATATAATATAATTATATTTATTCAATTTATATCATCACAAACTGATCAAGGATCACCCACCCCTCAAGTTAGTCAAGCACTCACTTGAACTTTAGATAACATCAACTAGAAAGGAGGCTACAACCCCTAGATGATCAAGCACCAACTCAATCACCTCCAAATTAATCTCCACCTCTAATATGATATATTAAATACATAATGATGGTATTATATATTTATAACACTTTAAATCCTACCTTTATACCTGATACAAGTGATGGTAGTTCATACAAACTTAAATCTACCTCTTATATAGGCATACAACAACTCTTTCTCTTCTTTACCCATTATACACATGTTCATGAACTTGAGGCCATTCATAATTCACACTCTTATATTATTATATGTAAAAATAATCTTGAAGCATCATAAATATAATTCATAAACAACCTATTAATTACTCTTTCAGCATATAATCAATGCACTTCTTCACTCTGGGTCATCTGGACAAACTAGGCCTAATCATACATCAAATCAATACAAAACTTACTGATTACCTTCAACACCAGTATCTAATCTTTATGAAATGTTTAAAATTTTATTCTAATTCTTTTCATTCCCTCACATAGTTATTTAAAGTCTCATACAATTCACTTCATTCCTTAATTACCAAAACCCTTGCACTAGGTCACAAAAGCAAAATAGGCCTAAGAGCCTTGAAACAAATCTTATCACTTGCTCATGACCTAAAAAAAAGTGTTAGACCCTTATCACATTAAAAATGATTTTATTATATTTTTAATGACCTCTTACCCTTTTTAATGTTCATATATAATTCATTTTACTCTTCCATTGTCTATCTAACACAATGAGGCCGAAATTACCTTCTACATATGAATTATTCTTTCTCCAATCAATCTTGATCAGAAACAACACTTTAATTAACCCTTGAGGCATATATACCACTTAGATAAATATAAATATATTTATTATGATAGTTTAAATTCAATTTGAATCAACTCATTAGGTTTCCCATGCTTAAAATGGCTAAAAACAACACACTAGGCTTAATCAAGACCTAAGCAATTAGTCCTCCATTAGGCCACACGTTACAATTAGATGATAATATCACTTAGACAAATATGTAACCATTTTTAAAAAATTAAAATAGTTTCATACATTCCATATTTATGTTTAAAAATTCATACAACAATTTCAATTCACTCTCTCACCTTATGAGACCTATTTTAGCCCTTAAGCCTTCAATAGGTCCCATGGAGACCTAATTCACCTTTATGTAACATTTTAAGCCACTATGTTCCATATGGACCATAAAAATTAGCTATAACACTTCAATCACTTTACCTTTAGTTTCTATTATCATTATTCATGCTCAATAAACATCAAATCATTTGCTCATACTCTAAAACCTCCATTAGGTCTTAAAGACATGTTAGGCTTAACTAACCCAAAAATATTATTTTCATAAATGAGGCTCAAACTAAATAAATATATAATTTACATTTACAATAAAAATATGTATGGAAATATAAATACCTCATAAACATCATCCAATCCATAAGGCACCTTAATTTAACCTCCAAAGGTTCATAAACACCACTATAAGAAGCTTACTCAGAACTGCAATAATTAGAGTCAACCAAAGTCAAATTTTAACTAAAATAACTTCACTTTTAGGGACATTAAAAAATATAATTAAATTTTAGGATTATATATATATATATATATATATATAGTCATTCTAATTAATATTTTATTTTTATACTAATAATAGTTGATCAATACTTTGTCTTTTATAGTCATTTATTTGCACCCTAGTTTATTAAAAAAAACACATAGTCAACAATAGTCAACTCTTACATGTAATAAATGAAATTTTAATACCATTCAAAGATCCTAATAAATTTTATTGGATATCACTTTAATTACTCTAACATGTTTATTTTTACACTACCATCAAATTCATCCATTATCAAAAGTTATAAACAAAATACTACTAACTCATTTTCCTTTATTCACTTGATATTACAAAGTTGGCTAAGTATGGAAAATAGTGAAATCTGCCTGGGAGACCAAATTTTCACCACCAAAACTTTTTATAGACACCATATCAAGAACTAATATTTAACCACATTATCTAGGTACAAATATGAACAAACCCATGTGACTACTTTCTTCTTACACCTTCACACATGTGAATGTTAATGTCATCAATCTGTTTACTCAAGAAGATCTACCAAGTTGACTAAGATAAACTAAACCTTCACAATACTATTCAAATGGATTCATTTCACTTCCATAAGTAAACCAATCACTCTTTACCCCATATTTAACCCCTCAAACATGGTCAATCACCTTAAAGGCCTACACACACGATATGCACTCTCAAATCCACTTTGAACCTATCACTTTGTCATTAATGAATTATATACTAAGATCACCTTGACATCAAAAAAATAAATTCATATAAAGATCATTATCAACACACACAACCTAAAGGAGTCATTTTTCATCAATCATAACCTTCACATGTTTATGCATGGATTTAATATTACACTCAGAATATCTAAGAGTTTTAATGAAGTTGAGGGAGGCAAAATAAGTACCTAAACCCTTATCAATCAAGGCATGATTGACTTGTATATCACCAATTTTAATGTTGGTAAAGATTGGAGGATCATCTACATAAAGAAAAATCTCATCTAGGATCATGGAAATAATAAGAAATTTGAGAGAAAGAGAAGTGTCCATGGTTTTGTCAACATGTATAGACATCTCTTCACATTGTTTTAAGATATTATCTTATGACCTATATAAGGTAGTTTCACATCCTATGAGAGTAATATGAGGGAAGTTAATTTTGAATAAGAGTTGCATCAAGTAGTTGTGGTGATGTAGATAAGTTAGAATGAGTTTAATAAAGGGTATTTGAGATGGGATATTGGTAAGTTCCATGATAGTGTCCCATTCATCATAACCCTTAATTGTATTTATAAAGAGAGGCACATAATGTTGGAGCAGTTACTAATGAGTAGGACTAGAAGTAAACTTAAACTTGTTTTGGTAAGATTTGGATAGCTTATTTTGGGGATAAATATTTTAATTGTATTGAGAGGTTGATTTTCATTTTTCAAGTGATTGGTTTGAAATAAGTGTTAGATAAGGTTGAACAATGTTATTGATGGATAGAGAGGTTGGGGAAATTGTCTAAATAGTTTGAGAGGTTTTATCTAATAGAGGTGTTGGAATTAGTTCTTGAAAATAGATGAGGTCCTCTTTCCCTGACTCTATTAGGTAAGACGGGGAAGAATCTTGGATAACACAAAAAATTTGGGATGTTTGGTGTGTGTGTAGGGGATGAGAATCAATGAAAACAACTACTCTCTACATATTAATCATATTTAACACATTATTTTTTGGATTTTGGTTTATAATACTTTAAATATTTTTGGTGGAAGGAGTAGGCTTGTCATTATTACCTTGATGATTTAGAAGGGGGTATTTATAGATGGCCAAATGAGTATTAGGCTGGTTTAAATCTTGATTTTTATTTTGTGTTTCATGAACTTTGAAAGTGATGTCATAAGATTGTTGGAATTTATAAATCATTGAATCATGATTGAAATTTAGATGAAAGGAGTAATTCCATAGTTAAGTTATTTAATTACATAAAAGAATTATGAGAGTGACCCCAACTAGCATGAAACCAACAATTTTTTTTAGATCATACCATGATTTCATAGGTTGAGTGGGGTCAAGCTATAATAGAAGAGGCTTTAGTAGATGCTTTTGGATTTATGCTAAGGATAATGGATTTTGAATAGTTATGTTGTTTATTTGATAAAATTGAGGATTAGGGGTGTTTTTTAAAGGGGAAGTTTTCTCTAGAATAGGGTTGAGAGTAATAGCCTGAATATTACAAATGGTATCATAAGAGTCAGTGACAGCATCATTAGTAGCATGATGATTTTTATTTTTAACAAACATGTGAGTGTCCATGAGAGGTTGGGATGGCATAAACTAATGCATGAGAAAATCCTGGCACTTGCCTTGGTCAATGGCCTCTTCCAAAGCTCTTGGAGAAAGGGATTCCTAACCTCATATTGCAACTTGGGATAAAGAGAATTAGTGAATAGATTAAATAGATTATCATCTACCATGTTATGATCACACTTATTATATAATGTCTTACACTATTTGATGAAATATTGTGTGGTTTTAGTTTCAAGTTTCTTATAATTGACAAAATGATTTAATGTATTCTCAGGGAGGTCACTAGTTTGAAACTCTTGTACTATAGAGTTAACTAGATCTTCCAAGCTAGTGATATAATGGGACTTTAGTTAACTATATTTTAAACTATTGTATTAAAGAGTTGACTAGATCTTCCAAGATAGTGATGTAATGGGACTTAAGTTGATTATACTAATCTAAATTATCTCCAAATAGGGTTTTCACAAATATCTTTGTATTAGAAAAAGTGTTTAACTTGACCAAATATTTGTAGAGATTACCAAACATTTTTATGTAAGTTAGGATCAGTTAACCCATTGTAACTAATGGTAGGTGTGATACCTCCTATATCTTTGTTGGAAATTTAAGATGTAAGTGGTTGATTTTTAATATGTTTAATTATTATGTTAACAATGGGTGGTTAGGGAATGAGGTTTTCATGGGAATCCCTAATGTGGGATGGGGAAATTTTGATTTTATGCTTCCCATGGAAATTGTTCAGTTTATTTTGAATATGAATAAGGTGATTCTGTATTTGCATCATTTGATTAGAATTATTATCTTGAAAAGATTTTAATTGATTAATATTTTGCAACAAGAATTGATGGGTTTGACTGGTATTTTGACAAGTTTGCACAACATGTGAGGCATTACCATTAGTATTAGTGGTTTGGGTTCCAATATAAGTAGTGGCATGTGTGACACTAGTGGCTTGAGAGGCATTGGTAGAAAAAAAACACTAGTAGCATGATTAACACGTATAGCGAAAGATGAAATAGTGGCATGCTTACTATTGGTATAAAATGATGCACTAGTGGAGTGATTGATAACGAAGGGTCTTGTAAAAGGCACACTAGATATTGAACCTGCCATACTAGTAGATAAACATGGCATGGAGGTTGAATAAATCAATGAAAAGGAGGTCATAGTATGATAAGGAGTCAAAATATAAGGGAGAGGTTAAAAGTAAAAGAAGGTATCACCCCTAAATTTTTGAGAGAATGTGGGAGAAGTTGAATGGGGTTATTCTATTTGACCACTTATCATGAGATTGTAAATAGTGGAAGGGTTTTTTCCCTTATGTTAAGCAAACCCATTAATGAAAAAATCATTTCAAGAGTGTATTATAATGTTGGTTTTTCTTCTATGGAAAAAATAGGGTTACAAATTGAAGATGAATGAGGAAGAGTCCCATTATTTGTACTTCAAGTGGCCACATACACATTGATATCATCTCAAGTGGAATCCATAAGTGGTTGATGGGGAAACCAATTGGGATTGGTAAATCTCATCATATCTATTAAGTTCAACTCTATTTTGTCCTCAAATAAGAAGTTCATGATGAAATAAAAGTGTTAAAAGGAATGATTGAAAGACAAAATTAGAAATAGGATACTGAGTCAAGTTGGTCAACTATGTTTTGTAACCCAAGGAATAGTATAAAAAGATAAGGATACAAAGTCATTTAGTTTGACTGTGCATTACAATCAAGAAGTCTAAATAGGCTAATAATGATATAAAATCATGTAATTAGACTGTGTACTAATGAACAAAGAACTAAATAGGGAGAGAAGAATGCATAGTCATGTAGGTTGACTATGTATTGTAGGTAGGAAGGTGTATTAGTCTATAAGAGACTGTATCGACAAAGATGATAGTGTGCTAAAATATGGGATATTATTATAAGATAATATAAATAATTAATTAAAGTAAGCACATAAATAATTAGATCCATGTGACTAATCCAATTGGAGCACACATCACAAAACTTTCACCAATGTTGACCAATGCATGTTTTGTAATACAACACATAATGATCAAAGAGAAAGCAACAAATGAAAATTAAATTTTAACTAGTTGGTCATCTTAAATTTTATGAAGCTATAATAAAGTGTGATTTTAATGTGATATGAAAGTTGACTAAAAAAAATAACTAAAAATCATCTAAGGATGGTTTCATGACATTTAGACTAAAAGAGATATGTATTGGTGATGGTACTATCTTGATATTGGGTCTTACCCCTTTACTTCATAATCCCATAGTAATAAATGTGTTAGGTTCTTTGGTAATATATACCATCAACCACATATTTATATTTATCTAGGAAACCAAGTTAGCTTCCCCTTGGGTGATGAAATCCAAGTAGATAGGCCTTGGGAAGATATATGTTTAAAAAATTTTGAATGTAAAGTGATTTGATAGTATGTGAAAAAGAGTAAAATAGTGTAAATAAAATGGTAATTTGAAAAACCATCTATTTAAGATATGTGAGTTAATTTATACAAACAAACAATTGAAAAGTAAAGGTGAATTAATTACTAGCAAATATATGTTAATTCCTTGATTAATAATAGTATTTAGGTGTCACTGTATGAAAACATTAGAAAATAGAGCTCATTGGGTCAATATTTTTTTTTAAAATCAAGGTCTTTATGAATAAATTTGAATAGGTCAAATATATCTCTTATAAAAAAATAGACTATAGAACAAAGTTGACCAGGTCATTCTAATTGACTATAGCATTGAAATTTTATACGCTATAAACTTGTGAACAACAAAACTAAAGGAAGAACTGAAAAGACATAGAGAGAAAATAAAGGAGCCTTTGTTGGATTGAAGATGTTTTAGTTTGAAAATTTTATGCTGAGATTTCAAATGTTGCTTTTAAAATTCTACCAATTGGGTTGACTAGTTTGACCAAGTTTGAAAAATCCTATGTGTTGAAGAAGAGATAATGAATAGAGTCAACATGTTTGACCATGTTTGTTGACCTATATGTTGACATAATAAAATAGTAGACAAATTCAAAATATTATACTATGTATGATAATAAGGAGGTTAATAAGATCACTATGTTGAATTGCTTGATCCACTAACCTGTAATTGTTGAAGCCCTGCATAGATACTATATAGTCATTTTGAAGTGATTGTGTTAAACATGTACACAGAAAGTTATAACTATGTCAACTAGTTTGATATAATACTATAAATATAGAAAAATATAAATGATGAAAAAAATTGTGATGTGAAATAAAACTTTCAAGGGTTTGATTCACATTAGGTTCGCCACAATGTATGCAAATATAAATGTAACAAATATATAAATCAATCCTGGCTTAGACAAGATAAATCTTACATAAACTTCTGATTATTGATACATTATATGTTTAGGGTCATGACCAGGATGGATCCATCAGACGTATCTAAGAGATCTCTTAACACAATAATATCACTAGGGAGGAATCCAAAGCCTCTAATCAAGAAAAACTATGCAATAACCCTAGCTAGGTCCTATGTTTTCATATTCACTATGAATAAATGACCAAATAAAAAAAAGTTTCTAATATAGTGCTCACCAAATCTTGTGTCACAAAGAGGTGGTAATAAACATAAAAGTAAACATGCATAAAATATATTTTCTCATGTAAACGTATATGAAATCCTAATAAATGGGAGAATTAAAAATGCAAATCCATCTACTCTTATAAAGGAGGAACAAAGTTAAGAATAATTACTTTTGAAGATGAACCCATCAAACCTCAATGTCTCCCTTAGACAAGGTGTTTTATAAGAGTTTATTGTATTAATGTTATCACTTGTATTTTCACCTTTGAGGAGATTCTCAACTCTCCTCATTTAAGTGGCACAATTTAAACACCTCTAGGTTGTGGGTAGTCTAAGAATAAGGTAATCTATAGATAGGGATAGTTCCTTTTATGTACCACTTTTAGATCACTACTAAACCTATGCTTGTAAGGAAAATTGAGAGAAAATTAAAAGCAAACTATTATGAAGGTGGTGATACACTAAATTAAATGATAAATACTAAATAATTTCATGTCACACATGAGACCAAGAGACTAAATAGGCATACATTTATCTAATCTAAATCTTCTCACATCAGTATTTCATTATGAGGTTATGATGAATGTTTAGTCTAGGAGGACTAGACAAGAGGCCTATAATGGCACTATTGAGTAGAGTAACTAAATCAACCTTGACACTTCATAGAACACTTCACATGACCTACAGGAATAATCTTTCAAGTTGTAAATAGGTGAGAGAATGAGACAATAGTGCTAAAGAAATAACAATAATTACTAATCAAGATCAACAATTTAAGTGAAAAAACTATGAATAGTTGTTGACACTTAGATTTGCACCCTTAAATAGATGCTCAGTTCTCCACATCCAAGTAGTAAAATGGAATCATCTCTCTTTTTTTGGGTAACAATTTCCTTGAGATGAATCTCTATATTAGGGGCTAGCTCCCCTTGATGCACCTTTAAAACTCTCTCTAATCTATCATGTGTATATGAAAAGGGTTAACAAAAATAGTGAAGGAAAAAAAATGGTGATGCACCAATATGAATTATCCTCATATTGGAATGAAAATATATTACTTAAAGGTAAATAAGGATGTTTCACACAAATTCACAATAGAAAGAAATTGCTACATCAATATTTCATAAGTTAGATTCAAGAAGGTATTTGAAACTTAGGAGTGTGCCAAATGATTCCACAAAGGGAATACACATATACTACTTCTAAGACTCTTATAAACTTAGTAAATAATACTAACATATACCTAAAACAACATCCATTTTGCACATTGGTAAGTGACCATGGATTGACATGCTAAAAAAGTAACTTTTCACTACTCATTATCAACAAGATTCAAACCTATACTCAATAGTACAATGTGTGAATGGTGAAATCATTTGTATTTTTATTTTAAGAGTTCTACAAGTAAAAATATAGCTAGATTTTTTCCAATAACCATTAGAGGATACAAAATGAGCAAAGAGAATGGATATATATAGCCTTTGAGAGAGAGGTCTAGCCAAGGGAGTTCAAGGGTCACTTAGAAATATGTCACCCCAAGAAAATAAATAGTTACATTACATTATATAAGATAATTTTTCCATGGTTACATCAATGGAATCAAAATATTTTGAATTGTATTTTTCTATAGATGAGTCCATCTTTTGAAAATTTGTTTTGACATTAGCTACTCTTTGCTAGCTTTTTGAGATATGAAATGGTATAACAACTCAAACCATAGACTTGGTTATTCCCACTTGCTATACATTAGACATTTAGAATTATGACATTTTTCACTTCCACATTCATCTTTAGGTTATTTCAACTTTGTTTTTTAACTCCAATGAATATTCTTTGCAGCTTGAAATTGACATTCTGTGGGCTGGACAAATTGTTTGAAGGAATTTCTTTGTATTTTTTACTAAGTGCCCTCCATAAAAATAAAAGTGCCCTTCACCTTGTTGAAAACATACCTTCATAAAAATGAAAGTGACCCTTCAAACTTTGAAATAACCATTTGAGAAATTTGAAATGGTCCACCTTTTCTCTGAAACAATCCTTTAGACTTTTTTAAAAGGTCCCTTTAGGAAAATTGAAATGCCCTTCAGACTTTTTGTGAACTACCCTTCAGAAAGGCAAGTTTTATATCAAAAATAATAAAAGTGACCTTTCAAAAGAATTGAAAATTTCCTTTGGCTTGAAAAAATCCTTTAGAAAAGTTGTCGCATACACTTCAGGAAAAGTGCAAGTGTCCACTTTCAAAAGAAAATTCCCTTCAAGAAGGTAGTAAATGTACCCTTCAAAAAAATGAAAGTACCCTTCAGAGAAATGAAAGTTCCCTTTGGATTTTTTGAAGTGGAACTTTTCAAAAGGACAAAACACCCTTCAAGAAATTTGAAATGAGCCAAAGTGCCCTTTAGAAAAAATGAAAGTGTCCTTTATCTTGAAAAATTCCTTCAAAAAAGTTTTAGCATACCCTTTATAAAAGTTATCTCAGATAATTTTCCCTAAGGAATTATGTCGAATGAAAGCCTGAAAGAAATAAACTTAAGGGAAAAAAGCTTGAAATAATTTTTTTGAAAGAATTTGGTAAATTCTTAAAACAAAAACTTGAAATAATTCATTACAAAGGACTTATCCAAAGGACAAAATAACAAAGCTTTCAAAAGCAAAACACTTAGGTTTTTTATATGTAAACTACTTCAGCTTTGTATAAGAACACTTCTTTGGAATGAAACCTACATATTAGACTTGGAAAAAGGTATAGACTCATATGTTTTTATGAAAAAGGGGTACCCAATTTTGACTTAAAGTGCAAAAATTTAGTTATAAAATTGGTGAATCATAGGGGTAGTATGCCTGCTATACTAACCAAACAAGTAGGCTTATCCAACTCATAGCTAATAAAGTCAATGGATTATGTAAGATGAATAACAAGGATTATTCCAAAACAAAACACAATGAAATACACCACACAACAACAACAATATCAATCAAAGACCACAAAAAATAATACTAGGACAAAATGACACATGTGCATAAGCACTCAAGGAACACAAGAAAATTTTGAAACTATGTACAAAAGAAAACCAAAATTTAGTAACAATGTTTTAGATATATCTCATTGACTGGTATATATAGGTCCTATCCATCCAACCTTGAGATTTAGAAATCATTGTGTTATTTACACTATGTGATCATATATGGGCCACTCCACAAAGCATCAAACTTTGTGTGTCTCCCAGTCTTGGCCCTATCTTCATCCCATTTTAGGATAATGTCTCCTTCTTTAAAACTCTTTGGCATGGATTTTTTATCAAAATAATTCTTTGTTTTCTCTTGGTGAGTTATCATGGTTTGCATAACTTGATCTCTTGTCTCTTGAAGCTCCATCAACTCATATAACCTATTATACATGCTCTCATTATCCATTAACTATAGCTGATATGTGAGGTCTAAAACTGGTAACTCAAGTGAGATAGAAATCCTAACCTTCCTTCCATACACAAGTGTGTATGGTGAGTTATCAATTACTCTTTTTGGGTTGATTCTATTATTCTAAAGGGATATCTTCAACTGGGTGTCCTAATTCTTTTAATTTTCCTCCATAGTTCTCTTTATGATCTTGATCAAATTCTTATTTTTGGACTTAGCTAGTCCATTTCCCTGGGGATAGTAGTTCAAGGAGGTGCTAAGATAAATACCATGTTTCAAATCCCACTCACTTATTCTTATTCCTAAGAAATCCAAGACATTATCTAAGATAATTATTGAAGGATCTCTAAACCTAGTTATTATACATTCATAGAAATCAAGGACTAAAATTTCATTGGCTTCTTTCAGAGCTATAGCCTCTACCCATATTTTAAATCAATCGGTAGCAATCAACACCCACTTATGGTGAAAACTAGAAGGAGGATTGATTAGGCCTATGAAATATAAACCCCATTGTAAATAAGATTACTCAACCTAGATTGGGTGAAGAGGAAATGTAGCTAGCTTTTATTTATCATAAAATAGAGCACACTTTTGGCACCCAATCATGGGTATCTTTGAACAAGCTAAGCCAAAAGTATCTATCCCTCATTATCTTGGTAGTTATGGTTCTAGGAGTAAAGTGAAAACCAATTGGTCCATCATGGAACTCATGTAACACTTTGTCAATCTAATCTAAATCAATACATCTCAATAGCATACCTAAAAAGTCATTCCTAAATAGTACTCCATCAACAAGTACATAAGGAATGGATTTTAGCCTAAAATACCTTCTCTTGGCCCTATTAAGACCTTTTGAAACTCACCAGTTTAAAGGAAATGAATCATATCTTGTGTCCAACTCCTCATAGTTGAAGATAAAACTATTTTAGGGTCATCATGGATTGCCAGAATAACCTCTCTTTACTATTTTAAGTGTAAAGAAAGATGTTCACATAGTCCTTTTCCCTCCACTAGATTGGTTGTTTTGATCTCCACATCATACTCCACCACTTTGGTGATCCAACTTGCCCTTTTATCTTTCAAATCTCTACTCAACATAAAGTCTTTCACACTAGGATAAGGCACAAAAATGTGAATCTTATTATTACATAATAATACCTAGATTTGTTTAAACTCTTTATGATTAAAAGCACTTACTTCTCAATATATGTGTACCTTATCTCATATCCTTCTAAACATTGACTAAAGAAGGTAATAGGTTGTTAAAAAAATTCATCATTATATTTAGTAAGCATTACAGAGATTACCTCTTCATTCCCAAAAGTGTACAAATTAAAGTCCTTGGAGAAGTTTGGGCCTGCAAGAGTAGGAACTTGAACAATGGCTTGTTTGATCTCAAAAATTTCTTTCCTCCTTCCTTTCCAAGTGAATATCTCATCCTTCCTTAGCATGGAGGTTAAGGGTTTGACCAGGTTAGTAAAATCAAGAACAAACCTCCTAATGAAATTTATCTTACTAAATAATATTTTCAAACCCTTTTTATGCTTAGGAAAAGATAATTCCAAGATGACACTTACCCTTTTTGGATCAATGGATAGACCTTACTTTGAAATAATATGTCCTAATAGTTTTCCTTCATGAATAGAAAACACACACTTATTTAGGTTTAGGGAGATCCCAAACTTTCTACACCTCTCAAAAATCTATCTTAGGTGATTCAAATGATTTTTTGCTTCCTTGGAGAAAACTTTCACATCATCACGATATATCAATACAATGTCATTGATTAATCCTTGAAAATCCATATCCAGTGCATGTTAAAAAGTAGCTCCAGTATTTGAAAATATAAATGACATATTTATATATGCATATGTCCCCCATTTAGTGTTGAAGGTTGTTTATTATTGGTCACTTTCTTTCACCAAAATTTAAATGTACCCAAAATAACCATCTAGGAGGGAAAACCTCTCACTACCTACCACCACTTAAAAAATTTGATCCATGAAAGGGAGGGGATAATGGTCTCTCAAATAAAATCTATTCAAGTCCCTGTAATCCACACACAACCTAATCTCTCCATTCTTATTTCTAATAGGGATTAGGTTGGCTAGCCAAAAAAAATGCTTGATGGGAAAGATGATTTGGGACTCAATTAGTTTGATGAGTTCTTTCCTCATGAGGGGCTCAATATTGGGATTGATTCACCTTTATATTTGCTTGATGGGTTTTGAATTTTAATCTATCTTTATTGTGTGTTGATACAAGCTTTGGTAAAAATCCTTAAAATCACTATACTACCATGCAAAAATATCACTAAACTCCTTGCATAATTCAATGAAATTATGTTTTCCTTGACTAGTGCATACCTTCCCAAGTGAAAGTATATTATCTTTAAAGATTTATACCCTTTAATATTTCTCTTTCTTGGTTTTCATGCTTACCTTCTCCTTCTTGAGATATTCATATTAATTTAATATGCTTTCAAGTGTCATTAGGACTTTAGGAAGCTTGTTGGATTTTAGTTGGATAATCAACCCTCCATATTATTATTGAAGATTAGATTTATTCTTTGTAGATAAATTAGCTTCTTCTTGTAGAAATAGGGCTATCTATTCATCACTCTCAAAAACATACCAATTGGTGACATTATCTATTATATAAGGTCTCACAATCACTTTTAGATGAGGTTGATTCTTATCTTCTCTTATGCCTTTTACAACATCAACTTGAGCACCAATATATGCCAATCTATTAGCATTATTATTATATTCCCTTGGAATAAAAGTGATATTAAATGCCATGAAGTATTATACAAAGTCCAAAAATTTATGCTTATAAGACTTGAGCAAGGAGTTCTTGGTCAAATTCTACCCTCTAACTTGATTGATGGCAAGCTCGCTATTACCAAACACTTAAAATTCTTTGAAACCTCTTTTTCTTGCCCACTCAAGGCCATGAATGAGGGTTCATATTTTGATACATTACAAGAAAAATAGAAATAAAATTTGAAAGTTGAAACATACCTTTCCTTTAAAGGTGAAACCAACATAGCTCCACCACCTACCCCAGTCTTGATTTTAGACCCATCAAAGAAGATCTACCACAAGCCATTCACATCCTCACTAGATTTCATCAAATTGGGTATGAAATATTACTTATAATGCATATAATATACTATAGGACCAGATTACTCAATAAAATTGTAAGTATAATGCACATATTTGTCATATCCCCACTCATATAAGAACAAATTAGAAACTCCTTCAAGGGAAGATGATGGGGATTGATCAATGTGAAACTCCTCTTCATCAATGATAGCATAGTTAAAATTTTATACCTTAGATGAATATGGTTCCAATTGATCTCTATGAATATTTTATGACTCAATCTTCACCTTAGTGCCATATTTTATTCTAAACACCAATAGGACAAATTATCTACCAAGTAACCACCTATCTTAGATGTGAAGTCTCCTGACAAGCAAAGATAAAAATAGGGAGGTAAATCTACTACCACCACATCATGAGGAATTTAAAATGTAGGATAATAATTAATAATAATTTTAAAACCTTTTACAACCCCCAAAGTCTTGGCTAGTGATCCATATAATTGCAAAACTCCTTTAGTCATTGGCTCATATTTGATGCCTAGCTTATCTATTATGCATTTGGGCATAACTGATGTGCTTGATCCACTATATATGATGAAAATATGAACCAATAAATCACCAATAATTAAAAATAGGTAAAAAGGATGAGTCTTCTCATATTTATTTTCCTCACAATCTATAGATTGAGTTCCATTGACCAAAACCACATTGTCACTTTTAGATGGGCTAGCTTATATACCTAGTCCATGCAATTCTTTTTGGAGTATGTCTTTCTACCATGGTAATGCTAGATAATACCATAATTATATTTTCATATTACTCTTATTCATCTTATCCACAACATTAATTGAATGATTACTTACATTGGGGCTCTCTTTATGAATTTTTACACCTTGTGATGTAGCTTGTGGAGGTAGGGATGTAGTAGCTATCCTAAAATTTGGAATACTTTTATTTTATTATGATTAGGAGATAAATTAATCCCTCATCCCATATGAGATAATTTATGAGTCAAAATAGGTTCTTGATTAGTTCATTTAACTTCTTCAATGGCCCTTTTCTTTGATTTAGTGTTGGCAGCCACAGTAGCATTTTGATTGCTTATGTTCCCCATGTAATAAATGGCACAAAACTCACACTCCAAATGATTCATAAGAGTGGAATAATAATGAACCTATATAATCTCCATATTTAATTTTTTTTTCATCTCAAAATTTAAAAATTGATATGTTTGGTCACCTTGTGTAGTCATGCCTTGATTTTGCTTCTCATTAGCATAAGCAACTTATTCTTGACCTTGCTCAAAAGATGGTTAGTGGGGTTGTTCCTAGAAAAAAATTATTTGAGTGGGAAAAAGGGATTTTTAGGATAAGGGAGAATTTATATTATAACTTTGATAAGGCTTGACATGGGTAATTTGGCCTTGTCCTTAAATATTACCCTGAAAAGGTCTTTTTATTTATCCAAACTAGTTGTAAGATTGATAGGGCCTATGGCATTGGGATTTTTGACTTTTGAGAGAAAAAATTCATTAGTAAAACTTTTAAGTATGATTTTTACTTCATTCATTTAATTTTTATGGGAAATGATAGATTTTTCTTGACTAGGTAATCGAGCTAAAGTGGGAAACACACTTTGACTAGGAGAATGAAAATCAGGGAATAATGGCATTAGAGGTCTAAAAGCTATCTTTACCACTTAAAAAAGAAAATTATCAGCATTTATTACTATTTAATATACATTAGGTGATGTTTTTCCACCCATATATTGAATCATCATGACAACGTCACTATTCAATGCTTTCAAGTAGTACAAAAATGCATAGTTTGGGGTAGGTCTCACAAGGGCTGGGATTCTATCCCATGTCTTTTAGAATCTAGTAATAAAATATTATATGAATTCATGAGGTGACCTATTGATTATGTTAAATTTATCATCAAGATATAAGTGATCACTCTTTTCCCTAAACCTATTAGTCAACAAATCCCCCAACTCATCCCATCAACCAATAGAATATATAGGTAAGGTCCCATACCAATCCAAAACTTTTCCTTTGAAAGACAAGGCCAAAAACCTAATGGCTACATTTTATTGAGTGATGTTATGGATATTCAAAAGTTTTATATATTCTTGATATGTTTATTGATAGTAATTAGACCATGTCCACTAAAATATGGGACACTTTTGAGGGCAGCTCCTAGAATTTGATCATATTGGGCAAGATACAAAAGAGATGCCCTAGTGAAAGGAAAAAAAGGTTGTATTCTATCCAATTTTTAATGAACACTATGGATGTTAATAAAGGAATGTATCAAAAAATTGGAAGCTTTGAACACAAAACCTCTTTTGTAAGGATGTGTATTGAAAAACATGAACCTTTTGGTAAAATATGGAGGTAATTCCATAAACTTGAAGGGTACACCTTTAGTAGTAGACCTAGTGGTCACCTTTTTCATGAAAAGAAGGACTGATCATCAACCAAATATTTTAATTCTTCAATGGATTGACTAGGTACTAAATGTAGATGTTTCTTTCTCTTTAACAATGTCAAGATCAACACCAATCTTAAACAATATTCTAGGACTTAGAGGTCCCACCAAGCATGACAAAAACTATTGATACTTGGATTTATACCCTTGAAGAGATGCTCAGTTCTCCTCATCCAAGTGGAAAAATGGAATCATATCTCTTATTGTGGGTGATAATTTCTTTGAGATGAATCTCTAGATTAGGGGCTAGCTCCCCTTGATGCACCTTTAAAACTCTCTCTAATCTATCAAGTATATATGAAAAGGGTTATGAAAAAAAGCTAAGGAAACAAAATGGTGATGCAGAAATATGTATTATCTTCTTATTTGACCAAAAATATAGTACTTAAAGGTAAAAAAGGATGTTTAAAACAAATTCACAATAGAAATACATTGTTGCATTAGTATTTTATAAGTTAGATTCCAGAAGGTATTTGACACTTAGGAGGGTGATGAATGATTCCATAAAGGGAATAAACATATAACACTTCTAAGACTCTTATATAATTAGTAAATAATACTAATAGAGACCTAAAATAACATCCCTTTTGCACATTTGTAAGTGACCATGGATTAACATGATAGAAAAGTAACTTTTCACTAGTCATTATCAACAAGATTCAAACCTATACTTAATAGTAGAATGTGTGAATGATGAAATCACTTGTATATTTATTCAAGAGTTTTTCAAGTACAAATATAGCCAATGTTTTTCAAATAACTAGTGAAGGCTAAAAAATGATCCAAGAGAATTCTTATATATAGCCTTTAAGAGAGAGGGTGAGCCAAGGGAGTTCAAGGGTCACTTGGGCATGTGTCACCCCAAGAAAATAAATAGTTACATTAAATTAGATAATATTCTTTTCCCATGGTTACATCAATGGAATCAATATATTTTGAACTAAATTTTTCTATACATGAGTCCATCTATTGACAATTTGTTTTGACATTAGCTGCTCTTTGCTAGTTTGTCGAGCTATGAAACAATGTAACAACTTGAACTGTCAACTTGCCTATTCCCACTTCCTATGATCAAACATTTAGAATTATTCTATGTGTCACTTACACATTCATCTTCAAGTTCTTTCATTTTTGTTTTTTAACTCCAATGATTATTATTTAGAGCTTGAAATTGACATTTTTGGGGCCATCACCTTCCATGTATTTCTTTAGACTTCTTGTCTTCATCATTATTTTAAAAAAATTATCTAAAATAATTATTTTTATATCTTTTTCCTTTATTATTAGCATTTTTCCAAGGTAAATTTTCTCATTTCCTTTAAACAAATTTTTTTAATAAATTCCTTTAGATTTTCTACTAAGTGTCCTCCATAAAAATAAAATTTCCCTTCATCTTGTTGAAAACATACCTTCATAAAAATGCAAGTGACCCTTAAAAATTTGAAATAAACCTTTAAGAATTTAGAAATGGTCCACATTTTCTCCAAAACAATCCTTTGAAATTTTTGAAAAGGTCCCTTCAAGAAATTGAAATGCCCTTCAAACTTTCTGTGAAGTACCCTTCGAAAAGGCAAGTGTTATTTCAGAAAAAATGAAAGTGACCTTTTGGAAGAATTGAAAATTTAATTTGGATTGAAAAACATCCTTCAAAAAAGTTGTCACATACCCTTAGAGAAGAGTGCAAGTGTCCACTTTCCAAATAAAATATCCTTCGATAAAGTTGAAAATATAACCTTCAAAAAAAATGAAAGTACCCTTTGGAGAAATGAAAGTGACCTTAAAATTTTTTGAAGTGGACCTTTCCAAAATGGAAAAATGCCCCTCAAGAAATTTGAAATGAGCCAAATATCCATTCAAAACAAATGAAAGTGTCTTTTAGCTTGAAAAATTACTTCAAAAAATTTGCAGCATACCCTTTGGAAACATTTTCTAGGACAATTTTCTTGAAGGAATTCCATCGAATGAAAGCCTAAAATAAATACACTTAAGGGAAAAAATCCTCAAACAAAAAGTCTAAAAGAATTTGGGAAATGAATAGAATAGAAACCCAAAATAATTTATTGCAAAGGACTTAGCCAAAATACTAAATAATATATCTTTCAAAAAGAAAACACTTGGGTTTTTTATATCTAAAAGACTTTAGCTTTGTATAAGATCACTTCTTTTGAATGAAACCTACATACTAGACTTGGACAAAGGTATAGACTCAGACATTTTTTTATAAAAGGGGTATGCAATTTTGGATTAAAGGGCCAAAATTTGGTCAATAATATTCATATAATAGGTAAATTCAATATTATTTACTGATCCATGGTATTAAAATGAGTAGGGCTTCACCATACTCAGGTGGACCATCCTTATAATAGCCAAAATGGCTAGTTCTTATAGAAATTTAGAGATAAAAGAGAAGAAAGAAGACCAACAATCACAAAAAAACTTGTCATGATAAGAGAAGGATTTACATGTGTATAATAATGAATTAGAATACACACCATTCAAGGTTTGATAGGATAAATGGCTCTCTAACTATGTAACTTGTAAAATGTGTCATAGTTCTCATTTTGCACAAGAAAACTACCTTCATCATTCACCCAGATTAGAACATCCTAAAACCAAATAGGGATAGATATAATTGTTTTATTGAGATTGAAGGGTTTTATACATGTTTTTTCATGCATTGGGTGCATTCCTAATCACTTGGATTCCTTTAAAAGTGAGCCATCATTGCCTATAGTCAAATAAACTCTCCATTTCACACACCTTACATACTTGGCTTCGAAAAAGGCTTTAGTTTCTCATTAAAATCCATAAAATAAGTTGTATTATATGTTTTAATTCCATTCATGGCCTTAAATTTATTAGGTACACCTTAAATATCCTTCCACTTGAATTTTTTACCCTTGTCACTATCATGTTCACTATGCCAAGTTTAAGTATCTAAGATGGGAGTTCTTAGTGATGAACATAAGAGTTATTATAAATAATTAAATTTATATTTAAAGTTATCCTATGCCTGAATATTTCCTCCCATGTGATTGACATCTTTAGACTCCTCCTAAAACCTACAAAACACATAAAACTATTAAAAATTCCATGTTTTATACTCCCTCCATATAGTTCCACAAAGTCCAAAAGTATTTTTAGGATAATAAGAGAGTCCCATACAATATCCAATCAGAATATTGGTTAAAATATGCCATTTGTGTGTAATAAATACTCCATCTTCTCAAACTAGTCACAAGTAAGGGATTTGATGAGTTTAGGCCTATTTTACCCTCTTAGCCATTGTTCATAAAAGTTATTTTAAAATATAAAATAAATTCAACAAAATGGTTTTTTATGACTCTATATAACTCATCATATCCCATTTAATTTCCTTGCAAAGTGTCCAAGAAGATATGAGCTTCCAATTTTACCCACTCAACCTCTTTTCTCCATTCCTTGCAAGATTGAATTGGTCTTAAGCCAAAAATGGATTTCCTTTTGAATTATATAAATTATAAAATATTTTACACACTTTAAATTATATCATAAAAATTTCCATATTGATTATAATTCTCTCTTATAGTTGGAAGTGAAAGTGACTTCTCATTTTGGCTTTATGCCAAAATCAGACCTATCTACATACTTAGGAAACCAGACCATCGTTCTAGGCTTCTACCTTATATTATTTGTTTTAATTTTTTTTAAATATACTTAAACATTATTAAAAGTCTCACTAACCCCTTAACTCATCCATTTCTTTCCATTCTTCAGAAATGGAGGGTTTGCATATAAAGGGAAGTACCCTCTATCTGAGAAAAAATAGAGGGTACTTCCCTTGTTTCCTTAGACAAACCAAATATTGGATTGGATTATCGAAGTTATAATTATGTATTGTAAAATTTTACAGCCTATATTAACATAATTTAACCCTTTTTGGGGGCTCGCGTCTGTGCGGCCCCCCAAACCCTAAGTGTCTATGCATAGATATTTTTTGCTGGGGTTTTCCAAATCATGGGTGGAACGCTGATATTTCCAGCCCGATGTTGAATGGCCATCTAGAGTTGGATTGCGAAGGAAACAGTGATCGGATGGGGGAAATCCCTTATGGGGGAGACGTTTGGGGTCTGATGGAGGCTGCCAAGGGGTGTATGTCTTTTGAAACCTGTGGGGGAGTGTCTGAAGGAGGCTGCCGTGGGGAGAAGGGCCAGGAGCTGGCCGATATTATTAGGCATTTTGTGCCTGTGTTTGCGCGGCATTATAAAAATGTGGTGTATCATTAAGGGAAGTAGGAGTGGGAAGAGGGAGCACGGCCACGGCCACAGTCATGCTGAAACCCTTACTTTTGCTGGAGTCTATGCGACCCCCAAACCCTTTATGCATGAGAGCAGATGCCTATATTTCAAGATCTATTACTGCATGGACCTTTATTCTTGACTTAGGGCTCTGTTTAGTAGATGGACTGCAGATTGGTTTCCAGCCTGAGTTGTTTTGATTTTGACACGATAGTTTTATGCTCTATATAACTTGCTATGTGTGTGGATGCGTGGCTTTGTTGAGCCTATTTTTTTGTAGCACGGATCTATAAGCTTTATTATTCTGCACAGTTCAGCTCCTCTACCTCTATTTTTCATCTGATGGCTGTCGTGCTGACCATTACCCAGATCTAAGTGGGTCATTGTTTCTTTTTGGAGATATCTGGATAGCCATGGTGGAATTTCCCTTGGGAGTGGGGGAGATCTTTGTAGATGCTTGGGTGAATGGGTTGGGCAGTGGTGGCGATGGGTCAGGAGGTAGGGTCTTTGCTGGTGGTGCTGTCTGCTTTGGGCAGTACGTTGGTATGCGACACTTAATGTAGATCTTTTTTTTTGCATGTTTTTTTTTTCACTTTGCTTTGTTCTACCAGATTGAGTATGGAATTTGGGTGGGTTCTCTTACCCGAGTTGGACAGCCAGCTTGTTCTAGTTTGCAAAGTTTTTGTGGTTGCATGGGGGAAATTATGTTTCCTCAGTGGTTGGTGTTTATGCCACGGCACCTTGCTTAGGGATAATGGAAAATCCTAAGCCGTGGAAGAGCCCTGCTCATTATAATGATGGGTTTGTGGTTCTGCCTTTGCTATTTTAGTGCTTTTAGGTTGTATGCCTGGTTCTATCTAGGTTTCAGGTCCTTGTAAAACCTGGGAAGCTTTTATTGGTTTTCTTGTTGGTTTTAGGTCCAAGTAAAACCTGGTTTAGTTACCGTTTTTCAGTGTGTTTGCCTCTTATGGCATTTTGTAATGTCTATCTTTCTGATTCTGTATAGGGTTTTGGGGCCCCTTCAAAACCTATTTTTACCTTAATCTAAAACATAATTTAACCCTTTTATTACTCAAAGACCCATGACAAACTGTTAGGAATGTAGACTATGCACAATGGTTCTTTCTTGTGGACTGTAGGTTATATTTCAAATGTTTTTATGTTATGAATACTTGATATAAAGTTATAATTAGATGAAAATGACACCATGGTGATAAAATTCACAATTCTCAAAAAATCATATAATTCATGCTTGCACCTTGAAACATAGCCTTACTTGACTAGGCTTGACTGATAGGCTGGCCCTGTCTATATATTTCTCCCACTTGTGGGTGTAGATCAAACTTTTAGAGTTGATTACATTGATATAGGGTCTTATTTAAACCATTAATTCCATCTCAAATTTCCTTAAGTTACCTATACTATGTATTTGGTAGGCCAAATACCTAGAATAATCATCATTTGAGTCATTATCAACTATAGTTGACTATAGCTACCAATTATTAGGGAAATAGGAGTTATATAGGCATACACCATCTTTAGAATCATCATTAAATTATTTTTTGATCCCATATATGTCATATAATAATTCATAGTATAAAATATTAGTGTCTTCATATATAAAATCTCTTCAAAGGTGATATATGGTTTCAGAGTTAGCTGTAGGTGGATAATCTTAGATTCAAGCACCCCTGTAGGTATGTACGGGATTTGAAAAAACACATATCAAAATTATCATGATGATATTTATGTTAATTGGTAATTAATTTCACCCAATAAGGTCATTAAAACATGGTAATATGCCTTATTTTCACTTTAGGATATCAAGGTCACTTTGGATCTCCAAACCCTATTAATATTACTATTTGAAATTAGTGATCAAGAGTACACATTGGAGCTCTTCAACAAATAATTTCCATTAATATTCCACCCTCAAAACATTTTATAGATCTTATCCTATATATATTCTTAAATTTTTAGTCATCAAGATTCATAAAAGTCATTTTTAACCTTATTTTATCCTATCAACCAAATGGTGAGGTGCTATGTTTTTATCCTTTAGGGAAAAGATCCCTAAATACATAGTCATTGCCTTTGAAGACAATATCCCATATTAATTACCAATATACCATTTTAAATAGGTTTTAAATGATATAATTAACACACCAAGACTTTAATAATTATTCAATCACTTGTCTCAACACTCCATATGACACCTCAACCCTCTTCTAACACCACCTATGTGTGGACATTCTAATGTACAAGAAAATAGTGGATGATATTATGAATAATATGCATGGCTTGTGGGTTTAAATGAGGATTTTACCTTTTCCAAAATTTATATATATATATTCTTATCACTATAAAAAAAAAATCTCAGCGCAAATGCTCCTTCTCAACATGATTGGTTTCCATGAAAACACCTATAGGTGTATGCTAATGGCATGAGACTAGTTGTATGGTATGTCTCTTAGCTGCCACTCCAAGGTTATTATTTTGAGGCTAAATTTGAATAGAGAAGGGACTTAGAGGATATTATAAAAATTAATATAAACCTATCACCATCTTTTGACATTGTTGTCAATATATGAAGACATTAGAAATGATGGAAACCTATCTATAACACAAATTAATGTCTTCTCTTACAACTTAAGATACTTGGCTGATAAAAACTCTTTGAAACACTAAAATAATAATTTATAACATTATTTGAATATTTACATGTCCTCTAGAGTCAATCAAAATAGATTAATTGTATGAAATTATCCAAATTAGAGCAAAACCTATAGGGTGCAAGAAATAGTGAGTAGAAAAACATAGTCAACTTGTTAGAGATGATTCATAAAGCCCAATTGACTAATATTAAAAATATTGTTATGAAAATGGATATATTTTAGTATAATATCACCATTAAAATTAATTTGGTCTGAAACCTCTTTAACTGACCATACTAAATACAAACCTACTGACTGGTTTTGCATGTCAAAAAAGAAGATGAAGGAAAAAACTATTTTATCTCAAATTTGGATCTTAAAAATTATGTAAAGAATGGAAATGAGTCTTAATAAATTTAATAGTCATCTCTCAACCTTCTCCCATGTGTCACACTCTGTTATGGGACACAAAAGTGCCAAACTCTTCCCTTGACCAAGAAAATTGCTCTTTATTCCAAAGAACCTTACCACTTTTTAGTTACAAATAGTTACTTAAGACTTATTAGGACAAATATAACATAAAATCACCTTATTAAACCTAAAATTTACCCAAGGATGTTTTACAACTCATTTAATGCTCATTTTTTACCCCAAAATCATTCTTAATACTAAAAATATTATGATCAAGGCTAAATACACATAAAATCACACCAAATGATCTATGACATACTTCATGACATTATAATATTCCCTTATAAACATATAAAGATCAATATTTTACCTATAGGGGTCCTAATTTGACCTATAGGGTTAAATTTGGTTAACAAAATGGTGACTCATAGGGGTAACATGCATGTTATGCAAAGATCAATAACCTTATCCTATTCATGGGATTAGGGAGTCATATCAAGTATAAAATAAAAATAAGAAGACTTAAAAATTGAAAACAAGGCTTTTAAAAAGACAAGACAACTAATTACCTCAACCACACAAAATAAAGGACACAAACAAAGCAAAGTAAACACACTAATAAGACACCGACATGTGCTCAAAGCACTTAGGGAAAATAAAAAACAAATAACTATGCATAAATAGAAATTAAGCATACTTCCTTTCTAGGATCAAAAGGAAAGTGCCTTGAATCTTCTTCTTCATGAGATGAATCATAGTGCCAAGTATGTTGCTCCTTGGATTAGATGCTTGGTAGATTAGACCTATTTCTTAGCACTTCACTTGATTTTCTCTCAAGTAGATCACCCTTAAGTATGTCTCCAATGTAAATGTATTCATCTTGAATTTGTACACATACCTCATACTTCTTCCCACTCTTCATCTCATGATCAAATTGTATCTTCTTGGTAGGCATGGCTTCAAGAGTAGTAGTTTCTTATTCCTTAGAATATTGAGGCCAATAGAATCTTGTTATATCCTTCAAAATATAATGTGTTTATTAAAAATGGTTGAGAGGATGATAACCAATTTTTATTATTTCAAACATATCATCATGGTATACATATGCCTCTTGAAAGGACAACTTTTAAAAGTCGCTTCTTCTTTACATACCCATTTGAGTGTCAAGGCTACGTTCTCAAATTTTTACTAGATTATAACCTCCTTGAAGAGGAGTATAACCTACTCCAATTAATGCAAAAAATTCATCCGAAGGTTTATTAGAGACTTTCTCTTACCCATCTATGATATCTTGGATAGTGATGTAAGAATTGATGATGATTTCCTCTTCTTTCACATAAGGAATACATTCTTCAATATCAACAAAATCAAAAGATTAAACACAATAAATCATATATTCTTCATCATTTATAACCTATTGAGAGCTCTCAAGTTGTATCTCAACAGTTATAACCTAACTTTTGTTTTTAAGGAATACAATATCCTCAATTTCTTTCTCCTTCTTGGTGATGCCAATGATAGGCATTTTATAATCAAGTGACCTAGCCTAATGAGGCTTCCAAGGAGCTATGTTTTCTTCAATCAAGAATTGTGAATTCTTATGAACCTAATTTTTCTCTTTAGGTTCCCACACCATAGGTCCATCAAAGCAAAGGGTGATAACATGATAAAAATATATTATAGTTGGTGGAGGTGGAACATAGAACTTAACATTAGATTAAGAATTAATTGTATGGGATCCTTTTGGGAGTTCTTGAGGAAGGGAATGAAAAACTTGGCTAAATTATCTTGGTTTTATTCATTCCATTTGATAATCACTTCCTTGAAATCTGATTTATTTTGATCACTCTCTTGAGTAAGGTTAGATGGGGTGTGTTTTGGCATATGATCTTCTTTTGTCTCTAAACCTTCCATCACACCTTGACTCAAAAATTTCATTCTTTACTCTAACTCTTCAATTTTATTGACTAGGTTCTCTTGTAAAAGTTTCTCTTAAAGTTGATAGGCATCATCATGAGGATAAGGAGTACAAGAGTGCTGATATGGAAAACAAGAGGTCTCTTGAGGAAGGGTAGGAGGGCTTGCATAGGATCAAGATCTTTATCAACTTCACACTCCTTATCTAGTATTTTATCCCCTTTCTTTTCTCATGATTCCAATACCTTATTTTATCTTAGGATGTTAGTATTATAAGTGGATGAAGTGTTTAATAAACTTGGGATATCCTTAGTCTTGGGTTCCCCACCTTGTCTCCAACTTAGTATTGCATATCTAGAAGTCTCTTCTTGAGGTGGGGATGTAATGAGAGAGGTAAATTAGGGATTATATTCCACTTCCTTTGATTATAAGATGGAAAAATTCATTTCCTTATTGGCTAACTCAATTTTCCCATCAATATTTTCTTAAAACACAAAGTTTATCTTTATAACTCTCTCTTCTTGTTGACTAGGAAAAAGATGACTTTGATAAGCTTGATTGGGGTCATAAGTAGGGTTCAAGTATAAATGATATAAATCTTGTGGATTTGGATATGAGGGCTGACATATTTGGTAAGGATGCTCCTCATGAATTATTATCTTATCTTCTAAGGATGAGACCAGGCCACTTAGTTCTAGTATCTCACTTGTGAGCCTTTTCCAATTTTCTCTCTTAATATGTATCCACTTTCATTTAACCAGCTTTATTGCATCTCACACATTATTAATGAGATGACTATGAACATCTTGACCATGTCCCCTTTGTGTGTCAATCTCTATCATTTACCTCTCATATCCCAAGAGAGTTTTATTGAAAGTCTAAATGGACTAATTTGAGAAGTGACTAGGTTGACTAGGAGGAGTAAAATATTAAGAAGGCTAGTTATAGGACTGATACAACTCATGACAAGGTTGATAAGGGTCATATTTAATTTGGTAAGGATGATGAAAAAGTGGATAGGGAATACCATAAGCTTGAGATATATCATGAACTTTCATAAAATAATACTCAACACCAAAACTAGCCATGAAACTTCAATGGAAGTAAGAACACAAAGAAAAATTACCAAAAATATTCAAAATGAAAACCTAGGCTACTTAACCAACTAATGTAACTTTAGAGTCACCATTTATGCTTGGATATATACCTCCAAACTCTGATGTGTTGAAATGCAACACCAAAAATATTTTAACTTATTGGATAATGAGTCCCACTAGGCATGCCAAAAATTGTTGTCACTTGGATTTTCACCCTTTGAGGATATGTCTTAGCTCTACTCATCCAAGTGGCACAATTGAAAGACCTCTATGTTTTGGGTAGTCTAATAATGAGGTAAATCTATAGATAGGTATATCTCCCATAATTTACCACTTCTATATCACTACTACATCTATGTTTACAAGGAAAAGGGAGAAAAAACTAAAATTAAAGTATCCTAAAGGTGGAAATACACAAAATTAACTGATAACTACCAATAAAATGTATGTCACACACTAGACCAAGATACTAAATAGGAATACACTTATCTAATATGAATCTTCTCACATCAACATTTCATTATGAGGTTGTGATGAATGTTTAGGATAGGAGGACTAGACAACAGTCTTAAAATAACATTATTAAATATACCAACTCAACCTTTGCACTGCATATAATAATTCACATGACCTACAATAAGAAGATTTTAAGTTGTAAATATGTGAGAGAATGAGAAAACAATGCTAGAGAAATAATAGTCATCAATAAGAAAGATTAATAATTCAAGTTAAAACACTATTAATAGTCATATAAGAGGTAAAATTAATAGTCTTTATTTATCCATGGTATGCAAATGAGCAAGGCTTCACCATACTCAGGTGAAGCATCCTTAAAATAGCCAAAATGGATAGTTATTATAGAACTTGAGAGAGAGAAGAGAAGAAATAAGTCCAAAGGTCACAAGGACACTTATCATGTTAAGAGTAGTTACATGTGAATAATAATGAATTATGATATAGACCATGCAAGGTCTGATAGGAAAAATGGCTCTCCAACTATGTAACTCATGAAATGTGGCATAGGAATTTTCATTATACACAAGAAAACTACCTTCATCATTCAACCCTATTGGAACATACCAAAAAATACTAGGGATAGATCTAATTATTGTATTAAGAGGTAACGGTTGTGAACATGCTTTTACATGAATTTGGTGCATTCCTCATTAGTTGGATTCCTTTGATAACGAGCCATTAATGCCTACAGTCAAATAAACTCTCCATTTCACACTCCTTTCACACTTGGACTACAAAAAGGATTTATTTTCTCATGAAAATACATGAAATGGGGTGAATTACATGTTTCAAGGCCATCCATGGCCTTATATTTCTTAGGTACACCTTAAATAGGCTTCCACTTGAAGTTTTTAGCCTTCTCACTATCATGTTCACTATGCTAGTTTTGAAGGGATAAGATGGGATCTCTTTTTTAGGAACCTAGTATTTTTTATAAATCATAAAATGGACATGGGGAGTTATATTATGTCTCAATATTTCCTCTCATCTAATTGGTATCTTTAGAATCTTCCTAGAACTAACAAAACAAACAAAAATATAAAAAACAACCTATTTTATACTCCCTCCATATAGTTATATATATTACAAAAGGATTTTGAGGATCCCAAGATATTACCCTATAACATCAAATCATCATTTTTTGAAAACTATTCCATTTGGGTGCACTAACTACTCCATCTTCGCAAACTAGTCACTAGCAAGGGTTTTGGTGAGTTTAGGCCTATTTTACCTTCTTAACCATTGTTCATAAATATTTGATGTTAAAATATCAACTAAATTCCACAAAATTGTTTCTTATGACCCTATCTAACTCATCATATTCCCTTTACTCTCCATTCAAAGTGTCTAAGAAGATATGAGCTTCAAACTTTGGCCATTCAAGCTCTTTTCTCCATTCCTTGCAAGCTTGAACTAGTCTTAAGCCAAAAATGGTATTCCTTGTGACTTATTTACATTAAAAATGATTTTTAACACTTTAAATTACCTTTTAAACATTTCCAAATGTATTATAATTCTCTCCTATAGTTGGAAGTGAAAGTGACTTCTCATTTGGGCTTTAGGCCAAAATTAGACCTGTCTGCATAATTGGCAATCTAGACCCTAATTTTATTATTATCCCTTATATGATTGGTTTTAAATTGTTTTCCATATCTACTTAAACATTCTAAAAATTCTCATTATCCCATCATCTCATCCCTTTCTTTCCATTCCTCATAAATGTAGGGTTTGCATACAAAGGGATGTATTCTTTATCTCAAATAAAACAAAGGGAAATTCCCCTATTTCATTAAAAAAAGCATATATTTTTCTTGTATTATAAAAGTTATAATTATGTATTCTATAATTTTCCAACCTCTTGTAACATCATTTGACCCTTTAATTACTCAAATACCCAAGATAGACTATTAGGAAGGTAGACTATGCATAGTGGTTCTTTCCTATGGACTGCAGGTTGAATTTGAAAGGGTTTTATGATCTAAATACTTTATATAAAGTCTCATTATATGTTAATTAAACCATGGTGATAATGTTAAAAAATTTCACAAACTCTTCTAACCCATTCTTTCACCTTGAAACATATCCTTAGTCGGTTAGACTTGACTGATAGGTTAACCCTATTTATATAATTATTCTACTTGTAGGTGTAGATCACACTTTTAGAGTTTATTAAATTTATTTAGGGTCTTATTTAAACCATTAATTTAATACCATATATTTTTATGTCACGTATACTATGGATTTTCTAGTCCAAATACCTAGAACAATCACCATTTGATTCACTATCAACTACAGTTGACTATAACTACCTATTATTGAGGAAATAGGAGTCATGTAGGAATACACCATCTTGAGAATAATCACTAAATGCCTTTTTGATCCCATATAAGTCTTAAAATAATTAATTTTATAAAATATTGGTGTCTCTATATATAAACTTACTTCAAAGGTGATATATGGTTTCACCTCTAGTTGTAGGTGGATAATCTTGGATTCAAGCACCCCTGTAGGTATGTATGGGATTTGAACGCCACATATCAACATTATAATAATGATATTTATGTTAATAGATACTTCCTTTCACCTAATAAGTTCATAAAAACATGGGAATATTCCTTATTTTCACTTTAGGATATCAAGGTCACTTTGGATCTCCAAACCTTATAGACATTACTATCTAAAATTATTATTCAAGAGTACATATTGGAACACTTCAACAACTAAATTACACTAATCCTCCACCCTCAAAAATTTTAATATATATTTTCCTATATGGATGATTCAATGTTTAGTCATAAATATTCATAAAAGTCATTGGTAACCTTTTTTTATGATATCAACCAAATGGTGAGGAACTCTATTTTATCCTTTAGGGAAAAGATCCCTAAATACACAGTCATTGCCTTTAAAGACAATATCCCATATTGCTTACCAATATACCATTATAAATAGGTCTGAAAGGATATAATTAACACACTAGGAATTTAGGAATTATTCCATCACCTATTTCAACACTCCATATGACACCTCAACCCTCTACTATCTCCACCCGTAGGTGGACATTCTGATGTATAGGCAAATAGTAGATGATATTATGAATAGGATTCATGGTTTATGGGTTTAAATAAATATTATACCTCTTTAAAAAATTCCACATAGACTCATCTCACTATAAAAAACGTTTCTCTACTCAAATGCTCCTCAACCTCATTGGTTTCCATGAAGACACCTGTAGGTGTATGCTAATGACATGAGACTGTGTGTAGAAAAAAAAGGTTACCCTCATGATAATCACACATTATTTTATAAAATTAAATTTATCACCCATGTGATAAATATTTTTACATCACCATATGACTCTCTTTCACTCTCTTATGAATGTGCTCAGGCTTTAACATAGCTCATTCAAATGACTGTGTATGATAATCATGAAGCAATTGGTTGTATGGTATGTCTATTAGCTACCAATCCATTATTATTATTATTTTTAGGATTATTTTTGATGGTTAAGGGACTAGGAGGATGTTATAAACATGAATATAAACCTATCACCATCCTTTAACACCATTATCAAGATATGAAGTCATTAGAAATGGTGGAAACCTATTTGTAACATAGAATAATGTCTTCTCTTACAACTTGAGATAATTGGCTTATAAAAAAACTTTGAAACAATAAAAAAAGGATATATAAAATTATTTTAATATTTACATGTCCTTAGGAGTCAATTCCAATAGCTATATTGTATGAAATTATATAAATTAGAGCAAAACCTATAGGGTGTAGGAAATAGTGAGAAAAAAACATAGTCAACTTGATAGAGATGATTCATAAAGAAAATTTGACTAATATTTAAATATTTTAATGAAAATGGATCTATATAATCTTATTATCACCCCCTAAATGTTTTTGGTTTAAAACGTCTTAAACTGGTTCTACTAAG
Source organism: Torreya grandis (assembly GCA_037957365.1). Lineage (NCBI taxonomy): Eukaryota > Viridiplantae > Streptophyta > Pinopsida > Cupressales > Taxaceae > Torreya > Torreya grandis. The sequence continues at coordinate 2,514,446 of JARHVA010001000.1, read as the reverse complement.
CACAAACCTACTGACTAGTTCTACATGTCTAGAAAGGAGATGAAGGAGTAGAATAGTTTTAGATCATATTTGAAACATATAGAGTATTTAGAGCATATAAATTAGTTTTATGAAGTTTAATAATCATCTCAAAACCTCTCCCATGTTTCACACTCCTTTATGGGATGAATAAGTGCCAAACTCTTCCCTTTTCCAAGAAAATTGCTCTTTCTTCTAAATAACCTACCACGTTTCAATTATTAATAGTTACTTAAGACTTATTATGAAAAATGGGGAGTCAAATTATATTTTTAAACCTTAAATTTACCCAAGGAGGTAGTATAACTCATTTCATGCTCATTTTTGACCCCAAATTGACTCTTATGTCTAAAAATATTATGACCAAAGATAAATACACATAAAATCACACCAAATGAGCTATGACATAATTTTTGACATTGTAATAGGCCCATAAAAACTTCTAAGGATAAATTTTTTACCTATAGGGGTCCCAATTTGACCTATAAAGATGATAAGGATAAATCAACTTTAGGCTACACAACCTATCTAGACATCCAAAAGACTTCTCCATAAGACAAGATTTATATCTCTAAAAAAAGTATTGAAACCCTAATCTATTATCCTCAAGTAGAATTTTGGATAAAAATATTCATAATATACTCTTATGCTTCTTATTATCTTCCTAAATAAATGATAAAATGAGTGTGTATATATATTTGAATCTAACCCTAGTCCTTATCAAAAGTTTAGCCAATAGGATCAACCCAATCAACTATGTATCTTTATTGAAATAAATTAGGTCTTAGTTTAGGTCAACCAAGGGAAACCTAGACCCTAAATGAGATTTTTTAATTAGAGTACATGGTTGATGTGGCTGACATTATTTCATAAACCATAAAAAGGTCTTTATGCTAGGGAAGGGATAATGAAGGTAAAAAATGACTAAAGGAGGGTGAAAAAAATGAGGAAAAGCTTAGGGGAGTGTTTTTAGATGATGGATATGTAGGTAAAAAGTGGTGGTAAATGTAAAACAATCTTATAAATCAAAAAATGATCTACCCACACTTTTCCTAGTTAACCCCTTAAGGTGTGCACTCAAAGAGATTGAGACTCAATGGGTTCCTTTAAGAGAGAAAGCATTAGTAATTGATAATGTTTGAAAATATTATGTGTATATAAGAATAACCTAGATGAATTTCATGCTTTTAAATATATCCAAAGGGGTAATAACTATACATTAAGAAGTAAGTTGCATAACCCCTTAAATACATCTACTCCCCCTAACAACATTTAGGTTCCTCTTGATGAAAATTATAGTAATAATTCTCCTCTCCCAAGGGACCTACTAACTCATATCATCCTATAAATAATTTTTCATCTCCGTATGTTGATAAACCATTAGAACAAAACAAACATCGATATAACATTTTATAAGACTTGAAGAAAACCAAGGCCAATATAACAATGTTTGAGATACTTGATGTCTCTAACCAAAATGATTTGTTTCTAAAAGATTAATATGTATATCAAAGGAATGAGGTGAGTAACACTATCGATGATTATGTTTTTGTCTAGAAATAAAAGATAGAGACTCCCAATTTTCTTTTAATTATTATAATTTTTGGAAAAAAATTACACATTTTTTTGGGGTATTTAGGTTCTTTGGGGAACATGATTCCTTAACCATTTTACAATATCTAGGATTGACAACCACCAAATATACTATATTTTTTATTTCATTAGACATATTAGAGGTTTAATTTATTGGTGAATTGAATCACATCCACATGTAATTGACCTCTAATACTAGAGTGAACAAATTAATTAACATCCAAGTGGTAGACATACCTGAGGAATATGGGATGCTTTTTATCTAAGATTGGTCTAGTATTATCAAGGGGTGTATGGCCATTGATTTATCCATCATGTGGTTTCCATGGTGAGGTATGCCTAATCAGATCAATATTAAGAGAGAGCCAAAGATGGATCATATGATCACATAATGTAATAATATCAATGAGATCATTTATGAATAATTATAACTATGAGTCTATACACTCAAAGAGGAAGTAGAATCTTATGGTAGATTCTCCATAAACATGCTTACAATGTAATAAGAAAATAAATTTGAAGAGCTAAAACAACTGGAAGAGGAGGATATTCTCTTCACATTAGAATTATTTTCAGTATATAGTCTTACCCAAACACACACAAGGATTGAACAAAGCCATTCATATGAGAACAAGTAATTATAAATATTAGATGTTAGCCATTATACCATTTTAAAATATTTTTCACCCATTCCTATGATTGAGGAATAGACTAAAAGTTCAATAAAATTTAAAAAGGAAGGTGTGTCAACCTTAAATTCGGGAAAGAAAATAGATAAGTGAATACAATTGTAACACCAACCTTTGAAAATCACTATGCATAGGAGAATATCATATGTGGATCCTAAAGTTTGATGGATCTAAATCAAAAAGTTGTTGTGGTGTTGGGATTAAGCTCATCAATCAAAGAGGTCATATTTGGAAACCATCCAACTATAGTTTACTTGCACAAACAATGTGGTTAAGTACAAATCCTTAGTGCATGTCCTATAATTTATACTAAAGAAAAAGGTGAAAAACCTTAAATTCCTTGGAGATTCAGAACTTGTGGTCAAAGAAGCATAAGTCACTATGATTGTAATGATAAATGTATTTCTAGGTATTATAATGAAGTGTAGAACTTGATTGAATATTTCAATTCATTAAACATCCAAACATTTACCTAAATAAATAATTATATAGTAGATGTGTTGGAAATAGATGCAAGTACCTTATAACCCATTGCTAACTCTAGATTGAAGATATTCTTAATTGAGCTAGTCTTTACTACTTCAGTTTCAAATAACATCATAAAGTTGCAAGTGTTTAATTATGACCTTAATATCATTGAATTCATAATCAACATTGATACATTTGAGTCCCAAGGGAGGAGTTTAAACTAGATCAACAAGTGGTCATCATCTTAAAGACTAATAACATAGTGAAAGGTGTGGTTTCATTAGAAAGGATATTTTACATGGAGTATCAAGGTGAAAAGGAGAAAACAAAGCCTACCAATGTAATTACCTATCAACATTAAAATTTGGGTAATGCCATAAAACCAAAACATGTAATTTTTGTCATAATTATTGACATTTTTTCTCATAGGCCAAATGTCAACCCCTACCATCAAAAAATTGCATGAGAACCCTTCTGATCTTACCTATAGTACCTCAACTAGTCATGGTCCTATGAATGTCTCCTAGAGGCCTTTTATCATTGGTTAAGAATGTCATGGATTATGCTTGTGAACTCATGTGTCATAGTTGTCATGGGACCATTGGTGATGTGCTAGTAGTAATGATTCATCTTGGAGTGAGAGAAAAATAATGTTAAGATGTCTTTCAAGTTTTAGAAAAATTTATAAACTTGTTTGATCAGTTTAAGGATATTTTGACAAAGTTAAGGTAATTTGGGCATTTTTGGTTTATTGATACTTATGGTTTTATACCTATTTATTACCTTTTCTTGAATGTATTTTTTTTTAAATATGTAAGGGTTCAAATTCTTGTTCAAGGTCATAATATGAGGTTTTATTTTTGTTTTTTATGTCATTGTTCATGGTTTACCTATTCAAGTAATTTCAAGCCTACATAACCACCCTAAACTCATTAAATGATCCTTAAATCTTGATTATAAGTATATTTGATCATTCATGTTGTACTCTTTCTCCTATGGCCAAGAATTCATAGTTTTTAGCTTTTAAAAGTGAACTCTCACAAGACCACCTACAAGCTATTATACAGGCTAGAGACTTGAAGAAATGTTAGTTGATCAAATAAAGTCATGTATATACTATCAATAATTAAAAAATATAGTGACATATAAATAGGTAGGGGAGATATGGTGAGTAAGTTTCAACATAGATAAATCCCTTCTATTCAACTTATTATACAAGATAAACATCTTACAGTTATTGCAAACCTAAAATAGACTAGTCAAAGGGAGGACTACTGAGATGAGACTTAAAAGTTGTGAAGGTACACTAAGATTCCCTAAGGAACCAAGAGGGATATACAAGACATGAGATATGAGTTAAATATTGGAATAAAGGTCCAATCAATAAAACACACTAGACTCACTCAAAGAGATGGTAAGATCAATCAAGGACCTCAAGTTACACATAGGGTTACAGTGGTGAAATGAGAGAAATATTGATGGTGAAGATGTTTTGAATAATATTAGAGAGGTAAGAAGAGAAACAAAGGAAATTATCACACTTATATCTTACAAATAGGTATCAAATCACCACTCAAGTAATTTTTACATATAGTTTAGGCCTAGATAACCACCTACATGTCTGACTGTAGGTGAGGAGAACATGAACAAATAACCCTATATTGAGGATAAGTAAGATAATAGGAAGTTTTTAAACCTAAATATTAAACTCATGATAATAACATAGTATTTATATTCTTACCCTCAAATCTTCATAGTTATAGTCTTGATAGGAAAGAAAGTCACCTACAGGTAGAGCTAATGGTAAGAAATAAAAGTATGAAATCTTGCATGCTGATCAAGAAGAAAGTGAGAGGTGGTAAGGATAATTTAGGGATGAAAAAATTATTTTCATGATAATCATTATATTTTCATTAACTAGGTAATAAAAATATATATAAATGACTAATGGCCTATTTAGTCTTACTAGACCTAAAATTGAAACGTACAGGCCTATGCACTTGGTTGGATGGCATCTACATATGATAGATGGTTGTTAAAGAAAAAGTTCATAGAAAAGGAGGTAATAAATATATATTAGGGGTTTTATAATAATTCAAACTGAAATTTGAACATAGGGGCACTTAATTGAATGTCATGATCTACTCAAGCCTATTAGGCCTAATAAGCCTAAGCTAGCATGTATACATCAAACTAAATAAATTTGTATTTAAAGTGATCTAAATATGGATACCTTTTAAGGAAGATAATTTTCAATCTTTTTAGGAATAAAAACCTCTAATTATGTCATATAGAACATTAAACTCAAGCTTAAAGGCTGTATAGTCCTAACCATGTACTAACCCTAGACTTCATTGTGTGAGTGGATGAAGACAACAAAGTTAGGATAAGTTTAAAAGAAATGGATTGATGTTAACCTTGAAATAATGGTATAATATTTTTAAAAATCCATCTTCACTACACTAATGAAGGAAAAAAATACTCAAACACCATGCTACTATCAAAAGTTTTGAGTATGATAGTAAAAGTACACTAAGGCATAATCATAAAAGGATGGGGATTGAGATAGTAGATTTGGATGGATAAAGAAAGTATAAATTATGGATTAAGTTGGAATATGTTCCCATAAATATATTTATACCATAAATTCAACATTAAAAAACTTAGTTCCCTACACTACTGATAAACACTCAGACTAAAAATGAAAACCCTAAGCATACCCTTTAGATAGTTAGAAATAAATTTAGAAGTCAAAGCATCTAAGGATAGATACATAGGCTGATAGAATATGAGTAATATATTTTTGTGATGATATTTAGTCCATCAAACCATCTATAAGTCACTTGGGTCTTTAAAACTCAGGCAAAGCTAATTAGGCCTAAAATCTTGTTTAAGGCCTATAAACCCCACAACACCATGAGAGCATGCTCAAACACCATTAAAAAAGTTTGATATCATGAAGGGGTATAATAGGTAATATAAGGTTATGTTAAAGATTTTTCATGTAGGAAAATCAAGTATGAGTGCTAATTTAGTCTAAATAACCCCTTTGAGCTACCATAGTAATACATAAATAGCCAAGTTGTACTTTAGATGCTCATATCTCTCACCACAAAGGGACTCAGGTCAAATTATCCTAGGGGATTTTTTTAACCCCTATGTAATTTTAATACATGGAGGATATATTTGGTCTAAATAACCCAACTCTATGAATGAATCTTAATATTTGTAACAAGTCCAAAAGGCTTACAAGGAGTATAATGTCTACCATCCTACACTCATACCTCTCCACACTAATTACATGGGAACCTAAGTATGTCAGAGGTTTCAAGGGGGTATATTTACTAAACATACATGACCATAAGTTTGGGATTGGAGGTCTCATCTTTATGAACCATAAATAAGATGGTAGATCCCCAAAACCCTCCTTAAACCCTAATGTAGACTAGTCTTGGAAAATGTTAAGATTTTTCCAACCAAACACTCCTAAATGACCTGATAATCACATGGAAAATCTATTGCACTTAGAGGATACCCTGTTCATAGTATTTGGTTGTATAAAATCTATATAGAATTATGAGAAAATTATACTTTTCTAAGAAATTTAAAATAAAACAAGGTACATGGTAGTTTAATAAGCTTATAATCATTTCAAGGGAAGTTTTAAGACTTTATTCACATTTTAATGTCATAATATTTCCAAGAATCTACATGGAAATTCCTTTATAACTCTTATCCAAACAACTAGTCTGTACATGCTAAAAGCAAGTGACCTAGTCACCTAGTTTGGTAAGGTTTCAAGTGTGAAATACTCAAATGGGGTTTATAACATGATTTATGATATTTATTTTAACTAAAAATCACCTATTAATAGTTTCCTAGGGTCTCATATAGGTTTCATGAACACTTAATCATCTAATAGTTAGATGACTAGGCTTAGTGGCCTAATTAGGCTACTTGGTCATCAAGGTAAGTTGAATAATGGTGTAGAGATGATATTGAAGGAGTTAATTAACTTTTATCACTCATGTAACTAATATTTAAGTGATGATAAAATACACTTCATATCCATTTTGATAGTTTGAAGGTAGTTTTCAAGCTTAATGAACATGCAGAATGACTTGTGGGTTACTCAATACCTCATGGAGTCTAATTATACTTTATTACACTTTATAAATACCATGTAGGGAATTAATTTAAAACTTATAAGTTTTTTTAATTATTTTATAGGATTCAAACAAGGTATCTACATCCCCCACCACCTCACCTCAATGCCTATGGCTCATTCAAGGCCCATCAATAGCATCAACACATGGAGGGAGTTAGAAGGGTTGTTTATAACTAATGTAACTATTATATGAGTTGAAAATGGTAATTTAAGACCTATTATCTACATCTAAATTCCATATTTCTCATTATCTCTCTTCTGATCTACTATATTTTTAGGTCTTATGGCCTTTATTTATATCCCTCACTTGGGTATGAGGAAACTTTACCTAATTTGTACTATGTAGACCTCTTAGACTGTCAATGGATCACTACAACTTCTCTATGATCAATTTATAGTATGTGTATTATTTTTCAATATGTATAAGTGGTGAAAATTATCATTTATAGGTCTAATACCTTCACCTAAATGATAATAGGTGTTTTATGCAGGTTATGTAGTATGTTAGAATGTTAATGGTTGAGATTAAAAGTGGAGATTTGAATGTAAGAGCCTATAACTAGACCTTCATTTCATTTCCCTCATGTTATAGTCATCCAAAATAAAACTCTACATAAATCATTATTTCAAAGAAACCATTGGATATAGTGATTTAATATTATGCATTATCTATTAGAGTTGTCTGAGTTTAATTTGAGTGGATGGATAAGCAATATTTTTGCATCACCACCACTTAAAGTAGGTTTATTTTATACAATTTCTATCTCTTTTCACCCCAAGCACTAGGTTTTAATGATTCTGAGCCACAAGTGATGTACCAAGGGAGCTAGCCCCATAACCTAGAGGTTTGGTCTAATTACAAGGTCACCCATAACCTTTAGGCCATTCCCATGTTATTCCAAGCTTGATGTAGGCCTGAAAAAGCTTCTACAAAGGGTGAAACTTCCATTGATAAAAGTTTTAGCATTCCATATGGGACCAAATATAGGCATTGGAGCATGGATCTATATCCTTATAGTCATCTTAGAGAGACTCAACTACTTGAGGACCAGATTTGCAATTAGATTCCATACTATAAGGCATCACAAAGTCATTACTTCAAGAGTAAGAAAGGCTATTTATCATGGTTAAATTTTTATACATGTGCTTAGAGTTGATTCATGTATGCATATGGGGTATAATTATGTCACAAACTTCCTTATGATAAACCCTATGGTCTATTTCAATTCTATCATGACCCTTACCAACTCTATTTTGACCCTTAACATCCATAAATTTACCCTTGTTATATGTATATTGAGTCTCTTTATTGCCAAGATTATGAACCCCATTGTGAGCCTCATTCATCCCCTTGAAAAACTACATATCATCCTTATCAATCATTCAAACACCATGATGTTCTTGATCAACCAAACCATGTCCCAAAATAATCTATATAAATATTTAAATAGACCTTATTGGATTATGAAAGACACAAGGTGAGCATTGACACACTGAAATGGTATGGACAAGAAGTCCCTAAACATGTGATTGAAATAATGATTAATTAATTTCATGTGGCCAAAAAATAGTGGTCATTTTTCATGAGAGAGGGTAATTCAAGGGTCAATAGTGACATGTTTAATATTGAGGGTCTAGATTGAGGAGAGGTTAGCAGTATATAAGGAGTAATAGATTCACCATCATCAACATTGTTTCCCCTCCTCCATCCCATATTAGTCTTATTTGTAAATTCTTGTCACCCCTATGGAGTTTAAATTAAATGAGTTTAAAATCCATCAAAGTTCCTCACAATCCTTCTCAACCTTTACATCATGTAAATCTATCTAAGAGAGAGTACAAAGAGAAGAAAAGGTATGTGTTGAGAGGATTAGTCAGCATGAGTAGATCCTTAGTCACTCAAGGCTTGATTTTTTAGCCTACCTTGATAAAAAAATTTAGGTTGTAGACAACACCTATATCACTCAATGTTATCTTTAAAATAAACACAATATTAGTTGAAGAAACCTCTATTTTTACCGGAAGCTATAGTACACATAATGCAAGAAGATCATACATCTAAGTTTCCAACTTGGAAACAAATGAATAGTCAAGGTAAAGAGAAGAGAAGTTGAGCATAAGCCCAAGTTTAAAAGTGGAAAGAAATATTTAGATAATTCAATCCAAATGCCTCTCTCTTCAAGAATCAAAGACATTTCCCTCATGGATATCCATTTAAAATAATGTGTAGAAGAAGGAAGAGATGATGGTTATTGGAAATAAGCAACTAAATAAAGGAAATGAGGCATACATGTCATATTTACTAAATTAATTCCAAGACCATTCCATGCCAATCCTAAAGAGAGAGCCTATTCATGAAGAGGTGAGAAAATAAAGTCAAATTGAGGTGGCAATTAAGGATAATGGGTTGAGTGAGATTGTAGAAGAGCTTGTCATTGAGATACCTCTTGGCAAGTGGGAACACAACTTTGCCTTCAAAGATGTAGAATAGTATGAAATGAAAGAGTATGATGAACTATAAGATAAAGACACATAAGATGATCAAGAATAATAGACTTCTATGATGTCCTTGATGACATGGTAAATGCCCTTCATCATGGTAGTCCTCAAGAAATTGTAGTAGTTATAGGAGAAAGGTGTAAACTAGCCAATGAGGTTGATTAACAAACCATTGTACAAATTAAAGAGAACCCAAGGAAAACCAAACCATGTGAAGATTAATAAATTGATTTGGTTGATATTGTAGGGCTAGGATACTCTTCCTTGAAACATGTTATGATCTAGTCTATGTTGAAGAAGTCAATGCCATCAAACAAGAAGGGGGTAGACCTTTAATCATGCCACTCTAAGAGGTTTTCCTATCTAAAAATTAATTTTTTGAAGTTTTCCAACAATATTACTAGACCCTCCTTCCATTTTCAAATACCTCCTCACTCCTAATGAATATAACTAAGAATTTTTGGCCTCAAACCTCCATTAAACAAGATACATCTACCCTTGAAGTCAAATCTCCAAGAATACTATAATATTTGCTTCAAACTACTCTTATTAATTAATATCATCATGTGATTGAGGTAGAGATGAGATTGATTATGCAAGGTAGATCAATATGGAATGATTATGACTAGGTTTTCGACTCACTTATATAATCTATGTACCTAAGGATTGAGAAAGAGTATCAATTTACTCTCTTAAGGAGACATGAGCATTATAGTGTCTTCAATTGTATGTGGGAGTCTTTATGCAGTAGATAATAATTTATTACACTTAAATCATCATTTGGAAATCCAACCTCATGGAGCCAACTTGATCAAAGTATTTTCCCTTTTGATCCTAGAGAAGAAATGAGGTGTGCTTTAGTAAGTTGTTTTTAGTAGTTTATTTTCATGTTTCAATTAATATGTCGTATACAAGTTTTATATTTGCCTTAGCTATCTTAATGTCTTTATTTTTTTCTCCTTAGGTGTTAGATGTTATTTATTTTATTGTCTTTGTTGTCTCTAGTTTTTGTTACAAGCCTAGAGTGTCATAATGCGCTATTGTTTGGTATCCAAGAGATGTTATTTCAAGTAATGATGTTATGTCTAATTTATCATGGTCATGAGTCATTGGGTTCTCTTGACCAGTAAGCTAGTCACCCCTTAGAGTCACCAAAAAATGTTGAGATTTTGTCCTCATAGGATAAATGTCAAACCCTACCATAAAAAACTAAACCCTTTTGAGCTTACTTATAGTGCCTCAACTAGTCATGGTCCTATGAATGTCTCATTTAGGTCTTTTAGAATTTATTAAGAATGTCATAAAATATGCTTGTGAACTCATGTGTCATAGCTATCTTGTCCCTATTGGTGATTTTATAGTAATCTAATTGGTATTAGAGTGAGAGAAAAATAATGTCAATCTCTTTCAAGGTTCAAACAATGTTCTAAACTTATTTGATAAGTTTAATGACCTTTTGACAAAGTTAAGGTAATTTGGGAATTTTTGAGTTATTGATCCTTATGGTTTTAGACCTATTTGATATATTTTATTGAAGGGAAACCTTTTTTGGAAATATGTAAGGGATTCAATCCTTATCCAAGGTCAAAATATGAAGGTTTATTTTTTTGTTTAATTTCATTAATCATGGTTTACCTATTCAAGAAATTTCAAGCCTACATAACCCCCATAAAGTCATCAAATGACCCTTACATTCCCATTATAAGTCTATTTACATTGATAAAATTTGAAAAGGGTGATTTTTTTCATAAAAGTGCATTACTAAAGTCTTGAAAGATGTCTCATTATTACCATAGTATCATAGGTAGGCATTTCATGCCATACAAGGTCCATTTTAGATCTCATTCCACCTCCTCACTCACAAAGTGGACCCCACATGTGGGAATGATTTTAGTTTCCAATGTCCTTGTCATACCACTCAATTTTAAATGCCATTTTACTAATTTTTTCCCTCCATCTACCCTTAAATTTTGGTTTAATGTAAAAAATATGGAGAAAAATAGTGGAAAAGAGAGTTTTCAAGTGTTTCTTATAAATTGTACATATTTTTATAGATGGTTACATACATAGGGGGATAAAATATTTTAGAGGAGTTAATTAAAAATGTATATAACAGGTTTTAGATCTAAAGGATGTAATAATGTGCCAAAACCATTCCTTTCTCTTCACTAGGTTCCTTGGCAACCCAAACATACTTTTTAGGTTTCCATTCATTCAATACATGAGAGAGAATATCAAGAGTTGGTCTATTTGATATATAAATGAGGTCCCTTGACCTTATTATCCATGTCATTTATTTTTAGGTTCATGGTCTCATATTTATGAACAAATGTTAACAACCTAGCCACTCTAATGACCTTTTCATCTATGCAAGGTTTAGAAAGTTCTATGGTTTTGAAAATTTTTAAGGATTTTATGTAGATTAATGATTAAATAATGTTATATAGGTTCTAATATCCCATATCCCTTATCCTCCACTCTTGGTTCACATGTGTGTGAAGTGGTAATAATCCAAACTTCATGATTTCTTCATCTTGCGGACTATAGACAAGTTTTCATATAGTATAGGGTATTCAAAGCCATATAGTGTAAGTGAATGATGGTTATGGGATGTGTAAAATTTATTTATAATCCTATTAAACCTATATTTCCTAAAAATCACTCAATTGAGCTACCCTTAGTCCAAACTTATCACTCTAATGTGCTATCCATAGTGTGATTGTCATAAGTACATTTTGTGGTCTCATGACAAACATAAGTTCATGTCAAGGTTGTAGCTATAAAGGGTTTCAAGTCAAGTAAAAATAGATATTATCTCAGTCATGTTTTACTATTTCCTTATCTTATCACCCTTGAAACCCATCACCACCTTATGGCCAAGCATTCATAATTTTAGCTTTGAAAAGTGAACCCTAATAAGAGCACTTCCAGGCTATTATGAAAACTATAAACATGATGAAATGTTGGCTGATAAAATATAGTCTTAGATACACTATCAAGCCTTAACAAATATAATTACATATTAAGAAGTAGGGTAAATAGGGTGATTAAGGTTAAACATAGATTAGACCCTTATATTCAACTCATTATGTAATCCAAACTTCTTATAGTCATTATAGACCTAAAGCAAACTAGTTAAAGGGAGGATTACTAAGATGAGACATAGAAGGTGTGAAGGTTTAATGAGAATCCCTAAGGAACTATTGGCCAATTTTGGCCTACATATAAAATTTTTCCTAGATTGATCAATATTCTCAAAGTCTTGGAGTGGTGTGAAAATTTGAGCAAATTTCCTATTGAGTGAATGATCTATAAGTGGAAGATGAAGTCTGCATGTCACTTACAAGCTTTTTAAACACCTTAAGTAGGCCTTAAGGTGAATTTATTGATTTTTGGGGAATCAAGCCTAAAAATAGGTCTAAAATTTAATGTTAAAGGATCTAATAGGTTTCCATGGTGTTCATGGCATCCAAGGGGCATGAAGTTGGTTTGCTCAAAGTATAAAATGTTTATCAAAGCTTTGAATGGATAAAGATAATGAGCACAAGACTAAAAGAACTCTATGGTCATGGCACATGATGGAGGAATGAACAAGTCAATTTGATTTTGTATTTAAAAAATGTACCTAAGAGGCCTTTCAATGCCAAAGGATCACACAAAGATAATTTATTTTATGCCAAGATCATTCCATACAGATTTGGTATCTTGATGTGTTTTCTATCTCAAGATATAGGCCTTCAAAGATAACCAAGTAGAATGGGACATGCATAGGGTCATCAAATAAAATCAATAGGAAGTAGCTATTTGAATTTAAAAATCTTCAAAGGATACTAAAATTGAATGTAGTAATGACAAGTGTTAAAATATATCTTTATCAAATCATACATCATTGACATATGGATAAATCCCAACTCAGTGAGACCATCAAGGATCAATGACATAAGTTAAGTCATACAAATAAAGATCAACATTTATCACAAGGTCAACAAGTTAGAGGATCCTAAGATTGAATGTTGAGCTAACAAGTTGCATGATCATTATTAACTAAAGAATCAATGGTTCATGTTTGATAAATCAAATCAAAGATCAATGGCACATATTTGACTATAGATAAAAATCAATGTCATAAACAAGGTCAAATAGTCAAATATCCTCAATTACACATGAGGTCACCACATGGTGTAATCACGTGAATGATATGGAGATCTAATACCTAGGTTCATATAAATCATGTGAGGTTACCAAGTGTCATAATTTTGGAGGCCTGAATCAAATATTGATGGAGCAAATTCAATCAAGTTTTAGGGGGCACAAGATGGTGACACATGTTTTAATATACATCGATCATATGTCTGAAATATGACAAAGAGCATGTAAATAATGCCACATAGGTAGACACATTACATCAAGAGATTTTTTTGACTAATGTAGGTAAATATGGCTAGATCCAAATATGATTTAGGGTGAACCAAAACAAATACTTCGAAACCAAAGGCTGCCATTAGAGCTCAATTTAGAGCTCTGGTTTAAAGAGTTAAAACCTTCAAGACCTATTATTTGAGGTTGAAACATCATTTCATGACTATGTTTAGTATTCTTTTAATGGAATCCACATGTATAATGAGCTCTTGGTTTCTATGATGTTCAATAATTTATTAGGTCTTTTGAGACTTAATAAAGATCAAGAATGTAGTTAAACAACCTGGTGGACTTATCATAGAGGTCATGACTATATGAAAACCAAAAAATGGGATTGGTTTTCATCCATAGTAGACCTAGATTTAGAGTTTGGAGTATGGTATGGTTTGTGATTATGAAATAAGTGTCTTATCTTTTGACATGGTCAAATCCTCGACAAACATGTACCTATAGCTACTTAAACTAGACATAGTCATATCTCTATTAGATCCATGGATATGAATATTTTGTCCTTATAATGAAGACCAATTATTTTCAAGGAGAGAAATTTGGTTGTTGAATATTTCAAGTGGATCATTCAATAATTTTGAGAACCTTAAGGGTATTTCCTCATTGGAAGGATCATGACTCATTATCTTAAAAACATATTCTTGTATTCTAGTGCATTTCTCAACCAATGAGAGGGTTTAGAGGCTATTGGGATAAATAAAAGTTAATTTTTTGATGGAGGACTAGTCTTGATTTGATCAAAATGTGGTTGAGATTTTTTTTAAGGGTGGTGTAGCTCATTTATTAATTTTAATGACATGTTCCTTCTCTCTCTCCTCTCCCTTTCTTCTATATCTCCCATTTTCCCTCCCCTTTCTAGTGATCTCATTTTGATAAGGTAGAGAACTATAAAAAAATTGTAAGAACTACCTATTGAAGTAATACGATTAATTTTTAGCTATCCCTTACCTTTAACTAATGTTTAGTAAGCTTGTGTATGATGTCTTTGTGAAGGAGATTATTTCATATCCATTGTCCTTATTTCTTAAAACTTTTGAAATGTTTTCAAGCTATTTCCATGTCTGAACTTGTGTTCTTTCTACCCTATGGATTCTTGGTTTGAATCTTATAATTCCTCTTTGCTTCTTTGATTGTTTGGTGAGCATAGTTCATGAAATAATTATACAATTAGCTATTTTAGGATGTTATGTGAACAAGAATTATCCTATGATGATATAATGTTTTTTCAAACTTATTTGAGTGCCTCATTTAAATTTGGTTCATCACCTTTTAGCTCTCTTAGTTCCCTACACCCCCTTCCTAACCCTTTTCCAAGAAAATTCATTAGTCTAGGTGATCTATCAAGAGGAAGTCAGCATTCTTTGGAGGTTCAACCTCACTATCGGATACCCACAACCTGAGGTTATTCCAATATTGTGGCTAGGAGTGGGGGATCCTAAATAACTCTCCCACAAGGGTCAAATTATATGCCATAATAGTTTTTAACACACCTATTGAGACCCACATTTGAAAGAATATTGATTAAGTTTGATGTTGGTTTAATCAATTTGTAGTAGTAATAGATTTCATACAACAATATTTGGTGACTTTGAGAAACATTCAATTTTATGGTGTAGAGTAGTAGCTATCTTTCATGCTAGAGGTGACTACAGTATTGGATTCTAGAGGTGTTCCTTTTAAATTTGTTGAATTACCTCTAAAATCATTAAAAAGGTTAATATTTACTAATACACATCCATATAAATGAATCTTTCTTCCTAAACCAATTTATAATTTCACCTCTACAAGAAGATCTTTGTTAGCCCCTTTCACTTTCATGGTAACCCCTAGAGATTTTCCTTTTGTGGGTTTCAATGGCAAGATTCCTTTAGACATATAGCAATATGATCTTATTCTAGTATCATCTCTTAAGAGTGAGCCTTAATTTACTAGAAACTATTATGCAACCCCTTTTGAGCGCCTTGGAGATATAGCCAACTTTTGCAATATTCATGACATCATCATATAAAATGTGGCTATTAGGTTGTTGGCTATCTCTTTCAAGGGTAAGGCCTTGAACTAGTATAAAAACCTTACTAATAACTCTATCACATCATGGTATTGGTTAGGAGATCCATTGTGTAAAATATTTAAGGGAAAAAGTGACCATTTGTCACTTGTAGAGTAGCTAACCATAATCAAGAGGGCCCCTCACAAGGTTATGCAAGATCTCAAAAATAGGTTTAAAAATACATGATATAGAATCCCAATCTCTATTAGGCCTAATTCAAACTTTTATTTCCTTTAATATCTAAAGGCTCTTTGTAGTGACATTTCAATAATTATTTAGTCTATGTGGAGAACATACTGCCAAATGCTTATGAGGTGGAAATCAAAGCAAAAAATTGTGTAGTATAAGCTAGAAGGATTACACCTAAACCACAAATGCCTTTATTCCTTGAGATTAAACCACTTATTATTGATATTCCTCCATTTTAAATCATTCCTCATATGCCAACACTTTCTCCCATACCTACAACAAAGTAGGAAAAGGCTTCCACTAGTCAATCTAGTGACTCCTAAGAAAACGAGAATTTCAAAAAGCTTAAGAGCATGTTTCAATCCTTTGTAAATGAGTTGGTAAATATGAAGAGGTAGCAAGCCCATTTCAATATACCCTATCAAGTTGCATAATAGCCTCAACAATAGTCTTATAAACTAAATAATCCACCCTATAAAGGAACTTTCTAAGGGTAGGGACAATAACAAAGACAAGGAAAAGGGAAACCTAACTATGATAAGCAAAATCATTATAATATAAATGCTGAAAGCACCACTAATACTTTGGTCCCCAATCAAAAAAAATTTTAAATAAGTTGAGGGTACCATACATTGGAATTAATCTTTTGGCCAATCTATTATCCCAAACATTGAGTTCAATCAAGCTTTCAATGAGCAATGGCATCAGGGTGTTACCTATGGGAGCAATCAAGCTCTTATGGCTTAAAGTGAAAAAGTAATTATAATGACAAAGCCAAAAGAGTCTAAACAAGGCCAAGGTCATATTTAAGGACCAAGCTAGTTACATGCTACAATGGTAAATTATGAGAAAGAAGAGTGTTATGCACTCAATCAATAGGCTAGTCTTAGACAAACATACATTCCAATGGCAACTAATACAAGATTCAAAATAAGGGATATGGATGGTAAGCAAGAAATATTTAAACATCTTCCTACCATTACTCTTTTGTTATCAAATCTAAAAGGTTTCAATAGCTCTAAAAAGTCAAATCAAGGGAATGCCCCCCTTATGTCCCAAAAATCACAAGTTCAAGCACAACGAAAGGTTGGTGGTTTACCCATCAACATTTTGGAACAAATGAAAAAATTCTAATGTGAGTGTGAAAATTTGGGACATGTTTTCTATGCCTAGTCATGTAGATATCCTTTAGGAGGGTTTGTCAAAGATCAATGTTTTAGATAAGCCATCAAGAAAGTAAAATGTATTCCTCACCAATGAAACCAAAGGGATTAATAAAGAACAATCAAATAATTTGGTAAATCCTCCACCTTATACATCTATTCAATCATTCGTGAATCCATGGTACATAACTACATGGTAGATAGTGGAGCATGTATTTTAGTGATGCCAAAATCTATAGCATATCAAATTAGTTTGAAGTATGAGCCCTAATATGAGGGAGTTATATAGCTTGATTTATATTACACCAAACCATCTATCATCATTAAAGATCTAAATTTGACCCTACATGTTTGTCCTAGTGTTTCATTGGCTCAGGATGTGTTAATTCTAGATGTGCCTCCTTGTTTTGCTCTATGCTTATCTAGAGACTTCACAACAAAAATTAGGGGTTATGTAGTAGAATATTAGTCTTACATTTCTTTTAGAATAAGGTATGGTACCAAGGTATCCATTAAAGTTGAGCCTATTTCATAATTTCACATAGATCCTTACAGTCTAGATAAGTCAAACATCAATTGCACCATCATAGATGAAGATGAACACCTGGTTGGTTATGAACTAAACACTGATCCTAAGTAAATACCTGATATATTATTGGATGAAATATGGAATGAAAATAAATTGATTTATCCTTTAGAAGGTGTTGAGTAAAGAGACATAGGAGTCTACTTCTTGGATGAGGAAATTGAATCAATGCCATCCCTCACTAGGTCACAAGAAGATATTAATGGTTTATTGAAATATTTATTTGATGGCTTAAGAATCAAACATGGGGTAGGTACATTTGTAATTCTAGTATCTCCTTCCAATGATAAGTACTTTTATTCTTATAGGTTTCAATTTAGTTTCTCTTGCAATTTAATAGACTATGAGGGCCTTATTCATTGCCTTAAATAGGCTAGTAAGAGGTGGATTAAATAGTTACAAGTATATGGAGATAGTGAGATGATAGTACATTAGGTTAGAGGCCAAGCGTCATAAATAATCCATTGATGAAATCCTAAAACATATATTATGGAACATCCTTAAGGACTTTGAGGCCATTAACATCCAAGTTTTGTCGAGGAAGCAAAATTAGCATATTGATAAGTTGATAGTTGTGGGAGCTCAGTTTGACCTCCAAAATGAATTGAAAAGATCCAAAGTGCAGCCACATGTTAAAGTGGTGATAAGACCATTAGTGCTAGATAATGAAGCTCATTATTAGGTATTTGATAGTGACAAGTAGATTGCTTATTTTTTGTAGTAGCAAATAGAGTTTTCCTCAATGAACCAAGGCAAGTTCCAACATCAATATGAGGATCAAATTTTTGAGCTGAGGTCTAACAAACTTCCTAAAGGGATAGTCACCCTGGAAGGTTATTTCCATGAGGGAGATTATATGAGGAGATACAAAGTAGCGATGTCAACCAATGAGGATAAGTATGGAGAGTTATTATCCTCAAAGATAATCTCCTAAATCTTGGAAAGGTAAGCAATAGGGATAAAATTCATAATTTCATTTATCTTTTTAAGTAATATATAGACATATTTGATTGGAAATCCAATGATTTAAGAGGCTTTGATCCCTAGTTAGACCAACACATTATAGAATTAGAAGCTAATGCCAAGACTATGAGGTAGACATTAAGGCCTATCAACCTAAAAATTAAAGATATTATGAGGAAGGAATTGACTAAATTGATTGAATCCAAGATCATATTTCCCATCAAACACTCATCATGGGTAGCCAACCTAGTACTTGTAAGGAATAATAATGGGGAGATCAGATTAAGTGTTAAATTTAGAGACTTGAATAGGGTCTCTTTGAAGGATCATTACCCCTTACCATCTATGGAGAAACTCCTTTAAATAATTTCTTGTTCAAAATTCTTCTCTCTTTTAGATGGATACTCAGGGTACAACCAAGTGCTTGTAAGAGAAGATCAATAAAATACTATCTTCACCACAAATTAGGGCACATATGCTTATTATAAGATGCCTTTTGTATTCTCAAATGTTGGAGCCACTTTTTAAAGATACATGGACATGGATTTACAAGTATTTATAAATTATATGGTGTTGGCCCACTTAGATGACATCACAATTTTATCCAAGAAGGCTAGTAAACATTTGGATCACCTAAGATTAATATTTTCAAGATGTAGAGAATATGGGATCTATTTAGAACCTAATAAATGTTTGTTTATTTTTAATGAAGGAAAAATATTGCAACATATTATCTCAAACCAAGGATTAGCTATTGACCCTGATACAATAAGTGTCATCTTGGCCTTATCTTTACCCAAGCATAAGAAAGGACTCCAAAGTTTTCTTGGGAAAATAAAATTTGTGAGAAGTTTTATACCTAGTTTTATAAACTTGGTCAAACATATCACTACCATGATAAATATGAACCAAGTAAGCAAATTTTGAGGCTATAAATTAAGCCATTATCCAATCACCTTCACTCATGAATCTTGATTTAGCAAAGGATCTCATATTGTATACTTTTCCAATATTGATAATATTTCAACTATGTTGATGTAGAAGAATGGTGAAGGACTTGAGAATTCAATTAATTTTTTTAGCCAAGGAATTGAAGGGTATGAGTTAAGGTATAATTTTGTATAAAATCAAGTTATTGCAGATTTAAGAAGCCTCAAATAGTTTAGACCATTTCTCGCTAATAGAAAGATTCATCTTATGGTGTCTCATCTTGGAGTGAGGGACTTCCTTCTTAGAAAATACTTGAGTGATAAGAGAGCTGGTTGGATTACCTAGGTCATGGAGTATGATGTGGAGATCAAAGGCACTAAGCTAGTGAGAGGTAGGGTATTATGTGAACATATATTTGATGACCTTCAAGAAGATAAAGAAGTTGTT
This sequence comes from Torreya grandis, assembly GCA_037957365.1. Taxonomy (NCBI): domain Eukaryota; kingdom Viridiplantae; phylum Streptophyta; class Pinopsida; order Cupressales; family Taxaceae; genus Torreya; species Torreya grandis. The sequence continues at coordinate 2,494,255 of JARHVA010001000.1, read as the reverse complement.
TTGGTGACACAAGACAAACCATAAATGATTCACCTCCACCTCAAACTAGTTGGCTCTAGGATATGACACATTTTCTAATACAGGTGAGTTCCCTCAAGGTTTAGATAGGGAAAAGATAAGTTATTTTAGAATTTATTCCATACCTTGAGCATTGGTTGATGGGGTTTTATTTAGAAGAGACCTTAATGGAGTGCTTCTTAGGTGCATTGATGATAACCAAGTGACCAGGCTCTTGGATCAATTTCATGATGGGCCTATGGGAGGCCATTTTACATCAAGGAATATAAAAACAAAAATAATTATAGATAGTTATTATTATCTTAGCCCTTTCAAGTATGCATATGCATGGGTTATAAAATGTTAAAAGTGTGCTCTATTGTAGGTAATCAAATATTGGCATCCTTTCTTCTCAACCCAATTTAGGTAGAATAACACTTAATGTAGTGGGGTTTATACTTCCTAGGAATGATCAATCACCTTCTAGTGGAAGACACAAATGGGTACTCACTACTAATTACTACTTCACCAAGTGGGTGGATGAAATTTCCTTTAAATAATCTAATGAAATAATAGTGTTTGAATTCTATGATAACATAATAAAAAGGTTTGGTGTACCAATAGTATTAATTTTAGATAATGCCTTAGCATTTGTTACCATGAGAAAAAGTGAATTGGTACTCCATATGGGTATCTATCTTAGTACATCCTCCAATTAATACCCCTAATGAAATATACTAGCAAAGTATACAAATAAGAACTTGATAATGATTATCAAGAGGACCATGGAGGAAAATCAGAGAGTATGACACATAAAGTTAAGCACAACCTTATGGGCTAATAGAATTAATCCCAAAGTCACCATTGGTAATTCACCATATGTTCTTGTATATGGGAGGTAGGATAAATTGCCTATCTCTCTTGATTTACCTACCTTAGAGTTATCCCATTAGATTGAGTTGATCTAAATTGAACCTATGAATGTGATGATGGTAGATCTCATGGAGCTTGATGAAACCAAGGACCTTGTAATGAAGACACTAGAGTCACATCAGGCTCAAGTTGAGAAAGCCTTTGAAAAGAGAGATATATCAGGAGAATTTAAATAAGGGTATCTAGTCCTCAAGTGTGATTCAAATAATTCCAAGCCAGGTAACCATAACAAGTTTGACAACTTGTGGAGTGGTTCTTACTTGATCCATGGATGCAAACAAAATAATTCTTTTGATCTTTCCCATCTCTATGGAGAGGTATTACCCATCCTAGTTAATGGGATTTATTTAAAGCCTTATTATAAAATGAGTTTTAAACCATTTTATTATATTGTATATATTAGACTATATTTTCATGTTTTCCTTTATGTGTCTTATGCACATTATTTCAATTATGTGCTTCCCTTTCATAAGTGCTTTGGGCACAATTTTTTTAATTTCTTATTGCCCTTATTGCTTCAAGAAGAGTGTTTCTGGAAAGGGATAGTCTTGTATCAATTTCATGATCAGTTGGAAGGAAATAATTGTCACCCCATATACCCAATGGTTTAGAATAAATCAACTAATCTATTTCATATTAGGCATGTAATCCTAGGATGTCACCAAAAAGTTTGGATAATTTTTTCATACATACAAAACTTTGCCTAAATATATTAGTATGCTGAAAGTCTTGGAGTGGTGTGAAAAGATGAGTAGAGTTCCTATTTAATAAATGATCCAAAGGTGGAAGATGAAGACCACATGTCACTTATAATATTTTTAAACACTTTAATCAATTCTTAAGGTGAATTTATTTATTTTTTGGGAAGTAGGCCTAGAAATATGTCTAGAATTTCTTAGGTGGAATGAATCTAGTAGGTTTACATGGTTTTCATGACATACAGGTGGAATGAATCAATTTTTATCAAAGTCTCAAAGTTTTATCAAATGTTTGAAGGGAGAAAGATAATAAACACAATCCTAAAGGAGCCAAACCATCATGTCACATCATGCAGGAATGAATAGGTTAGTTTTGTTGTGCATTTAATAAATATGCATAGGAGGCCTCTTAATGAAAAAGGATCACATAGAGATAATTTATTTTATAAAAAGATAATTTCCTAAAAATTTTGTATCTTGATGAGTTTTCTATCTCAAGATGCATTCAAAGTTGAACTAGCAGAGTGGGATGTGCATAAGGTCATCAAATAAAAGCCACAAGAAGTAGCCATTTGAATTAAAAAATCTTTAAATGATCCTAAAAGTGAATGAAGTAATGATAAGTGTCAAAATATCACTTGAATGGATCATATAACAATGGCACATAGATAAAATCTTGATTTAGTGGGACCATCAAGGACCAATGGTGCAAGTTAAATCATGAAAATCAAGTTCAATAGAAAACACAAGGTCAATAATTCAAAGGATCTTAGGATTAAACATAGGGATTAAAAGTGTCATGATCAAGATGAATTAAATAATCAATGGTGCGTATTTGATCAAGTAGATCAAATATTAAAAAAATGTGTTTGATTACAGATAGAGATTAAGGATACAAATAAGGTCAAAAAATATAGAGCCTAAACTACACATGAGGTCACCATGTGCTGTAAGCACATAAACCAAATTGAGATATGATAGTCAGATCAATGAAATCATGTGAGGTTCCAAGTGTCATGATTTGGGAAGCCTAAATCAAATATGAATGGATAAAATTTGATTATGTTTCAAGAGGCAAAAGATGGTGGCATGTGTCCAAATATACATCATTCATATGTTTAAAATATGATAAAGATCATGGATGTAATGTCACATAGATAGATACATTAGATCAAGAAATTTTGTGGACCAAGGTAGGTAAACAAGTCTATATCTAAATATGATCTGGGTTAAATCAAAATAAATACTTCAAGACCCAAGGCCATAATTAGAGTTTAGTTTAGACCTTTGGTTTGAAGATTTAAAACCTATATGTCCTATTGTCTAAGGATGTAACATCATTTCATGATTTTTTTCGTTGTTATTTGAAGGTAATCCACATATACAATGAACTCTTGGATTTTATGATTTTTAGGAATAGATTAGGTCCATTGAGACCTAATAAAGATCAAGAATGGATTCAAACAAATTGATGGGCTTTTCATTAAGGTCATGACTATATGAAAACCAATAAATGGGATTGTTTTTCATCCATAGCAAACCTAGGTTTAGGTTTTGGAGTAGAGGTAGGTTTATTTATTATGAAAGAAGTGTCTTATATTTTGACATGGTCATATCTTTGACAAACATGTACTTATAACCACTTAAATTAGACATAGTCATGGCTCTATTAGATCCATTGGAATTAAGATTTTGTCCTTATAATGAATACCAAATAGAAGGTCATATAAATTTTAAAGAGATATATTTGGTGGTTGAATATTTTAGGTGGAGAATTTAGTTATTTTCAGAGCCTTAAGGATATTTACTCCTTGGAAGGATCATGACTCATTATCTTAAAAATAGATTATTATCTTTTAGTGTATTTCTCAGCCAATGAGAGGGCTTAGAGGCTATTGGGAAAAATAAAATTTAATTTTTTGATGGAGGAATAGTCTTGATTTGATAAAAATGTGGTTGATATTTCATTAAAGGGTGGTGGTAGCTCAAATATTGATTCTGATGATGTGCTCCTTCTCTCTCTCCTCTCCCTTTCTCTTATATCTCCCATTTTTCCTCCACTTTTTGGTGAACTCATTTTTATAAGGTAGAGCCCCATAAATTTTTTTTTAAACTACCTCTTGAATTAATAAGATCCATTTTTACCTATCTCTTACCTTTAGCTAGTGTTTAGAAAGCTTGTGCTTGATGGATTTGTGAAGGAGATTCTTCCATATCCATTGTCCTTATTTATTGCACCTTTTAAAATATTTTATGTTTTATTTCTACCATTTATGTATGCTTTGTGTGAATTTTAGAATTACTCTTTGCTTTTTGATTGTTTGGTGAGACTAGTTCGTCAAATACCTATGCAATTAGATATTTTAGGAGATTTTGTGAACAAGGATTGTCTTATGTTGATCTAGTGTTTGTTTAAACTTATGTGAGTGCCTCATTTAAATTTGGTGCATCACATTTTAGATATCTTAATTCAATATATCCATTTTATAACCCTTTTCCAAATAAAATCATTAGTCTAGGTGATCTACCCAGAGGAAGTCATCCTTCTCCAAAGGTTTAACCTTAATACATGATACCCACAGCTTGAGGTTGTTCTAATAGTGTGGATAGGATTGAGGGATTCTAAAGAAATATCCCACAAGGGTGAAATTATATGACATAATAAGAACCAAGAGGGATATACAATACATTAGATATGAGTTGAATAGGGGTAGATAAGGGCCATCAATAACCACACACTAGACTCACTTAAAGAGAAGGCAAGATCAGTCAAAGACATTAAGGTACACACAAGGTTATAATGGTGGAATGAGAGAAATGTTGATGGTGAATAAATTTTTAGGAAGATTCAAGAGATCATAAGATAAATATAATCCAATATCATACTGATCTATTTTAAATATTTATGAAATCACCACTCAAGTAAGGTTTACATGCAGTTTAGGCCTAAAGAGCTACCTATAGGCCTGCTTATAGGTGAGGAGAACTTGAACAAGGAACCCTATCTTGAGGGTAAATAATTTGAAATGAATTTTTTTAACATAAATTTAATCTAATGATAATAAAAAATTATTCATAGCCTTCCCCTCAAATTTTCACACTCATAGTCTTGATAGGGAGGAAAGTCACCTATAGGTGAGCTACTAGTAAGAAATGAAAGTACAAAACCCTGCATGATGATAGAGAATCAATTGAAAGGTGGTAATTATAATCTGGATGAGAAAATTATTTTCATGATAATAATTATATTTTCATTAACTAGGTCCTTGAAAATAAGATAATGGACTAATGGCCTATTTATTCTTACTAGACCTAAAACCTAGACATACATGCTTATACACTAGGGTAGATGACATCTACATATGATATATGGTTATTGAAGATAAATTTAATAAAAATGAGGTAAAAAAAATGAAATATATATTTTATAATCATGCAAACTTCAATTTTAACAAAGCTACACTCAACTAAATGTCATGATTTACTCAGGCCTAATGGGCCTAAGCAAGCCTATATACATCAAAATGAAGTCAATTTTAATTGAATTGATATGAATATGGATACCTCTTAAGGAGGATAAATTAAAAGGTTTTATGTGAAAAATATTCCAATTATGGCATAAATAACATTAAACTCAAGGCTAAGGGTTGCATAGGCTTGACAATGTACTAACCCTAGATCTAACTGTATGAGTGCATGCAGACAATAGATTTAGGAGAATGTTTAAAGAAAAGGATTGATTATAAACTTTAAATAATGGTATATGAGTTATAAAAATCCATTATCACTATAATAAATAATTAAAAACATACTCAAACCCTATGTTACTATCAAGAGTTCTGAGTATGATAGCAAAAATGACACTAAGGCATTATCATAGAAGGATGGTGACTAAGATAGTAGATTTGGATGGATAAATAAATTTAAAAGGATATATAAATGTGTAATAGGTTACAATAAATATATTTATACCATAAAATAAACTTTTGGAGACTCATTTCCCCCACACTACTGATAGACTCTTATAATGACAGTGAAAACCCTAAGCACACGCATGAGAGAGTTAGTAATAGAGTTAGAAGTCTAAGCATATAAGGATAGATAAAAAATTTGAGAGTAGATGATAAGATAGTTTTTAAATTATATTAATTCCATCAAACCATCTACAAGTTTCTTGGACCTCTAAAATGTAGTTCAGGCTAATCAGGCCTAAAATCTTATTTAAGGCCTAGAGACCCCACAACACCATGAGATTATGCTTAGACACCCCTAAAAATATTTTGACATCATGAAGGGGTATAATAGGTTTTTTAAGGTCATAATAAATATGTTTAATCATTAAAATCAAGTATTAAGGCCAATTCAGTTAAAATAACCACTTCAAGCTACCATAATAATACAAAGTTAGCCTAAGTTGTACTTTAGATGCTCATATCTCTCACCGTAGAATAACTCTTTGAAAATTATCCTAGGGTATTTTGGGAACCCATATGTGCTTGAAATAAATTTAGGATAGATTTAGTTTTAGGACCCTATCTCTATGAATGAATGCTAAGACTAATGATAGGTCTAAAATGTTTGTAAGGAGTGCAAGGTATACCATCTTATGTTTATATCTCTCCACACTAATTGTATGGCAACCTAATATTTTTAGAGGTTTTATGGGGTTATATTTAATATATATCCATGGTAATAAGTTTGGGATTTGAGGTTTCATCTTTATGAACCATCATTAAGATCGTAGACCTCCAAAACCCTCCTTAACCCTACTACAAACTAGTCTTGGCAAAAGTGAATATTTTGGAAACTAAAAACTTAAAAATGACATTATAAACACATAAAATATTTATTACACTTATAGGATATGTTATTCATTGTATTTTTTTGTACGAAATATTTATGAAATTATCAAAAAACTATTCTTTTCCAATAAATTGAGGAGAAAATAGGGTACATTAAATTTTAAGAAGCTTATAATAATTGGAGGGAAATTTTTAAGAATTTATTAACCTTCTAAATTAATAATATGTTCAATAATATACTTGGAAATTCCTTTATAACTCTTCTCCAAATAGTCAGTCTATAGATGCTAAAAGTTACATAGTCACTTAGTTTTCTAAGGTTTCAAGTTTGAATTACTAAAAATGGGTTAATGATATGATTTAGGATGTTTATTTGGACATAAAATTCACATATTAATAGGTTCATAGGGTCTCATGTAGGTTTCATTTCTACTCAATTAGCTAACAATCAGATGACTAGGCCTAGTGGAATAATTAGCCTACTTGGTCAACAAAGAAAGTTTTAAAATAGCATAGAGAGGATATTGAGGGAGTTAATTCAAGGTTATAACTCATGTAAATAATTATTAATTGGTGATAAAATACACTTCATATTAATAGTTATAGTTTGAAGGTAGTTTTTAAGCTTGGTGAAAATGCTTAAGGACTAGTGGGTTGCTTAATGCCTCATGGAGGCTTATTTCACTTCATTATACTTTATTACTCTCATGTAGGGAATTAATCAACCCATTCTTGGGAATTATCATTATTTTATAGGAGTCAAACAAATTACTTACATCCCCCACTAGCTCACCTCAATTCCTAGGGGATCATTCAATGACCTTCAAGAACATCAACACATGAAGGGAGTTATAAGGGCTATTTATAACCGATGTAAATATTGTATGAGTTTAAAATGGTAATTTATGACCTATTATATATATATATATACATTCCATATTTATCATTCTATCTCTTTTAATTTGTTATATATTTAGGTCTTATGGCCTTGATTTATATCCCTCACTTGGGTATGAGGAAACTCTACCTAATTTGTACCTTATAGAGCTCTTGGATTGTTAATGGATTACTCTATTTTATCTATGATTAGTTTATATAGTGTATATGATTGTTTTGATATGGATAACTAGTGGAATTTTCCATCTACACATCTAATGCCTTCACATAGATTGTAGCATGTGTTTTATGTAGGCTATGTAGTGTGTTAGAATAGTAATGGCTGAGTTTAAGAGTAGAGATTTGACTATAAGAGCCTATAACCAGACCTTCCTCTCATTTCCCTCATGCTCTAGTCATCCAAAATCAACCTCTACATTAAAAATTGTTTCTTAAAAACCATTGGAGATAGTGATTTAATCATATGCATTGTCAATTAGTCTTTTCTAAGTTTAATTTGAGTGGATGGATAAGCAATATTGGTGCGTCAACACCCCTTAGAGTATGTTTATTCTATATAGTTTCTATGTCTTTTCACCCCAATCAATATGTTTTAGTGATATTGAACCATAAGTGATGTACCAAAGGAGATAGCCCCATAACTTAGAGGTCTAGTCTAATTACAAGGTCACCTAAAAACTTTAGGCCATTTACATGTTAGTCCAAGTTTGAAATAGGCTTAAACAACCTCCTTCAAAGGGTGTAACTTGCATTGATAATTATAACTTCTAACCTGATTGAAAATAAGAATATTTTTCATGATTTTAAATATTTTTGTGACACCATTGTGTGGAGTTATAAATATTTAAAAGCATTTGACACCTCTTTCCTCATGCATACTATCCCAATTAAACAAGGTATCAAATTATTCCGCCAAATACAAAGTACAATAAATCAATTATTTGATCCTTTAAATTTCAAATAATTTAATAAGATATGTTAATAAAATATAACCTACCATGGTAGACACTCCACCTAGGTGCCTAACTTGGTGCACATTCAAAAGAAGAGTGCAGAAATTAAACTCTATGTGGAATTTAGAAATCTAAATGAGTGTTTTAAAAAATACAACTACCTACTTCTTTCACTAGATGAATTCTTGAAAATAGTGAATGGCCCTCAAATGTATCATTTCTTGATATAAATTTAGGATACAATCAATTAATGGTCAACCATGAATACAAGGTAAATATAATAATAAAAACTAAGTGGGGTATGTTCACATACAAAAGGATGCCATTTAGACTAATAAATGTGGCCACCACTATCCATTGGGCCATGTATATTTCATTCAAATAACTCATCATTAGATGCATTATTATATACATGGACAACATGTCCATATTTTCCAATAATAGAAAGGACTAAGTGAAAGACTTGAAAGCAATCTTCTAAAGGTGTAGAGACCATGAAAACTCCCTAAAAATGAATAAATGCATATTTAGGGACATAAAGGGTAAGTTTATGGGACACATCATATATAAAAAAGGTATATCAATAGATCCAAAAAGAGTGGATGCCATTCCAAAAATCCCATTGCTTGGTAGCAGAAAAGGGCTAAGTCATTCTTTGAAAAAAACTTTGTAAAGAATTTCATCATAGGTTTTGTAAAGATACTATGACTGATACACAACATGCTAAATAAGGGTGCTAATATTGAATGGATAAATAAATCATGAGTATATTTTTATAAAATTAATATGTCAATTATAAACACACAATTTCTTATTAGTCTTAACTACACATAACCCTTATACACCTATTACTTTGTTTTAAAACACTCAATTGTTGTTGTCTTAACACAAAGAAAAGGAGTTAGGGATGAAATAACTATCTCATTTATGAGTTACCTACTTATAAATTTTGATTTCATATACTCAATAATTGAAAATAAATATTTTTCCATGATCAAAGAGATCAAAAACATTAGAAACTACATCCTACACAACAAAGTGTTTATTCTTGTGCTTGACTTAGCCATTAAGGCAATGTTGATTAAAAAAATGTTAGGGAAGAAAAGTGGGAAGTGGATAACTATCTTAAAATAATGTGATCTAGAGTTTTATCCAATTAATATTGTTATAGTTTAGGGGATTAATAGGATCATGGCTAAGGTGGATCCATAGATCACATGCCAATAATATATAGTATAAAGTATTAAAAATGATGATTGGTATCAAGATGTGGTCTATTATTTTTTGAAAAATGAGTTCTCATAACACTCTAACTCCACTTATCTGAGAGATTTATGCCTAAAAATTACAATTTTCATGATAAAATTAGGGATTATAGATATAAAAACCATGAAGGCATTTCTTTGGGATGCCTAAATAAATTTAAAGTTGATAAAGTACTCACTAGTTTCCATGGAAAGTATAGTACTAGTCACAATTCAAGAAGTTTCACAACTCACCAAATACTTAGATCAAGCTAATATTGGTCTCAAATTTTTAAGGATACACATTTTCATGTTAGTAACTTCCAAATTTTATATGTTACTTCACATAAGTAATGTACTCCATCTATGCCACTACAACTAGTTATTGAGTCTTATCCATTTACAAAATGGGGAATTGACTTTATGGGGGGCATCAATGCCAACTCCTCCATGGGAAATAAATTTATCCTCACTAAAAATAATTATTTCACATCTTTGACTGAAGCTAAAGAATTCATTAATTTCAAAATAGAAGTGGTGATTAGTTTCCTTAAGGAACAAATTGTAACCAAGTTTGGTATGCCATTTGTTATATTATGTAACAATCTCACTTCTTTCTCCTCACTACAATTTATTAAGTTATTTTATGAAAACTAGGTAGTTATTAAATTATAATCTAATTACTAACCACAAGGTAATGGTTTATCTGAATCAACTAATAATAACTTGTTGGATGTGATAGAGAAATCCTTCAAGAGGAATCCTAGGGGCTGACATATTATTCTAAACTTTTCATTATGGTTTGATAGAAATAGTATCAATTCGTCCCTAGGTACTTTCCCATACCATCTAGTACATGGAAAATACTTGGTATTCCTTGTAAACCTTAGAATTATGACTCTAATAATCATTATAGGTTACTTAGGGGCTGATAACAAGATATAATCTCACCTTTTGAACCTAATACAAATAGAATAAAAGTGTGATGCAACATTATTTCACTTTAGCAATCATTAATGAGTTGTCAAACAATAGTTTCATATGTGAGAAAATCCTTTTAGATCTCCTATTTAGTCCTAATTTTGGACAAGGATAGTGAAAAAAGTGTCAACATAGAAAATTTTATGCCCTTTCATTATAACCCTTCCAACTCTCTAAAATATTTGGTAAAAATGGTTTTCACTTAAGGTGTCTAACTAGTGAGAATGTTCCATTACTTTTCAATGACATATTTATTAAACACTACATCCAATCCTAGTTTACTTGGGGTGGTTTTGTAAATAATTTACCTTTTTTTCCTTCCTTTTTACCCTTACTAATTGGTTTTATTTTTCTATATTTATTATTTTTTTGGGTTTATTTTCTTGTTTATTTTTATGATTTACTTGGCCATTCCAAGATATTTTATCATATGGTTCATATTGTCACAAAATATTGTACCCTATATGAGGGTGTTCAAGCCTCATTGAGATTTGGGTAACATGGGAATACTTTTACCTATAGTATAAGTATACCTCTAGGTTTTTAGGGATAGCTTCCTCAATATGCATTGAATTGCTTATCACCTACTTAACTAATTGTTTGTGGGAAAATAGATAGAAGTTTTCATGAATTAAAACTAATCTAAGGGGGTGATACACCATAAATACTTACATGAGACCATCATACTTCTTTCACTAAGAAACAACACCTAAAAAATAGCTTCAAAGTCCTAAGAGTTTATAACATAAGTGTTTCAACATAGAGGTGATATGTATGAGACAACACAAGGTAAGTGAACCATAGCTAAAATTTCAAAATTTAAGGACAATTATACACTTTAAAGGATCCTAACACACTATATATGCTCTATATGACCTATTATAATTTTAACTCTTACATAAACATGAGAGGATAAGGAGAAATAAGGATAGAAGATTATCACTTTTCACACTTATCCAAATGTTAATGAACTCAATACCAAACATTCATTTATTATTTAAATGAAAAATACAATGTCAACCCAGCATGTATTTACCATACATGGAGTGGAATTAGTTTATAAGAGCCAAAATGGCTACTAATTATAGAATTAGAGAGAGAGAGAGAAGAGAATCAAGTACAAGAGTCACTATAACATGTCTCAAGCTAAGAGGAGTTAAATATACATGAAAATGAATTATGGAATAAAACATGTAATGCCTCATTGGAAAAATTTGCCTCAAATGTATGAAACTCCTAAAATGTGGTGTAGGACTCTTTATTTGCATGCCTATAAATTGTTTTCTTCATTTGAACTCTTTGGAACATTTCATAGTAGACTATGGATAAATGAGATTATTTTTATAAGAGGGAGGGGTTATAAATAATATCCAACATGCATTGGAGGTGTCCCTAATCATCACTATTATTTTGGTCATGAGTTATCACTACCTGTAGTCTTAATCACTTTTATTCCAGTCACCTTTCACACTTATCACTAGGATGGTATTTATTTTTACAAAATAATCCATAAAAATAAGTATATGACACTTTTCAAGACCTCTCATACCCTTACGTTCCTCAAGTAGACCTTAAAATTCTGCCTACTTGGATTTTTCACCTTCTCACTTGTTTGTTCATTATGCCAATTTTGACTAGATAAGATGAAAGTGTTATTAGAGGAACTTATACACTTATATTAGGTAATAAATGAATATTATAGTTTTTATTTTGTCTTAATATACCTCCTCAAGTTATTTTCATCCTTTCATTCTCCCTTGAGCTTGTAAAACACCAAAAACTATTAATAAACTAGCTATATGCCATGTTCTTAAAAGTAGTGTATAACTCAACTTAGTGGGAAGGATATTTGGGGAATACATTACAAGATAAAAGTCATTTAATGGTAAAACAATTTCATCTATATGCCTTTCCCTCAACTTCTTCTCCATCGGGTCAAGAACAAGGTTTTAAGAGGGTTTTAAAATGTTTTATCTCATAAGGATTGTTCATACAATCCTAAAATTTAATCCTTCAAAAAATGATACCAAAACTTTTTTTGTGACCCTAATCAATATTTTACAACTCCTTAATCCCCCATTTTATATGTCCATATAGTTGCAAGCATTCAAAATTGCCTTTTAGAGTTTTTTCATGAATTTTGCATAGGTCTGATTCAGTTTGGGTTAAAATATGGTTTCTTTGTGACTTCACATACACACCAAAGGCTTAAACACACCTTATAACTCCCCAATTATGTATCCTAATCCTTTATAATGCACATATGGTGTTGGAAATGAAGTTAACCTCTAATATGGACTTTAGGCCTAATATAGTTGTCTCCATGTTTTTAGGTTTAGGTCACCTTATTGGTTTCTAACGCATGTGGATTGTATTTCATGAGTTTTAATATTTAAAAATATCTCATAAACCTTATTTTTAATTCTTTCATACTTATATTCACATATTTTACACCCACCTACCTCTACCTACAGACTTCTTATTCTCTTGGAGTACCCTCTAATTGAGATAGAAAGGAGGGTATCTCCATTATCTTTCTGAAAAAAACAATAATATTGGGATATTATTCAATTAATTAATACCATATGTGTTTTATTCCAAGGTTGGGTCATAAACCTATTATATCCAACTATCATATAACTCAAGGCAAACTTTATTAAACATCACTAACTGTAGAATTTTACATGTTGATTGTAGGTGTATATTGTAGACATACTCGTGCCATATTTTTAATGATCTAAGAGTCTCATGAAGTTTTAAATTGTAATATTAATGGTTATTTATATCATTCGTAACACCAAATAGTTTTTTCCAACCCAAATCACACTCTTACCCACTTGAATAGGTTAGACTGGCTGAGTGTGACTGTGTTTCACCTCAAGATAGAGGCATGACTGTAAGGTATCATTTGGTCTTAGATATTATATTCAATTCCTAAATACCATATTTTATTTGTCACTATTATAAAATATTCATTTAAATCTCCTCTCATCATGTATTTTTTATGCCAATTACAAGGTTAATCATTCTTTAGGCCACTATTAAACTATAGTCAACTATAGCTGACTTTGTTAAGGAAAAAAGGATTTTATAGGTCAATTCCCAATGTTTGAAACCTATGAAACAAGGTTTTAGGTATTATTAAAGTTATTTTGAGATTATTCAAACCTTTATATGTCCTTATTCATTGGGATTTCATGTCTACGTTTATATCATAAGATTGTAGATACCTACAATTAATTATATGTTGACTTTTGAGGAAAAGTACACCTGTAGGTGCATCTATAGATAAAAAACCTAGTATTGTATCCCTCCTTGACATTATTTGGATCCTTTATGTGTTAATAATCTCAATATGACCATTTATCATGGATCCATGATCTTACATTTCCACCTTGGGATGTGAATGTCACTTGAAAGTTTAAATCCTATAGAAGACACTTAAAAACTACAATCAGCAAATATCAAAACTGGAGGCCTCTACACATCATGTTAATTTAATAACACATCCATTTTATTTTAAAATGTTATACCCCTAGGATATGTTTTTAATATGGGATGCATTTGGGATCATATATACTTGTGTCATACTATTAAATGGTATCTCCAAAAGTCATTAGGGTTATGTTTAGGGGCTTTTAGGAAATTTGTCCAAAAACTAAGTTTATCAAATTGAACATGGATTATCATCTTTTCATACCAATATAATTTTTAAATCATGTTATTAATGATATAATAAAACTAATATAACTTCATGAAGGTATATGAACATGCCAAACTCCTATATACCACACTTCTAGATCTTTGTGGGAGGCCACCTATAGATAAACATCTTAGGTTGGAGAACAATAAAGGTGAGATGGTAAATGTGAATGGTATATGATCTTGAAACTATTTATGAAAATTAAAAAAGGTATTCCAATTTATTATCCTCACTTTTAAAGGCTTTAAACATGTTTCCATACTTCCATTTCAATGTCCTTAGTCTACTGGAGGTGCACACAAAGGGTGTATGACTATGCATATATGAGGTTTGACTATCATAGTATATAATATGTTTTTTAAATGTCATTATATTTATTTCTCATTCTCAAAGAATATTTTAAACAAATTTAGACTCTTTATATACCTTACATAAACGTTCTCAGACTTCAAGACACCATGAATATAGATTGAAACTTGCAAAAAGCTTATTATGTATAACATTTTGACTGCAAAATTCATTGTTTTATCTTGTGAGATTGTTTTTATATGGATATTGGATAAATAATACATTTTATACATGAAAAAAATAACCTAACACTCACTTTAAACCACTACATATAAATAAACCTTATGCAAGTGTTAAGTAGTGATTGTAAATCCACTAGTGAGATCTTCCAACAACCTAAACTATTTGGCTTATTAAATCAACTATAAACATGAAAAAAAGATTTAAAACATGTAATGAGGAATTTTTACATCCTATAAAATCAATTTCACCAACTATATTGTAAAAACTAGCTCATACATAAGCAAAACCTCTAGTGTATGGGATTAACAAGCAAATCAAGATAGTTGACTTCTGAAGGATGGTTCATAAAGCATAGGAATCCAATCCTTTAGATACCACCATGAATGTGAATTATACCAATTTTAATATCAAAAACCAAGATAATTTAACCTAGAAGTCCTCTTATTGGTCATACCATCCAAAGACTTATTAACCATTTTTACTTACCTAGTGGAGCGATGGAGAGATATAATAGTTTTAGTCCATTTTTTGGACTTTAAAAGCTAATAAAGTATGGATGTGAGTATAGGTATGTTTAATATTCATCCCATAATGTTTACACACATGTCACAATCCTCTAAAGACCATAAAACCTTTATAACTTCCCAAACTACCACTTTTCTTCTTGTTTCAACATAATACCAAGAGATTTTGGTTAGGAAATGACACTACTAACAATTTTTTGACATTATGGATGTTTGAATGGATTTTTTAACACTTTTTAATTATAAAAATTTACCACATTCATAAATTAATCTAATGTGCACTTTAGGTGATATAATGATCTAGGAAAGAAATTAGCTATGACCAAGGTGGTGATACCTTAAATAACATCAAATAACACCATTATCCACCATATAAGACACTAATAGAACCATATAAAAGTTTTTGACCATAGGTGGTTGACCTATTTTGACTTGTGGTCAAAATAGTCACATTCTTTGTGATTTTTAGGGGTGGTATGCTTGTTATTCCTAAGACGAGTAGCCTTCTCCTATCCATTGGGATATGGATTCACCTATCAACATGTATTATACTTTTTTTTTTCAAAAAATACCAAAACATAATAAAAACAACAAGATAAAACACACAAGATAAAAAACTAAGAAAACACACACTTGTGCTTCATGAGCACTTATGGAACACACACACACGCACGCGCGCACGCGCGCGCGCACACACACACACACACACACACACACACACACACACACACACACACACACACACACACACACACACACACACACACACACACACACACACACACACACACACACACACACACACACACACACACACACACACACACACACACACACAAAAAACTAGACTAACTAACTAAAACATAGACTAATTGAAAAGAAACACTTCCTCCATGATCATAGGGTAAGATTTAAAAATATCTTTCTCCATGAAATTAAGGAATGTATGAGGCATGTTAATTTTTTATCCTTTTCATTGATGCCTCAATCATCTTTATGGTGGTTACAAACTTTTTTGATGAGAACAAAGAAACTACAAGGTTAGCTATGGAAATGAACTCCTCTTCTATCCAAATAGCCTCAAATTTCTCATATGACTTCTCAAATATAACCTATAATGGTGGTTCAATAAGTCATACCTTCTTATTTTCCATGGTCCCCTCAATAAGGTTGGGTTTCTTTTTAGCTATAAGTTATTCAAGCTCATTAAGAATATCTGTATAGTCCGCCCATTCTTGGTTATTATCTTCCATAGAAAAATATTTCTCCAACTTCTCATGTACTTGAACTTCAACTTGGAAAAGTTATTAAATCTCTTGAAATATCTTAATTTACAACTTCCAATCATATTCACTCTCCTTGTCATTTAGAACCACTACCTCTTCAGCTTCCTCTTCTTAATGTATGAGGTCACCAAGTTTATCGTCTCTATGCTCCATTGCATTTGAGGGTGTTTCAACATTAGGTTGGGATATGGAGCACTCTTTAAGGTATAAATATTATTGAGGTATGAATTTAATTTCACCTTCATTTTTGATATCACACTAAAATTCATACTTGAGATGATCATTAACAACCTCATGATCAGGTGTATATTCATTAGGAAAAAAAGTTAGATTTTTTAACTGCTCAAACTCTTGGTTTATGCCATTAAACTTGTATCATATTTACTACTCTTTATGAATATAATGTTCAAGATCTATTTCATCATGGACAATAGATATGGAGTCTTTATCAATCACCTCTTCCTTCATGTTTTCATCAAAATCCTTATGGGCAACTATAATAGCATTTTCAATGTCTTTATCCTCATTTAGTAAGGTATATTTACATTTTTTCTCACCAAGGGGAGTCCCTATTGTGATTTATTCTTCATATATACTCATGACATCTTCTTGATCAACTATAGCTTAGGCTTACTCCTCTTCACTTGCTTTCCTCAAAATTGGCTCTTTTTCTGCAAGGGGTGAGGTGAAAGGTTAATGAATAGGATCATGACTTGGAGGTGAGGAATTAAATGTGATGGAATTATTATGAATTGGATATGCATTGTGAGGTGTAGTATAGGTTTTGTGAATAGATTTAGGAAAGAGTAATTCACTAGTAAAATCATGAGGAAGTGACAATTTGGGATGGCTATAAGGAAAAACACCTACATCAACATAAGGTGCACCTTTTCAATAGCCTCCTTGAGGGTATTCAACATCATCATGATTATTCTTAAGCTCTTTATCTTCCCACATCCATATCCTATCTATTGAGCATTGAGAAAAATTGTTTTCTAAGTGCATCTACTCTTTTATCTACCATTTAGTTCCTTATAACTCTTTAAGCATATCTAACAATTACATTCAAATTTTGGTAATGCCTTTTAACAATTCCATTAGATGGTTAAGGAGAATATATAACTCATCATCTCATGTCCACATATTATCTTCATTAAATAGCATCTCTTGTATGAATGCCAACAAAGATATTATATAAGATGGGGTTAATGGAGGAAAAGAAATGTGATATTGGGGATTATGGAGGGATTCCATATTTAGTATTATGAGTTCAAAATTGGTATTCTAGTATCTTTATATATAATCAATGGGGTCATCTGATTCTTTATTACAAGACTAATATGAATCCTCTTGAGGTTGATATACATCATGGTATGGTTCGTAGAGGGAATATTAGGATTGATAAGAAGACAATTTTCATAGGTTTCTTGATATCCTTCCTTATAAGGATATCTAAAAATATGATGTTTATATGGAAATGGAAATTCAATACCATAGGGTTGCCATGGTGCATAGGATTGATATCCATTAATGTAAGACTATAGAGAGGTATAGCATGGTTCATAAGATGGTTGATATGGAGGTTCATAGTAGGTATATTCACCATATCTATTCATATCAACATCATAGGTAAAATGAAATACAATAAATGATAAAAAAAATTCAATAATAGATACTTGGGTTGCTTACAACTAAAATATTTCATTCAAAGTCACCATTGGTGCTATCTTTCTTGCTTATAAAAGATGATTAGAGGAAAGACACACCAAACATATTTCCACTCTCTTTGACTTTAGTCCTACCATTCCTTCTAAAATTGTTATGATAAAATATTACACCCTAGATGAGGGTGCTTAAGCCTCCTCCAAATTTTGGAAACATGAGAATATTTCTAGGTATGTGGGTTTACATATAATAGAAGTAGATTTATAGGTTTAATGGCTAGATCCCTGAATATGCCTTGAAGTTATTATAGCCTAATTAGCTAATTTATTATGGAAAAAGAGATATAATTTTTCATTAAATGAAACTAATATAAGGGGGTGATAAATTAGAAAGACTTCCATGAGACCATCATACTTTTTTTAGTAAGAAATAACACCTACAAACTACCTTCAAAATCCTAAGAGTTTCTAACAAAAGTGTTTCAAAAAAGGTGATATGCTTGAGATAAAAACAATTTTTCACACTCTTAGTACAATCATAAACTTTAAATGATCCTAACACACTATATACACTCTATATGACTAGTTAGAATATGAATTCTTGATAAATGTGAGAGGATAAGGAGAATCAAGGATAGAAGATTATAACTTAACATCACCATACATCACTTTGTGTACTTAGATAAATTTTCATGAACACAAAACTAGACTTTAATTTATTATTCAAATGCAAAATACAATGTCAATCCATTAAGGCTTTGCCATACATGGAGTGGAATTAGTCTATGAGAGCCAAAATGGCTACTACTTATAGAATTTTAGAGAGAGGAGAAGAGAACTAAGTCTAAGGGTCACTATAACATGTGTAAATTTTAGAGGATTTATATCTACATGATAATTAAGTATGTAAAATATCATGTAAGATATCACTAGAAAAATGTCCCTTAAATGCATGAAACTCATGAAATGTGGCATAGGACTCTTCATTTGCATGCCTAGAAAATGTCTTCATCATTGGCCTCTTTAGAACATTCCATAATAGAGTAGGGATATATGATATTAATGCACTAAGAGAGAGGGGTTATAAAAAAATATCCAACATGCATTAGAGGTGTCCCTAATCATCAAGATTATTTTGTTCATGAGTTATCACTACCTATAATCTTAATCACTCTTCTTCCAATCATTTCTCACACTTGGCACTAGGATGGTTTCTAGTTTTCCAAAATGATCCATAAAAATAAGTGTATAACACCTATAAATATTTTTCATGCCCTTAGGTTCCTCAGGTATAACTTAAAATGCCTCCTACTTGGAGTTTTGACCTTCTTACTTGCTTGTTCACTATGTCAATTTTGGTTGGCTAAGATGAAGGTGTTAGTATAAGTATTTCTGATGCTATCTAAGGTAATAAATTAATATGATAGGTTTTATTAGGTCTAAATATACCTCCCCAAGTGATTTATATCCTTTGATTCTCCCTTTAGAGTGAAAAACACCAAAAACTATAAGAAAACAAGTTTTATGCCCTGTCTGTACAAGTAAGGTAAAACCAACTTAGTGGGAAGGAGATTTGGGGAGTCCTCTACAATCTCAAAGTCATTTCCTAGTCAAACTAGTTCATATTTTTTCCATTACCTCAATTTCTACTCCATCGGGTCAAGAATAAGGGTTTTGGAGGGTTTGGAGATGTTTTGGCTCTAAAGTATTATTCATTTAATATTGACATCCAATCCTCCAAAAAATTATACTAAAACGTTTTTTGGGACACTCATCAGTATTTCACAACTCCTTAGGCCCCCATGTTATATGTTCATATAGTTGTAAGCATTCAAAGTTTCCTTCTCAAGTCTTTTCATGCACTCTACATATGTATGAGTTAGTTTTGGTCAAAATATGGTTTTTCTATGACTTCACCTACACATAAAAGTCTTAAACACACCTTATAAATCTCCAATAATGTATTCTAATTCTTTTCAATTCTAATATGGTGTTATAAATGAAGTTAACCTCCAATTTGGGCTTTAGGCCTAAATTAGGCCTAGTAGATTTGTCTATATGTATGTAGGTTTAGGTCACCCTATAGGTTTATAAATACTTGTATATTTTATTTCATGATTTTTAATATTTAAAACCATATCCTACACCTTATTTTAAATTCTTACACACTTTTATGCCCATATTTTACACCCACCTACCTTTGCCTACAAACTTTTTATTCTCTTGGAGTAATCTCTTTCTTAGATAGAACAGAGGGTATCTACCCTATCTTTCTAGGAAAAATAATAATATTTGGATATTATTAAATTCATTAATACCATATATCCTTGATTTAAAATTTGTGTCACACCCCTAGCATCTCCAAGTATCATATAACTTAAGACAAACTCTATTGAGCGTCACTGACTATAGAATTTTGCATGTTGACTATAGATGTATACTATAGACCTACTCTTTCCCTATTTTCCATGATCTAAGTGTCTCATAAATTTTTTCATAATAATATTAAGGGTTATTTATATCATGTGTGACACCCACTTTTTTTACAACCCAAATCACACTCTTCCCCTCTTGACTAAGTTAGACTGGTTGAGTGTGACTATGTTTCACCTTAGGAAAGATGCATGACTATGGGGTATCATTTGGTCTTAAATATTGTATGAAATGAATAAATACCACATTTTATTAGTCACTATTATACCAAAATAATTTATCTCACCTCTCATCATGAATTTTTAGGACAATCACCAAGGTAATAATTCTTTAGGCTATTATTATACTATAGTCAACTTTAGTTGACTTTGTTGAGGTAAAAAGGATCTTATAGGTGAATTACCAATCTTTGAAACCTATGGTACAATGTTTAAGTTATCCTTAGAGGTATTTGGAAATTAATATAAACTATAGGTGCCCTTATTAAATGGGATTTCATGTCTAGTTCTATATCATAAGACTATATATAACTATAGTCAACTATAGGACTTTTGAGAAAAAGTACACTTGTAGGTGCATCTATAGATTAAAAAACTTAGTATTCTAGACCTAATTAATTTTATTTAGATCCTTGATGTGTTATTCAAAAAAATAATTCCATTTATCATTGATTCATGTTCTTACATTAAAACCTTGAGATATGAAGGTCACTTAAAAGTTGAAATCCTTTAGAACACATTGAAAAACTGTAGTGAACAAATATCAAAATTGGAGGCCTCTAAACATCATGTTCCTCTAGTCACATATCTATTATTTTTTGTAATTTTATACCAATAAGATAGGTATAAAATATAAGATGAATTTTGGCTCATCTAGACTTGTGTCACACTATTATATGGTATCTCCAATAGTAGCTAGGGCTCTATTTTGGGGCTTTTAGGGAACTTGTCACCAAACTGAGTTTCTCAACTTTAACATGGCTTATCAACTCTGCCTATCAATATAATGTTTAAATAATGTTTATTTTGTTATCATACAACTAATTTAATTGAATTAAGGTATTTTAACATGCCAAACTCCTCTATACCACACTTTTATATCTCTATGAGAGGCTACTTGTAGATCAACATCTCAAGTTATAGGGCAATGAAGGTGACATGGTCAATGTGCATGGATATGATCTTGTAAATAGTTTAAAACATTCACAAAGGTCCTCCAATTTATTATCTTCACTTTAAAGGGATTGAAATATGTTTACATACTTCCATTTCAATATCCTTAGTCTACTGTAGGTGCACACCAATGGTGTACGATTGTGCATATGTGAGGGTTGACTATCACAACATTTAATATGTTGTTTCTAGGGAATTTGATTGATTTTTCATTATCCAATAATATTTTTAAAAACTTTTTACTATTTATATACATTTCATGAAGGTTATCACACTTTAATAAACCATGACTTTAGATTGAAAATTAAATAAAACTGACTATGTATCATATTTGACTAAAAATTTCATTATGTTATCTTGTGAGATTTTTATTAGGATAGGTGAAAAAAATACATTGGATACATGAAAAAAAACACCTCAAACTTTTTGGATACCACTGTAGATAAATAAACCTTCTTTAAGTGTTAAAAACTAGCTGCAAATCCACTAGTGACATATTCCTACAACTTGAACTATTTGTCTCATGAAATCCACTCTAAACGTGAAAACCAAGATGTAAAACATGAAAGGAGTAATTTAACATCTTTTATAATTAATTTCACCTACTGGATTATATAGACTAGCTCATACTGAAGTAAAACCTATAAGGTGTAGGGATTAGCAAGCAAATCAAGATAGATAACTTCTAAAAGATGGTTCATAAAGCATAATAATCCAATCCTTTAAATAATATCATGAATGTTAATAAGACCAATTTTAATATCCACCACCAAGATCATTTGACTTGGAAGTCCTCTTATTTCTTGTACCATCCAAATATCTATTGACTAGTTTTGATTACCTAGTGGAGTGATGGGGAGATAGAATGGTTTTGTTCCATTTTTTTAACTTTTATATTTGTTAAAATGTTGAGGTGATTATATGGAAATTTAAGAGTCATCCCACAAGGTTGATACATGTGTCACACTCCTTGAGAGACCATACAACCTCCGAAACTACCCAAATTGCCATTTTTCTTCTTATTTAAATGTTGTAAGTTCAAGTTTAAGTTAGGATCTAATAATACCTATAATTATATAAAATTTTCAATGTTAAGATGGAGTTTAGTACACTTTTATTACTTGTAAAAATGTACCACCATCATAAATTACTCTAATATACACTTTAGATGACATATAATTATTTGGGAAAGAAATTAACTATGACCAAGGTGGTGATGCATTAAATGACATCAAATAAAACCATGACACACCTTTTAAGACCATAATAAAACCATATAAAAGTTTTTTACTATATGTGGTTGACCTATTTTGACTTGTGGTCAAAATAGTCATCATTCTTGGTAATTTCTAAGGGTTGTATGGTGTTATGCCCATGACTAATAGCATTTTCCTATCCATTGGGATATGGAATCACCTATGTAAAATTATAACACTAAAATATCATTTAATATATATATATATATATATATATATATATATATATATATTAAAACCAAAAATATATAGCACACAAGACAAAAAACTAAGAAAACACACACTTGTGCTTCATGAGCACTTATGGAACATATACACACAAGCCAGACTAACTAACTCAAACACAAACTAACCAAAAAGAAAAACTTCTTCTAGGATTAAAGGGGAAGTTTAAAAACTATATTACTCTATGAAATTAATTAATTCATGAGGCATGTTTATTTTTTATCCTTGGCATTGATGCCTCCATCTTCTTTATGGTGTTTACAAACTTCATTAACATGATGTTCAATGAAAACAAAGGAACTAAAACTAGGTTAGATATTTAAATTAGCTCCTATTACATCTAAATATCCTCAAATTTTTCATAGGAATTCTCAAATACAACCTCCAATGGTATTTCAACAAGGCATACCTTCTTATTTTCCATTGTGCTCTCAATAAGGTTGGGTTTCTTTTTAGTTGGAAGTTCTTCAAGCTCATCAAGGAGCTCTACATAATCAACCCAATATTGGTAATTATCCTCCATGGAAAAATATTTATCCACCTTATCATGTACTTTTACTTCAACTTGGAAAATTTATTCAAGCTCTTGAAAGAGCTTCAGTTGTAGTTTCCAATCATCTTTACTCTCCTTGTCATTTATAACCACTACCTCTTTAGCTTCCTCTTCTTGATGTATGAGCTCACCAAGCTTATACTCTTTATGATCCAATGAATCTAAGGGTGTTAAAACATTAGGATGAATTATGGAGTAATATTCAAGGGATACATATTCTTGAGGAATTACTTGAAGGTTCACCTTCATTCTTCATTGCACATTAAACTTCATACTTGAGATGATCATTAACAACCTCATTATCATGTGTATATTCCTTAAGAAAAGAAGTTGAATTGTTTAGATGCTCAAAATATTTGTTTATGAAATGAAAATTCTTCCATAGGTCTTCCTCTTCATGACTATCATTCTCAATAGATATTTCATTATGGCTAATAAATATGGAGTCTTTGTCAAGCACCTCTTCCTTCATGTTTTCATCAAATCCTTATGGGCATCTAGAATAGGGTTTTCTATGTCTTTATCCTCATTAAATAAGGTATATTTTAGTTTTTTTCACTAAGGGTATTCACTATGGTGATTTATTCTTCATAGCTAATCATGACATATTCTTGATCAACTATAGCTTGGCCTTGATCTTCTTCACTTGTTTCCCTCAAAATGGGTTCTTTTTCCAGAAGGATTGAGCTATAAGATTGATGTATAAGAACATGAGTTTTAGGTGAGTAATTATGTGTGATATATGAATTTTAAATTATATATGGAGTGTTAGGTGTATTTTTGGGACTTGAGTAGATTTAGTAAAGAGGACTTCACTAGTAATCTCATGAGGAAGTGATAATTTGGGCTAGTTAAAAGGAAAAGCACCTACATCAGTAAAAGTTGCACCTTTCCAATAGCCTCTTTGAGTCTATTAAAAAAATGATTATTATTAAGATTTTATCTTCCCACATATTTATCCTATCTATTGATCATTGGGAATACTTCTTTATTAGGTGCATCTACTCTTTGATTTCCCATTGAGTTCCTTTTAACTCTTTAACCATATCCAACATGTACATACAACTTTGGGTAATACATTTTAATAGTTACATTATATGTTTATGGATAATATGAAACTAATCATCCCATATCCTCATATTATCTTCATTAACTAACATCTCTGGTATGAATGCCAATAATCTTTGGTTAATGGATTAGGAAAATGTGATATTGGGGATTATGGAGGGATTCCATCCTTAGTACTATGAGTTCATATTTTATATTATAATATATTTATGTATCATCAATGGTATAATCTGATCCTTCATTAAAATATTGATAAGAATCCTATTGAGGTTGATAGACATTATGGTATGGTTGGTAGGGGAATATTTAGATTGATAAGAAGGCACTATTTGATAGGTTTCTTGATAGCTTTTCTAATAGGGTTGTCCAACAACATGATGTCTAAATGGAGATATAATGGAGGAACATAGGGATATGATTACTCATATTATGGATAGGCATTATGATAAGACTTTTGAGATATATCATGTGGTTCATAGCAAATTTGATAGGGAAGTTCATAATAGGGATATTCAACTTATCTATTAATATCAACCTCATAGGTCAAAGGAAATAAAATAAATGATCAAAATAGTCAATAATATATACATGGTATAATTAAAAATAGTATATATCATTTGGAATAGCCATTGGTGTTATCTTGTTTGCTTCTAAAAGTTGATTAGAGGAAAGACAAACAATCTTTCCACTCTCTTTGACCTTAGTCCCACTAGGCGTGCCAAAACTATTATCACAAAACCTTGTAACCTATAGGAGGGTGTTTAAACCTCATACATATTTGAAAAACATGGGAATACTTATAGGTATATGGGTTTACCTATTTTAGAAGTAGATCTCTAGGTTTAAGAGCTAGCTCCCTAAATAGGCCTTGAAGTGCTTATCACCTACTTAACTAATTAATTATGGGAAAAGAGATAGAATTTTGAATTAAATGAGACAAATATAATGGGGTGATACACCATAAAAACTTACATGATACCATCATACTTATTTCACTAAGAAACACCACCTATAAACCAACTTCAAAGTCTTAAGTGTTTCTAACATAAGTGTTTCAACATAGAGGTGATATACATGAGACAACATAAAGTAGGGGAACTAGAGATAAAATTTCACACTCTAAGGAAAATTATACACTTTAAATGAGCCTAAAACACTAGATACACTCTATATGACCTATTATAATAGGAACTCTTTCTTGAACATGAGAGGATAAGGAGAAGCAAGGATAAAAGATTATCACTTAACATCACCATACATCACTTTGAAAACTTATAAAAATGTTCATAAACTTGAAACCATAATTTAATTTATTGTTTAAATAAAAAATATAATGTCAATATAACATTAATTTACCGTATGTGGAATGGAATTAGTTTACAAGAGTCAAAATGGCTACTACTTATAGAATTGGAGAGAGAGGAGAAGATAATGAAGTCTAAGAGTCACTAAAACATGTGTCAAGATTATATGAGGAGTTAAATATGCATGATAATGAATTATTAAATATACCATGGAAGGCCTCATTGGATAAATTCCCCTCAAATGCATGAAATTCCTTACATGCCTAGAAATTGTCTTCATCATTTAGCCTCTTTGGAATGTTCCACAATATACTAAGGATAGATGAGATGATTTAAATGAGAGGGAAAGGTTATAAAAAATATTTAACATGAATTTTAGGTGTCCCTAATCATCAATATTCTTCTAGTCATGAGTTATCACTACCTATAGTCTTAATCTCTCTTATTCCACTCACATTTCACATTTGGCACTAGGATGGTCTTCCATTTTCCAAAATTATCCATAAAAATAAGTATATGGAACCTACCAAGACCTATCATACCCTTAGGTTCCTTAGGTATATCTTACAAGGCCTCCTAATTAGAGTTTTCACCTTCTCACTTGTTCTCTATGCTAGTTTTGACTAGCTAACATGAAGGTGTTAGTAGAGGAACTTATGCACTTATCTGAAGCAAGAAATGAATATTATAGGTTGATTAGTTATCAATATACATCCCCAAGTGATTTAAATCCTTTAATTCTCCCTTTATCTTGTAAAACACCAAAAAATATCAAATAAAATAGTTTTATGCCCTATCTATATGAGTAGGGTATAACTGAACTTAGTGGGATGGAGCTCTAGGGAGTCCTATACAATCTCAAAGTCATTTCATAATAAAACTAGTTCATATATATTTAAATCCCTCAACTTCTTCTTTATCAAGTCAAAAATAAGGGTTCTGGAGGGTTTGGAAATATCTAGGATCTTAAGGACTGTTCATACAATATTGACATTTAATCCTCTAATAAAATATATTAAAACATACTTTTTTACCCTAATATATATTTCCCAACTCCTTAGGCCCCTATGAAATATTCTTGTACAATTGTAAGCTTTTAAAGTTACCTTATCGAGTCTTTTCATGCATTTTACATAGGTCTGAGTCAGTTTGGGTCAAAATATGGTTTCTATATGACTTCACCTACATATAAAAGGATTAAACATACCTTTTAACTCCCTAATCAGGTATCCCAATGATTCTCAATCCTCATATGGTGATGGAAATGAAGTTAACCTCCAATTCAGGATTTAGGCCTAAACTAGGCTTAGTATAGATGTTTGCATGTTTGTAGGTTTAGGTTACCCTATATGTCTATAAAACGTATGTATTTTATTTCATTATATTTAATATTTAAAACCATATCTTACACCTTATTTTCAATGCTTACACACTTCTATGCACATATTTTGTAGCCACCTACATCTGCCTTCAAACTTCTTCTCTTGGAATACCCTCTGTCTGAGATAGAACAAAGGGTACATCCCCTATATATATATATTAAAAACATTAATATGGGTATATTATTAAATTCATGAGGACCTTTTGTGTTTTATTTCAAATCTGGGTCACCCCATAGTATCTCCTAAACTTTATTAAGCATCACTGATTGTAGAATTTTGCATGTTGACTGTAGGTTTATATTATAGACCTACTCTTTACCTATTTTACATGATATAAGAGTATCATGAATATTTTAATAATAATATTAAGGGTCCTTGATAGCATGTGTGACACCCACTCTTCTTTTCCAACCCAAAGCACACTCTTCCCCACTTGACTAGGTTAGATTGGCTGAGTATGACTGTGTTTCACTTCAAGAATGAGGCATGATTATAGGGTATATTTTGGTATTATATATTGTATTAAATTACTAAATACCATATTTTAGTCTTAATTATTATTCAATATTCATTTATCTCACCTCTCATCATGTATTTGTTAGTCCAAATATATTAAAAACATTAATATGGGTATATTATTAAATTCATGAGGACCTTGTGTGTTTTATTTCAAATTTGGGTCACCCCATAGTATCTCAAAGTATCATATAACTTAAGGAAAACTTTATTAAGCATCGCTGATTGTAGAATTTTGCATGTTGACTATAGGTGTATATTATAGACCTACTCTTTACCTATTTTACATGATATAAGAGTATCATGAATATTTTAATAATATTATTAAGGGTCCTTGATATCATGTGTGACACCCACTCTTCTTTTCCAACCCAAAGCACACTCTTCCCCACTTGACTAGGTTAGACTAGCTGAGTATGACTGTATTTCACTTCAAGAATGAGGCATGATTATAGGGTATATTTTGGTATTATATATTGTATTAAATTACTAAATACCATATTTTAGTCTTAATTATTATCCAATATTCATTTATCTCACCCCTCATCATGTATTTGTTAGTCCAATCACCAAGGTAATCATTCTTTGCACCATTGATATACTATAGTCAACTGTAAGTAACTTTGTTGACACAAAAATGATCTTGTAGGTGAGTTGCCAATAGTTAAAACCTATGGAGCAAGGTTTAAGGTCTCCTTATATTTATTTGGATATTATTCTAACTTTTAGGTGTCCTTATTCACTAGGATTTCATGTCTAGGTCTATATCATAAGACTGTAGCTACTTATAGGAAATTGTAGGTGAAATTTTGAGCAAAAGTACACATGTAGGTGCAACTATAAATGATAAACCTAGTATTCCATCCCTAATTAAAATTATTTGGATCTTTGATGTGTTACTAAAATTAATAAAACATATTATCATGGATTAATTCTCTTACATTACCACCTTGGGATGTGAAGGTCACTTGAAAGTTCAAATCCTATAGAAGACACTAAAAAACTATAGTGAACAAATATCAAAATTAGAGGACTCTAAAAATCATGTAACTCTAGTCACACATCCATTATATTTTTATATGTTATACCCCTAGGATAGGGATAAAATATATTATGCATTTCAACTTATTTAGACTGGTGTCACACTATTGTATGGTGTCTCCAAAAGTTGTTAGGGCTCTGTTTTTGGGATTTTACAGAACTTATCCCCAAACTGAGTTTCTCAACTTGAACATGGCTTATGAACACTACCTAATAATATAATTATTAAATAATTTTTGTCATTATATCATCCAACTACTAAAACTTCATGAAGGTATCTGACCATGCCAAACTCCTCCATACCACACTTCTAAATCTCTATTAGAGGCCACCTATAGATGAACATCTTAGGTTATAGGGAAGTGAAGGTGAGATGATAAATCTGCATGCTATATGAGCTTTTAACTAGTTACTAACCTTCATAAATTTCCTAAAATTCATTATCTTCACTTTTAATGGCTTGAAACATGTTTCCATACTTCTATTCTAATGTCCTCAGTCTACTATAGGTGTACACCAATGGTGTATGACTATGTATATATGAGGGTTGACTATCAAAGTCTATAATGTGTTTTTTGAAGTGCCTTTTCTTGATTTTTAATCCTCAAATAATATTTTCAACAACTTACGACTCTTAATATACCTTCCATGAACGTTCTCATAGTTTAAGATACCATGACTATAGATTGAAACTTGTAGAAGTTGACTATGTATCACATTTTGACTATAACCTTCATTATGTTAGTTTGTGATATTTTTAATGGAAGGATATGGGATCAAGAAGACATTGGTTACACTAAACATAACACCTCACACTCTTTTAAAACCACTTCATAGAAATAAACCTTATACAAGTGTTGAAAACTAACTATAAATACATTAGTGACACATTCCTTCAACCTTAACTATTTAGCTGATGAAATAGACTCTAAACATTAAAAATAGATGGAAAACATGGAAGGAGGAATTCTAAATCATTTAGAATCAATTTCACCAATTAGGTTATATGGACTACCTCATAAAAAAGGAAAACTTGTAGGGTGTGGGGATTAGCAAGTAAATTAAGATAGTTAACTTTTAAATGATGGTTCATAAATCATAGGAATCCAATCCTTGAAATAATATAATTAATTTTAATTATAATAAATTTAATATCCACCACCAAGATCATTTGACCTAGAAGTCCTCCTATTGGCAATACCATCCAAAGACCTGTTGACCAGTTTTAGCTGCCTAATAGAGCAATGGAGAGAAAGACTAGCTTTGGTAAAATTTTGGCACATTTAGAGATATAAATCATGTAGGTGAGTCTATGCAATTTTAATAGTCATACCATAAGGGTTCCACATATTTCAAACTCCTCTAGATACCATACAACCTCCAAAACTACCCAAACTACCACTTTTCTCCATGTTTCAACATAGTAATTACAAGTTTCAATTAGGAAATGACACTAATGACAAGTATCTAACATGATGGATGTTGGGAGGGATTTTTGAACACTATTTTTCCTATAAAAATGTACCACCTTCATAAATGACTCTAATATGCACTTTAGGACATAAAATGATTTAGGAAAGAAATTTACTATGACCAAGGTGTTGATGCATTAAATGAAATAAAATAATACCATGACACACCTAATATGACCCTAATAGACCCATATACATGTTTCAAACTATAGGGGCTAACTTATTTTGACTTGTGGTCAAAATAGTCAATAATTCCTATAATCAATGTTATGAGGAATAATGGCAGGTTTGTAATTAAGTGGTGTAAATGATATTTTGAAGTGTATGTACTCAAAAATTTGACATTGGATTCAATATTACACTCAATTCTAAAATATTTTTATTTTTTATTATATTCTAAAATATTTTTTATTATTTTCTAATATATTTTTTATTTGATAAGTTTGGCATGGGCTATATAATTCACAATTACCTTCTCTCAAAACATGTCACAAAGGACACTTTAGTGATCCATGGATTTTAATAGATAAAATTATTACAACTAAGGTTTGATAGTGAAAAATATATAATTATTATTAATATTTACCATGGTTGTCCCAACCCAAAGATGAAATGTTTACTAAAATAAAATGAAAGGAAAGAAAATAGAAAAGGAAAACAAATTTAGAAAAACTCAATCCTAGGTGATTCAAGCAATATATACCAGGGATATGGATGCCTAGAAGGTAGTAGAGTAATAATTTGTGTGGTACTAGGGGTAAATCCATCAGGGATATAGATTCTTGTATAGTAGTGGATAAATGTGTATGTATTCATTACAAGGTGTAATTCATTAGATATATGATCCTAATCACAAAACCTATTCCATTCAAATTTTAGGAAGAAATGAATATATAATAACACATTAATCAAATAGATTTTTTGATTTGGGTTAAATAGTTTACCCTCTTATCTTTTCATAAGTTGTTTCATGTTCTAGGAATTAGAATAAAACAAATATTCTATACTATACGTAGGGTTACAATATTCCAAAATACTCAATAGTATTTTCCATTAGAGTTTTCATTTGATGTTGGTTTCAAAACATACCATAATTTCTTCACAAAATCGAGGAACCTATTTTCTTATGGAGTCTTATTTAGGTTTGGGATTTGTTTTATCTATTGATTTAAATGGGAATTTCCTTGAAGAGATATAACCTTAATGTTATGCTTGTTTCACTCTTTAGGCGCAGTTTGAACTTAAATATGTATGTATACTTAGTCTACGAGACTATATTTTGGGATTATTTGATGTAATTACCTAAATTTATCACAAATTTGATAAGTCCTAGTTTGTATTAATTATTAATTTTGAACTACATTAATGTTCCATTTTTTAGACCATTGCACTTCAAATTTGTGCAAATTATCTAACCATTTTAGGCTTTATCTTTATCTCTTGGAGTAGTTTATCCTAGTATTATCTACTTTTATTTTAGTTGACTAAGTAATTAACATCTGATTAAATTTTAAAATCTTGGTATCTTAATGAATTATTATATTGAATTGGTTTATGTTGAATTAGTCTAAATTTTATTTTTTTAAATATTTGTAAACTTCTATTAGATAGTCTAGTTGTGTTTGGTCCTAATTAAAGTGAAAATGGCTAAGTGTTCTTTGAAATATCATTTTAAGATTGGTTACTTCCTAAAAAATGGATTATTTTTGGTTTTAGGTTAAGGCATAAGGTTATTTTATTTCTGTATGTGGGCTTGTTTACTTTTGTCTATCCTTGGATTTTTCTTTAGTGTATTTATTCTATAGGTTTAAATTTTAGATCCAATGGCTAACTATTTTCCTTTTGAGCTAATGGTCTTCTAAACTTTCTCATGAGTCCCTAGGCAAGATATATTGTGTAACTTATCATTTCCTCACTTTCTCAAGTCTTTTTTGCCTTGGTATTTTTGTTTGTGACTTTTGTGTAATTGAGATCATGTTATGTGGCATAATCCCATTTTACCACTTCCTTAGGTCCCATAAGTTTCTTTGTTTGACTATAAGCCTCCTAAATAATTGAGATCTTGACAAGGTTACTTGCCTCATATAAAATTTTAGATATATCAGACTCAGCCTTTAATATTATATAAATGTAGGATCATGGAATGTGGCATGATCCCAATTCATCATGACTTTTCACCATCCTAAATTTATTTAAAATGTCTTGTGTCTCCCTAATGCATGAGATCATGCCAAGTGGCATGATCTTGTTTCTTAGTACCCCTAGGGTAGTCTATACATCTCATGTTGGTAATCAATCCCTTGTATGCCTAGGATAATGTCACATGTCATGATACCATTTCTATGATATTATTAGGGTGGTTAGAGTGTTTATGAGCATTTTGAATTATTATATCTAGACATGTGTCAAGTTCTTATTTCATTGACAGTGTACAAGTAATCAATCCAACTAAGCCCCAAGTTAGACCTCAAATGAGAAAATAAATTCCCCATCGCATAGGTTGAAACCTAGATGAATCAATAAGACACATGTCAATGTTTCATTACCATAAATTTTATAGTCATCTAGCCCATCAAAACTATTAGACCTGATATTATACTCAAAATTTGGAAAATTAATAAATTATTTTAGGGTTTCATTTTGATCCTTATCTTAGTGATAGTTTATCCTTTATTTTTATCATTTTTGAGTTCATGGAATAATCAATTTTTGAATTTTATTTTTTAAATTTATCAATAGTCTTGTATTAAATAACATATTATAATAATAAATGGTTTATACACTCACTAGTTTTACCCTATATTACCATGTTTTGACTAAAGGTGGTTAAATGTTTGTTATGTTCCATCTTCATGATGGCCTATTTTATTTCAAGTTAATTTAATTTCTTATTATTTTATATAAGGGTTTAATTATTCATATATTTATTTGATCAATTGTGTTATTGTCAAAATCCCTTTTTTAATTGATAATTTTAAGGGCTTCTCTTTTCATCTATTTTTAGGCTTTACTTTAGACTTTTTAGTTAAAATTTGAAATTAAATATCTAATAGATAGATTTTAAATTAAAAATATTAATGACTATTTTTTTATCAATAGGTTTATATTCAACTAATAACTACCACATATCAATATATTAGAGCTCCACTCCACTAGAAGACATTAGACTAAGAGCCAGAGCCTTCAACCCTTGAGGTGATCTAGATCATGCCAGGTGGCATGATATTACTTATCTAGGCCCTTAAGATGATCACAAAGAACTAAATAAGGAGAACTTAAATGTAAATGATATGATTTCATGTGGAATCATACCACTTTTCCACACCTTAAGATTAGATAGGAGTAGTTCAACATATCATAAAATATATGAGTCCCTAGTATGATGCCACATGTCATAATCTTGTGGATCTAGGGAAGTCATTGTATGGAATAAATATTTAGGGACTATAGATATTTGAATAAGAATTTTTTTTTCCAATTTTCAATATCTCTCTACATCATGTATGAATAAAATTAAAGGCAACCAGGATACCCCAACATTTAATGAATTAATGTGAAGTTGACACATAACAAGACCTAAGCATATTAAGGACATGTTAGCATTTCTTGATCAGTGAGGAGTGGACATGTAGAATGAGATTCCATGGGAAAATACATGGGACTCAATTAATGAGATATGAGCCTAAAATTAACACCTAAATTAAATATTTTATCTATGTATGCCATCAAGACCTAGAAAATGGTTTGTGAGCCCACTTGAATTAGTATAATCATGAATCATTTTGTCTTATAAGGATTAAAGGGACCATGTGATGCAAGTTTATAGTTAAATTAGATACTAACATTAATCATAATATTTGGTTTAGGCATTTAGTTTTAGCCAAATCATAAATTAAAAGGAGCATTCTTAATTAGAGAAGTTCATTACCAAGTAGAGTATATCAAACTAGCTACATGAAGGGCCTTCAAAGACTCAAACCACTTAGAATTCAATTCTAAGATAATTTATTGTGGATTTTGGTCTTGGTATAATTATTATTGTGTATGACTCATTTAAAATTTTAGTATAGGTAGGCACATCTCATTAATTTTCTACAAACACCCTTCAAAAAGTGGATTTTATGATAGAGTGGACTATGTGGCCTGCGTAGGACTAGTTCACCATTGAAGTGAAGATTGGTTCATTTATAATTATAACTAAAGTATAGGACTTGGATATTTTTCATTCTCTTGTAATTTATTACTTCCTAATTTGGCTTTCATTTTAGCATGATTTGAGGTTGTTTGAAGGTATTTATATAGTTCATTTGAACATTGATTAATTTTATTGTTGTGTTTCATGAATTATATATTTTATGAAATATATATTATGGAAATCCATTACCTTTGCATGTATATGGTTTCTTTGTTTCCCTCATATACAAAGCTAGTGGGTCCTCAAACTCCTACACCATCTTTGTCTTGTGGTTATACTATGTTAGCCAAATAGAGACTAGTTTATCAAGAGATTTATCTATTTAATAGAGCCAAAAATACCTTCACTATAAGAGATATCATATTTCCTTTCTCTCTTACCTCTCTCTATTTTTATCTTTTTTAAATCTGTGTTATATTAGCATTATAATAATTTGAATTATAGGTAGTAATTAAAGTTTTTTTTGTACTAAATATTCATCCTTTCACTTATATTATCTTATACATTGTTGAAACTAATAGATTAAATATAAGTGCTAACTAGAAGTGAGTTCATTGGAAAACTTAAACTAAGCTTTTTATTCTAGACACAAGATAAACCAAATTTTCTTGCATAAAGATTAGAGAATACTCCAAACATGACATTTATATGGAATAATTTGCATAAACCAACTGAGGTATCTAAGATGCCATGGCATGTTAGAAATATAAGTTGGGAAATTTTATTCCATAGACTTATTCCTTTCAAGAGAGGTGGAAGGGAATAAGGGGGAATCCTCACTAGTTGAGTCTTTCCTCTTCCTCTTTTCCACCTAAAGTTGGTGTGGATATTCCAAATATACCACCAACACTATTTTATTATGATCTAGAGGAAATTTATACAACCTAACACAATCTATAGAGGGTTGAAAAACATTTAATAATGTATGGTGTCTTCATGGAAGTTATAGGTGGATGATCAAAATAGAAACATGGTCTTTAGGAAACCAAAATGTAGTCCAAGAAATTAATAGGCAACCAAGTTAACCCAAAAGTAGTCAAGAAAATGAATAGGAAACCAAGATAACCAAAACATAATCAAATAAATATACATATCCTGAATGAGGTGAAACTTAACTCAAAATACATATACTTTATCAGGATAAAATTTAAAGGGGAGAAGTGAGGTGAAATAAATAAGTTTAATATTTATGAAAAAAGTGTTGGTTATGATAATAGGCACAATTTTATACATAAAACAAACTATAAACAAATATAATTTATCTAACTAAGATAAAAATAGATCAAATAATTAATATTTAGTTACGCATAGAGGCATATCCATATATTCTATGCATAGGGAATAAATAATATCTAAGTTTTTATTCAAATTGATTCTTCCTATCTTGATTTCATGTTTATCTTTGAAAAAAACTCTCCAATGCATCCTAATTAAGGGTTTAATATTATAATATTATAAAAGTCATATTAATATCCTTAGAAATGGTTTTACTCTCTCCTAGAATGAATATATCAGTTCTTTTATTTAATATTATAGCTTTTGGAATAAATTTGTTTCTATTTGTTACTTGACATTTCAGATCAATACCCATGATCCTTAATTAGTCCATTTATTTTGATAAAGGAACATGGGTAGTGATTTCACACACACACACACACACACACACACACACACACACACACACACACACACACACACTTACACTTTCCACATAAACATTTATTTTTTAGATGGATACAAGAATATTCTTTTTAGGCACATTGGGTGATATTAATTGATTTTGGTTGAATGTAAATAGTTTTAGTTATATTTATTTGTTTAAAACTTATCTTTTTCTCCCATGTGGTGAAAATTTTGATTAAACTTATTTATAACACCTTATAGATAGCCATGTCCTCAAAAGGTGATTAATCATACTTTCAAACCTATATGGGTTATTAATTTTAAATTTTAATTAAATATTCATATTATTATTTAAATATTAAAAAGGTGAGGAAAGCCTTAATGAGCATGAAACTAGAATTAAAATACAAAACACTAATGTTAGAAGGAAACCCACCTTTTTATAATGATACATTAGTTTATAATGGTAAAAAATATGACCTCAAAAAACATGCATTCTCAACTTCCTCATATGTGCTAAAAAATGATGGTTACCATATGAAATTAATTTTTTTTGGTAAATACAAGATTTATATTTCTTGTGTATCCTTATGGTGCATGATTTAACCTATTTAGGAATATTGGTGTATTATTCCTAATTTAGTTAAAGGGTCCGAGTAGTAAAATCAGTAAATAAATATGTAATAATTATTTTTTTAAATTAGTTTGCAATTTTTACCTTTACAAAAATATTAATAAGAGGGAGAAAATAAGACTTAGCTAAAAATTGACTAACATGGCTTAGACAAGGTTTGAGTTCATTGTGTAGGATTGGGACATTGTCACAAACTACGATATGACCTTTGTTTTATGATTAGATAGGAGCTATGAAAGTGGATACGAGTGGCACCATTGTTACAATCCACCTTTGTCATTGTTTTCCTAAGGATATGATCTTTTTAGGTGTTGTTCACTAGGTCTGTGTGATTCTATCCATGAGGTTTTGGTAGCTGGAAGTCTATAGAGCTGCTTATAGAGAAAATTTTCTCTTAAAAACCTATACTCCATTATGTTTTTATGAATTTAGATAAAAGGGGGGGGGGTGTTAGTGTGTGTAAGATTCAATAAACATGTATCCACACCCATTGTGTGGGTATGATACCTACATAACAATACTCTTAGGAGGGATCAAGCCATACGTAAACTCCTACTTGATGTGCTTTGTGAAATATTATGTATGAAGATGCAAAATAATAAACTAGATGTGCTTGAGGTGGTTAGGGAATGGTGTAAGGATTTGAATAATCTTGTAAGTGTATTAGATGGATATATACAAAGAATAGGGAATATTACCTAAGTATTCTTTCTCTTATTCTAGCTTGCTTGATGATAATTGCTAGCCCTTTCCAAATGATCTTTGAATGGGATTTTATAAGGATTTATTGGCCATGGGTTAAATGTAATTATGTTAGGATGACAAGGAGAAGTATGGTGAATGAGAAGAAAATGACCATTTCTACACCTAAGATTTTCATCCATTTAAAATAAATTATTATTACAACTACCTCTACAAGGAATGATGAGGACTCATAATTGCCTAAAGATGTTCTTGATTATTTACTTACACAACTAGAGGGAGAAACACATTTGAGGAGACAAATAAACTTTTTCCTCATGTATAACCACCTAAATATGTCCCTTTCAACCTACCTATAAGGTGAATTATGTGGTGGAGACCAAACAAACTTTATTACTATGTCCAACTACTTGGAGATGGTGGTGAATGGTTACCTTCATAGATGGAACCTCTTGAAAATCTGTCTTTATTTTTTTTTCATGCCATGGAACAACCTATTATTGCAATGATGTCTAAATAATGATTTGATTGTGACATAAAACAAAAAATGATAAATGATCA
This sequence comes from Torreya grandis, assembly GCA_037957365.1. NCBI lineage: Eukaryota > Viridiplantae > Streptophyta > Pinopsida > Cupressales > Taxaceae > Torreya > Torreya grandis. The sequence continues at coordinate 2,455,905 of JARHVA010001000.1, read as the reverse complement.
TGATTGTAAATTACCACTCTAGAATAGCTCATGTACCTTATGTGCTTCAACTAATTGTCCAACCAAGAAAGAGCCATTAAGTTTAATTTTTTAGACTAAAGCTTTCCACATACCAACATTTGGCATGCCACATTAAATCCAACTCAACATATGCGAGATATAAGAGTGACTAAGTTGATTAATCAACTCTAGTATTGATAGTTATTACTTCCTCATGTAATTCAATCCCTTTGAAAAGTCTATCTTGGCTCACACCATTAGATTTACTTCTATTTAGTAAGTGCATGCCATTGATCTTGATCCAAAGGATTGAACACCATTTTCTACCTATAGGTCTTATACCAAAATGGTTCCACTTGGTATCTTTGTGAGATTCCTATATCCTACTCTATTAATCTTGTTAGGTTAATAAGATCTTGCTAAGTAGTGGTCCCATATTCATTATGTTCTTTGTTGAAAAGTCTTGACTCAATACATATCATAGATTGGATTATGTACACTTGAATACATACCATCAATATCTAGGAACATGTTTGATATTTTTCTTGTGACCATGTATTAACATTTCAACTTGCCCTCATGCCATTAGATATGGATAGGATAAGAAAAAATGCTCTATCAAATTATGATATGAGGGGTGGGGAATTAATAGATATTTCCTATTCATGGCTCTGAGGATGTGCCCCTTGTTATCCCCATGGGCTTCCTATTTTCCCTAGACTATCTATCTTTGATCACATGCCATCATATCATCTTAGTCTACATCAGTGCATACCATCGGATGTACCTCCATTTAAACATAAATAGATATTTTAAAATGCCTAAAATTAATTCTCACATGACTATCTTGGATCATTTAAATCCCAATGGCTAGTCCCCGTAGTTTAAATTTGATGTCTATACACCTATCAAAAGACACCATGAGAAAATCATATTTGTAATTCAATAATTTTTTCTATGGTGTTTTGGTCAGTGGGATCCTTATATTTGGCATTCTTGTTTCCTTCTCAAGCCTTTTGTCTTTGGTTTTTATTTATCTTGGGCACTACTACTTTGGTATTTTCTTCAACACAATTGTCCCATAATAATTCTTTTAGGCATTCTATTAGGATAATTATCTAGAACAAAATGTCTAAGACAATTTCCTTGAAGGATTTTGATTTCACATTTTTTCCATAAGAATTGAGCTTTATCAAACCTTTTATGAAAGTAGGATGCCTAAAATAATTTGGCCTTTAGATTTTTAATTTCATTAGAACAATTGTTTTAGACATTTTATCTAAAATAATTTCCTCAACGAAATTGGTCTTTTACACTTTTACTAAAATAATAGGACCTTTGCACTTTTGCTAAAAGAATTGAGACTTATTTCATTTTGTCTTCATCAGGATAATTTTTTTAGACATTTTTTATGAAAAAAATTCCCCATAGAAATTGAACTTGGTACTTTTCTTGATGAAATGCAATTCTTTCAAACTTTTTACATGGTAAAAATGCCCAAAGGAAATAGGACTTATACTTCACACCAACTTTACCAAAATTACCCTTTAGCTATTTGAACATACCCTTTAGACTTTCTAAAATTACCTTTTAAACGTTTTGTCAAGGGCACTTTCCCTAAACAATTTCCCTTTGGCCTTATGAAACCGCCCTTTCTACCTCTTGAAAGTGCCCTTCGAACTTATTGAAAATGTCCTCTAGATCTTCTAAAAGTGTCCTTCAAAAATTTACAAGGGAAAAATGACTAAAGGAAAAGACCCTTCTAGAATTTTGCAAAGGCAAAATGACCCTATTGCAAGTGTCCTTCAAAAAAATTTCACATAAAAAATGCTTGAAGTAAATGATCCTTCAAAAAAAATTCAAAGGCAAAATAACCCTTTGGGATTTTTGTGTGGACAAAATACCTGAAGGAATAATCCTTCATACTTTTTGTAAACACTTTGGCCAAAATAAATAAGTCCTTGCATTTATTTTGGGATTTTTACATGGGCAAAATCATTGAAGGGTATATGTACTTTGGAGTTTTTGTCATGGATAAAAAGTCTAAAACAAATATGAATTTTAACCTTTTTCAAAACAAAGGATTTTTGTCAGGAATTTTATGTGGGAAAAATACCTAAAGGAATAATCCTTTGGACTTTTTGTCATGGAAAAAAGTTGAAAAAATGACCCTTCATATATTTTATGAAAAATTTAGCCTGATACAAAATAAGGCATTGAATTCCTTCAAATATTTCATAGCAGAAAAAATGTATGACATAAATAAACCTTCAGAATTTTTATTTAAGACAAAAATCCCAAAAAATTATTTCTATTGGACATTGTGTTCATGAAAAAATCTCAAAAAAGTCTAATCAAAAGACACATTCACCAAGTAAAGACCAAATTTAGACTTATTTAATTTTTACATGAACTTGACCTTCTCAAGGAACACCTGGAGATGGAAGTTAGGCTAAGGACATAAACATTGATATAATAAGGCCTAATTACTTTAGTGTAATTTTGGGCACTAACACTGGCTCTCTCCCAAGGAACCATACCCCCTATGGGTGTGCAAAAAACCATAAAACACAAGACCAGGTGCCAATCCATTGGGCTATGAAGTTAATACTTATCAATTTTCAACAAACATCCATGAAGGCTCTATAAAATATGATAGACTTACAAAAATAGATTAGGAGGATCTAAAAATGAACACATGAAAAAAACACAAAAGTAACTTATACAAACAACGCCCAAAGTATAGGGGAAACAAATTGATCAAAGGATAAAGAAATAAAACATTATAAAATATGTACATTTTATATACTTAGTTAAGGAAATGCTTTATATGCTTGCCATTATATAGAAACTCTAAAAATCTACCATTCCTTAATCTCTTGAACTTTTCTAGTAGATTGGTGTCTAAGATGAAGTAAACCCATATTTATACCTTCATAAAGGTACTAATACTAGGTTGTAATAGGATTACACATTGAATCAAATCCTTTCTTCATGGTCTCAAGTCTAGATAAGACCAAGCTAAAATATCCTGGTACCTTTTCAGTAGCTATAAATATACTTTCTTCTCATCTACAACCAGGTGATCATCAAGCAAGAGTACTACTTGAAATAAAATTGAAATAATTTATCTTTAGGGGTATATAAGATAACCCCATATTCATTTAATGTCATTCTTCAAACAACATCTGCATTGTCAAACCTAGCATCAAAAATAACTAGTTTTTCAACAATGTCAATACTCCTAATAGAGTCACCTAATTGTATACCCATGTTCAGAACCTATTTTAGAGCACACTATGGATCTTTAATTGCATCACTATTTGGTACTTCATATGATTATTTTATACTATCATCACAAGAAAACTTATATGTCATGACTCTCTTGACTACACTCCAAAACTTACCTATAATAGTAGTAAACATCATTTCCATGGAGGTAGAAAACTTACCTAGGGAGTCTTGATAATCAAACATAAAAATTTCATATTTAGTTTATGCAAACTTAGGTTCATTTGAATCTTCATCAAGTAGATCAAAATTATCACATGGGGGATGTGGAAGGAAGCACCTATCACACCAATCAATATAAAAACCAAAAATCTCAATATTTACCTTGGCATTCAATCGATCAAGCATTTCCAGTTTGACTTCCAAACTTGTCTCCTTCATCTTTGATGCAAACATAATAGTGAGACAAGGTTATGACAAGTCACCTTTGAAGGATGATACCAATCCTTCTAGCTTTGTAATCAATACAAAAAATACTCAAATCTGAAATGAAAACATTCAAAATAGGCACTAATCTTCCTTCAAACTAGAAAATGAAGTTGGAGTCACCACTAGAATAAAAAATTTAGAATATAATGGTTAATAAACTATTGTGATACATGATAAAAATAATCTTTGCTAAACTTAATGAGATAGAAATAAAAGACACTATAATTTTGAAAATAATGCTCAAAAGTGAAAATACACCTTTTAATATGTAATATTTTTAGCTCTTTGCAATAAACTTGGTAGAAGTTAGTCATCAAGCCTCAATAATTCTTGGCACATACCTGATTGAATGATGTAACATCAACAACCAAGATAGTCTAATCATAGAAAATAACAATTAGAGAACCTTAAAATTTAAAAAACTTACATCTCTAGTACTCTTCAAGATTCCTCAACAATACAAGTGCCACGGGTGTCTTTTCTATCCCTAGTAATGGCACTAGAAGAGTGTGGTGATGTTGATACACCAAATATGATAAAATTAGTACAATAGGTAGAAAACTTGAAAAAATGGTAGTATCTATCTATAAGAGTCCTTAAAAACATAGGTAACTAGGATTTGAATTTAATACCCATCAATGGTGCCATAAGAGTATTGGTTCCTAGTTGTACACCTTATACATTTAACCTTGCACACTCGAGAGATAATGATAAACAATGATGGAAAACCCATTAGTATGTCAATTTTATTCAAGGAAGGGTTTGGCATCAAGATCAGATGAAATACATAAAATGATTGAGAGGCACCTACAAAGGGTATGGTTAGTTCCCTGCTACTTTTGGCTTTGCCTAAAGCAAGGTGTGACGACCTATGGGGTAGCTTTCTCACATGGAGAGATTTTACAATTAAATTTCCATGGGGATTTTTTGTATAAGGAACAAATATGACTAGAAAATAACCAATTTTTCAAACTTTACCCCTAAAGGGATATCACCCAAAATGCATAAATTATCTAAGTCATACACAAGCTACTAAATATAGATGGAAAAGAGATTGCAATCTTCATTCTATAGAGTATTTAATAACAAGGGTCAAATGAGAGACTATAATGCAAGACATTAAAATCAAAAACTATAAACAAATTTCAAATATGTGAGATGTTATGTGTTTTTAAGGCAAATAACACTTATAGTATGTAAAGGGTGTATTATTTGTAGGGTATGATAGGGTAAGATACGTTAGATATTTATAGAATATAGGGTGGCATGTTGGTGGCTTCCAAAGAGTAGGGTGTCTGGTAGTATTTCATGACAATATTTCTTAAAAAAGATGCATAAATAATTCAAATACAAGATAATGGTAAACACTAAATGATCCTTGAAAACCTATAACATACACCAAAACTAGAATCTCAAATAATTTCTCCTGCTGAATTTATGAGCCTGGGGTGCCCTTAAAATGTGTTCAAAAACAAATTTATAAATATAACTATAGAAAGGGATTTACAACCTAGGTACATTTTAAAAATGACTAGTAATGAATTCAAACCCAAATATCCAATCAATAAAACTTGTAAAACATATTATTGCATTTCATTAATAGGATGTAATAAACAACCACAAATATTTTCCATTGACTTGAAAATAAATATGACAAACATCAACACTTTAAAATTTTTCCATGGGGAAAATCATGGTAATATTTCTCTTTTGAAAAGGTAAACATAAACATGATCTCAAAGCTTGTTAATGGATATATAGATGTAACAACCTCAACAAGGGAGACAAGATCTACACACAGAAGTTGATCCCAGAATTTTTTTGTAAAACCTAGACTTAGAGAAAATGGATGCCTAAAATAATCACCTATAACAACCAACAACCAAAAATAACCTTAGAATAGAGGAAAAAACCCATATTTATACATTTAAAATCCATACCCAATCTAGGACTATGGGCTATGATTTGTAAAAATTGCATAACAAAAATTTCTTGTCTTCTCAAGATGCTTTTAGCCAAAAATGTCTTTTACTATACCTAAGATTTTTGTCCATTTTCAAGAAATCATTATTAAAACTACCTTTACAAGGAATTATGAGGATTCATAGCTACTTGGAGATGATCTTGAACATTTTTTTACAAAACTAGAGGGAGAAACACATTTGAGGAGCCAAACAAACTTTGTCCTCATGTTAAACTACTTAAAGATTCCCCTTTACACCTACTTGGAAGGTGAATTATGTGGCAGAGGCTTGTTACTATGTGCAACTACATGGAGATGCTGGTGAATGGTTGCCTACATATTTGGAACCTCCAAAACAACTACCTTTCTTTTTTATGCACACCATGGAATAACTTATTATTTTAATGATGGCTTAGGAATGATCTAGTTGTGACATAAAATAGAAAATGATCTAAGATCATGATTGGAAATATTCATTATCGAATGATTGATGGACCTTATTCTATGATTTAAATCATTGTCTAACTAGGAAAGAGATATTAATATTATCTTTTAGACAAAATCTTACCCCATATAGACATTTAACACACCACATCAGATCCAACTAGGTATCCATGAGCTATAAGAGTGACTAAGTCAATTAATTAGCTCTAGTCTAGATAGTTATCACTTCCTCATGTAATTTGGGCCCTTTTAAAAGTATATCTTGGCTCACACCATTATATCTACCTTACCTAATCAAGCACATGCCATTGATCTTGATTCAAAGGATTAAATGTCATTGGCTGCCTATAGCTCTTATTATAAAATGGTACCACTTGGTACCTCCTTAGGCTTTTGGCATCCTACTATATCAATCATGTTAGGATAACACACTCTTTCTAGGTGGTACTCCCAAGTTCATTCTATTATTTTTTGAAAATTCTTGACTCAATATGCATTATAGATTAGATTGTGTAGACTAGAACATGTACCATTGATCTCTCAGAATGTGTTTGATCCTTAGCCTGTGATCATATATTTACATTTCAATTATGCCCTCATTCCATTATATCTATCTAGGATGAATAAATGTGCTCCATTGGATCATAATTTGAGGGATGAGGCATCATAGGATATTACCTATTCATGGCCCTAAGGATGTGCTACTTGTCATCCCCACAAGCTTCCTATGTTCCCTAGACTATCCAAATTTGGTCATGCACCATCAGATCATCCTATTCCATGTCAATGTGTACCATTAGATTTTCCTCTATTTGAACTCAAATGACTATTTTATAAGGCCTAAAATTCACACTCACGTGATTGTCTTGGATCATTTGATTCCTAATGACTAGTCCCTATAGCTTAAAGTTGACATCGATGTACCTATCAAAATACATCCATGAGACCATCATATTTTAAATTTATTAATTTATTTGGGGACTTTTTTCCATAGTAATTTGGTTAGTGGGGTCCTTTTCTTTGAAATTCATATTTTATTTTTAGGCCTTTTGTATTTGGCTTCTCTATCTTTATCTTTTCTTTATCCTCGACACTTCTACTTTGGGATTTTATTTGGCACAATTATCTTACAATAATTTTTTTGGGCATTCTGTCAAGATAATTATCTCAGACAAAATATCTAAGATAATTTCCCTAAAGGATTTTGACTTCACATGTTTCCCATAATAATTGAGTTTTATCAGACCTTTTACATGGACAAGATGCCTGAAATAATTTGGCATTGGGAATTTTGCCTTCATTAGAAAAATTATTTCAAACATTTTATCTAAAATAATTTACGTAAAGAAATTGGTCTTTTGCACTTTTATGAAAATAATTGGACCTTTGTACTTTTTTCTAAAAGAATTGAGACTTATCTCCTTTTGTCTTCATTAGAACAATTATTTCTAATATTATGTCCAAAATAATTTCCCCATATAAATTAAACTTGGTAATTTTCTCAAAGAAATGTAATTATTTTGGACTTTTTGCATGGGTAAAATTCCTAAAGGAAATAAGAATTCTACTCCACAATAACTTTGAGAAAATGACCCTTTAACCATTTGAATATACCCTTTAGACTTTTTAAAAATATCTTCCAAAACTTTTGTCAAGGGTATTTTCCGTATAGAATTACCCTTAAACCTTTTAGAATGGCCCTTAAGATCTCTTTAAAGTTCCCTAACTTATTGAAAATGTCCTCCAGATCTTCTTAGAGTGTCCATAATTTTTTTAAGGGCAAAATGCTCAAAGGAAAAGACCCTTTAGGAATTTTTCAAAGGCAAAATGACCCTTTTACAAGTGTCCTTAGGAAAATTTTCAAGGGAAAAATGCTCGAAAGAAATGACCCTTTAGAAATTTTGAAAAGGAAAAATGACCCTTCAAGATTTTTGTAAGGACAAAATTCCCAAAGGAATAATCATTTTGAATTTTAGTAAACACTTTTTATGAAATAAATAAGTCCTTACATTTTTGTTGGGATTTTTATGCATGCAAAATACCTGAAGGGTAAGTGCCCTTCAAACTTTCCACCATGGACAAAAAGTCTAAAATAAATAAGACTTTGCATCTTTTCCAAAATAAAGGATTTTTATCAATATTTTTTTGTGGGAAAAATACCTGAAGGAATAATCCTTCAAACTTTTTGACATAGACAAAAAGTCCAAAATAAATAACCCTTTGGATATTTTATGAAACACTTACCCTGATGTAAAACAAGACATTGAATTCCTTCAAACCTTTCATAGCAGACAAATGTCTAATGGAAAGTCTTCAAACTTTTTGTTTTAAATGAAAATCTCAAAAACCTATTTCCATCAGACGTTATGTTTGTGAAAAAATTCCAAAAAAGTTTAAGGGAAATACACATTATCCAAGCAAAGAACATATTAAGAATTACACAATTTTTACATGAGCCTAACCTTCCAAAGGAACACTTGGAGATATAAGTTAGGCTAAGGACATAGATATTGATATGATAAAGGCCCAATTATTTTAGTGAAATTTTGGGCACTAACATACTTGGTGGCTATGGTTTCAACTATGGGCCCTCAAATACCACCATCGATAACGAGTATTCCTCCTATTTCTACCACTAATGTTGAAACAAACCAACCACCCTAAAAACATCTAATCCTTACACAAGTAATATTCAAACCCATAACATTATCACTTAGCAACCTATGTCTCATTTATCACCTTCCACCCCCTTACAAAACCTATTGGTTTCCATACCTACAAAATTAACACCAATTCAGACACATGTAATCACCAATCCTCAACATTTAATACCTCCACTAAAATCCTCTCAAATAATTCCCCAATATTAATAATTATCATTTTTCAATCCATCCTATCATTAATCCATTTGCCCTTAGTATCATCCCTATGTTAGCTAAAATCCATAAATCAACACCATGAGCATTGGTTCCCACCTACCCCAATTACTTCCCATCTCATTACCTCCTCAACAACATTTTCAAAAAATTTACACCTATCCTAACATCCTAAGTGGCATTCACCCAAATAATACTTAATCAGACATCCTTCACATCCTCATGGATAGAATGCTCAATCTAGAAGTGTCTACCTCAATAAATAAAAGTATACCCTCTTATGAGAAAATTTGTATTGAACCTATTAATCTAAAAATATCTCTTAAGTTATATGACTTACAGTGGAAACTACCTAAATTTACCAAATTTTTAAATAAATAAGATCCTTAGCAACACATTACGGAGCTTAGACATGCATGTTACCTCATAGCCCATGATGATGCCCTCCTCTTAAGAAAATTTTTAATATCATTAGTTAGACTAGCTTTGGATTGGTATAGTTCCACTCTGCAACACTCTATGTTTTCCTTTAGTTAATTAGCTTATATTTTCCTAGATCACTTTTCAATAAATGTTAAAATTAAAATAACTATCACAGACTTATATGGTATCTAATAATTTGAAGATGAATCTGTTATCAACTTTGTTATCTAGTGGCTTAACATTGTTAATCAATTATCCTTTTTTCTTCCCCAACTAGAACTTATTGAGTTAGTTTCTAGGTCTTATGCTAGGTATATATCATCTACACTCCAAATCTAATCCTTTAAAATTTTTAATGAAGCCTTCATTATGGCATATAAACTAGAAATGTAAGCCCTAAAGCAAGGTAAAGTTGAACTGAGGAACCAAAATGCCAAATCACAACCCTTTATGTAATTCAATAACCCTAAGCTAAAGGGCACCACCAATGTTGTATTTATAAATGTTTCCCCTCCATCAAAACCCAATTATTCTAGTCATTCCTCTTCCTAGATACAACCTTGAATATCACCCATGTGATTCCCCCTAGAAATTACACACCTTTAGTGGAGTCTTATGCTTCTATCTTAGATAAGATATTGAATACCTCTATCAGATAACTTCCTCTAATTGGGCTTGTTGATGATTCATGTCCTAAACAAAATTGGTATATGAAAAATTAATTTTATGGATACCATCATGTAATAGGTCATGATAGTAATTTATTCCACTTATTCAAAAACTTTGTCCAACATATTATTGATAAAGGGAAATTCAATTAGACAATCTCAATGCTCCCCCAAATCACTCCTTATAAATCTCTAAATATCCATTTCCCAATCATTCTTCCTCATCAAACTATATAAAAACACACACTAAATATCCCCAATGATAGGTAACTCATATGATATACACTATCAATGACCAAATTCTACCACAATAAGTTAATATGGCTCAAGACTCATCCCTTGAAATACCAGACCTCCATATAGGAGATACCTTAAAGTCATAACAACTTGAGCTGATCTAAACGATCCTATAACACATTCTAACCCCATTAATCTCATTACATGGGATCTCCCCAAGAAGGAATCATCTAAATATATTTATAACTCCAATCCAAAAATTAAAGATAAAAAGGTAAATCCAAATAAATGCCTTGATATCCTAAAAGAAAAAGATATCCAACACTCACCAATAAAATTAGACCTCCCTTCACTATTTGAAGGAAAAAAACATTAAATCAAGTTACAATAATATCATATCACATATAATAACATTAAAGGGGTAAAATTAAAAACACCCCTAATCCTAAATAAGCCATCCATATCAGGACATCACTCTTTAGCCAAACGATCTATCATAATAATTGAGTTACCCTCTAAAGGCCTTTTCCAAAAATATCCCCCTCTCCTACCAACACTAAAACCTTAAAATAAACCCTCCACCTCTAAATAATTGAAGATTTCACTTAAAGAGACAATAGAAAAACCTATTGCTAAAGCCAAAGCTAAACTAGATCAAAATTTCATACCCCAAAAGGATGAGAAGTTGTAAGAATACCCATTACCAAGGTCATACACTACCATTATTAAAAAAAATTTACAAGCATCCCTCATTTCTTTACCACCCCTCAAATATTTCAGTCCCCACACCAAAAACCTCCATAGTATAGAGAAGATAAGGCTTGTGTCTATCATAGGACTCTTAGACGCTATATTAAAAATTATAATGCACTTAAAGCCATAGTCTGGGATATTTTAGAGGGTGATGAAATTTTTAATGAGGAATTTTACCTTAATCCCATATTTGACCAAGAAATGTAAGAGTTATCAAATAATACCCTAGATCACTCACCAACCTAGATAAACAAACCATTCTTATAAATAAACACCATTGATATAGTCCCACTATCATGGATGTGATTTCATAAAGCTCAAAATCCAACCAAAGTTAATGTGCCAATCATTGGATATCATGCCTCTACACTACATCAATGCTTCAAATATGAATATGAAGTCCAAACTCATACTATCATAGTAAACCCACATCAAATTAAGAAACTCTCACTAGGGGAGTATTTCTTATCAACACTTGATACCCATCTAACTCCTCAACTATATGTCTATCCTACCTAAAAACATGTTTATCACCCCACCCTTAGAGAGGTTACCTACCTTAGGTTATTTTCACCTTGTACCCATTTAATGTATGTGGGAAAGATCAATCCTCCTCATAAATCAACCTATCATAAGTATGAGAAAATATTAATTAAGTAATATTTTCTCATAATTGACATGGATCATATGGATTTGGGGCATACCATTTGGAATCCCTCAAAGGAGAACTAGAAATGAGTCTCATAGTGCTTTGCATTTGCAATCTATTTATTGTTAATAATTTTGGTTATCCATAAATAAACTTAAGCTTCTTATTGCTTGTATTTGTAAATTTCCACATATATATTTTGTAATGATATATAATCATGTGGTCATCCAACAAAACTTTATTCATGATCTTAAATGTGAGCATCTCAACATCTCTCATAGAATTTTTCTATTGGATATGCTCTACCTATATGTATGATGGATCCCTAAATCATTATTTCCCATAAAAAGGATCACAATATGACCTTGTGTAATAGATTTTATCTTCAAGAATGTGACTTAGGCTAACTCAAAGTGAATGCATGTTTTCCTTAATTGAAAATTAGAAATCTAGGATATATATCAATGCAAAGGGAAAAATTATAGATTATTATTTTGAATGATAACTATTCATAAAAGCATAAAAGTACAAATTGTTCCCTTGAAGGATAAATTTTCATAAAATAGACCACTCCTCTGAAGGATTTATATCAAAAATTAAAAATAAATAAATATTCATATTAATTAACTTTCCTATCTTATCTAAAATTTAAAAATAATACCCATCAAAATATAAAATCAAAAGTCAAATAATAGCCTAAGAAAGCTTCCTACATCGATTAGCTTTCCAAAATATAACAAACTTTCCACATTGATCAATCTGTACAAAAAGAAAACATGGGTTGGACCCAATTGGTGTTATTATCATTAGTACACCAGGACTTAGTATTTGACCTAAGGAGATATCATGATCATAATTTTATTTCGATATTTGTCTATTTTCATATCATTTCCCATTTTCATGAATCTTAGGCTTGGTTGATTGTTAACCACCAAAGTATTTATGAGAATTAGACAAGGCATGTAGAGTACATAAATCATAAAGGACCTCATGCCTCACCATAATACCAACACACTAAGGAGTTGAAGTCCACCTTGGTTACTCTTTTTTCTCATATGTCATAAATCAAATCCATAAGGACCATCCATCCATCCAACACAAACCATCCAAATTTTTTATATCTGATAAATATTTATCAAATAAGCAAATGATGTTTGAACCATAGTATTTAAATCCCCAATAATTATTTATTTCAATCCTCTATGATTGACTTGAATCTCTTGCTTTGCATTTACTTACATGCTTTACAATAGATAGTCTTGTACCAAATCCAATAAAATTACAACCATTATAATTATGACAATTTACACATGACACCTTAGGTTAGTACAGGATAACCCTCTACTAATACCATAACCTATCCTATCTCACCCTCTATTGGAATAAATCCTTGATGGATCATAAAAGAGGGTAAGATAATCTATAGGTGGTTCCTTGACTCTTAGCATAACAGATGATTTAGTTATACCCCCCTATCATTTATTTTCTTGGAATAATTATTAGTTTACACTTATTCATAATGGTGGTAATATATTTTAGCCTTGGGGAATTTTTTTATGTAATTCCCCTATCCTTGTAAGTGAAAATATGTTGCTAGCTAAAAAAATCCATGTCATTTACATTCTCTTTCATCCCTTAGATCCTCATCTTATCTTACCATATGCATCATTTCAAACCCATCACCACCTCATCATCCCTTACTATCTATTATTTTGAGGGGGAATACCTCTTCACACATACCTAGGGCATCATAACCCTCTTGGTTTTTGTCTCATAGCTAGTTACTACACACTGCTCAACAAAAAGGGGAAAATGTAGCCACTAAAATTATGCACCATAAGTCTTTTATGACATGTGGATTATGGATGAGTCTAGTGTCTTGAAATATTGAAATAGGATAAGTTTGATATCCTATAAAACTTAAATAGGTTAAGTCTTAAATGTGGTAGAATCCTCTAAAACCTATAATTTGCATCATAACACCTAGAGGTTTGAAACCCCTTTCAAACATCCTAAAAATATATACATAAAATATAACTTAAATTATAAATAATTAAATGTATATATATATAAATGTTAAATTATAATTAAATGCTTATTTTATGTATATACTACATAATTCACCCATGGTAATTAATTTTACTAATTACCATCATAATTATCTTAACTACCCATCATCCTAAAATATATAAACAAAATCCATTTCAACCAACTAACTTTTTATCTTTAACAACCCCCAAAATAATCAAAACCCATGTAACAACCAAGACACCTATTTACATAGCTTAATCACATAATTAAAAACAATCAAGTAAAATATAGCTAAAAATAAGAATCATTATTGATCCTCCTAGGATCAACATCGATCCATTTTGGATCAACATTAATTATAAAATACTATGAATTACTCTTTGTAAGGGATGGTAATTTTATACTAGAGTGTTGTATGAATTCTCCTAGATAGGTTGTAGGACATTACTCAGCTCTTTGTTAATATGACTTCTTTTACTATTGAACATAAGACATTATTCAACAAGCCAAAAAATCCAATATGTGTATCCATAAAAGTGAAGCTCATCCAAGGTAAGTTTATTTGGTTTCTTTCTTAACCTATTATTTCTATTCTATAATTTATTCCTATTCATTTATATCTAAATTCCTAAGCCACCTTAGATCCTTTTGAATCTATCTTTTAGTATTCTATTTCATCACCTTAAATTTTTGTCAAAATCAACATTGATCCTACTTAGAATCAACTTTGATTCATAGAATTGACACTGATCCTAAAATAATCAACATCAATCACTATGCAAACTATCTTAAATATGAATTAGTTTTATTAGAATACTAAATAGGAAAATAAAGTATTGGATCTAATCTTATTGTTTACTTTCTAAAGGATGATCTATTGTCTTTGAATAATCATACTTTATCTCTCAAATCTATATATTTAGAATAATACCATCTTTATTATGTCATTTTATTACCATCTTAATTTAATAAAGTCAGTTGAAATCCATCTAAGGAAGTTCATTACTTCATGGAATTGGTTTGGTACTAGACAACCCACCTATTTATCTTATTAATCCAATCTTGTCCAAGTTGTCTCTTGTGTGTAGGTAGTCCTTCTTATCCAAAAAGGAGTTCCCACTTTATTGGATCAATAGTTTGAAACCTCCATCATATTTATTCATTTAAAAACCCTATATCATTTCTATTTTTAGTAATTTTATTTATTAAAGAGAAATGAATCAAAAGATACTAAAATAGTTAGCACTATAAGGAGGGCCTAAATTTATGTATTTAAGAATTCTCATTGGTTTAATTATGGGTTTTAATTGTGCTTATTTATAATAAAATACTAACCACTATTTGATTGTGAATCATCTTCTAGACTAGTTTATCATTACTAGGAATAGATCCCATCACAAGTGATTTATAATTTCCCCTAATTTTTCATAGAAAAACCAAACTCAAACAGCCTAAACCTACCATGAATCCAACCAATTTTACCTCACAAACTCTTCAAAATTTACATCCCAGGATTGCCTGGTTAGTTTTCTTTGTCATTAATGTCCTAAGGTTTATCCATGATTTACCTAAAAACCTAGAGAGATATCATCCTCATTTCACTCCTAGTGTGGGATGGATTGTTGAAGAGAATATAACTTCCTATAAAAATACCCTGAGTCTCTTACACATAGAACATGAGAATGCGACATCTAGGATTTTCCCCTTCAATTTGATGGACTTAGCATATGATTCATTTCATAACCTCCTTAAAGACTATATCCCTAGTTGGGACCATTTTAGTATTTCCTTCCTTGCCCATTATAGGCATGTAATATACCATAGTGTCCTCTAATAGTAATTTTTTTATATTAAATGGGATCATAATGAGTCTATTAGGAACTTAAATTTTAGGTTTCAATAAATGTATAGCTGGGTCACTATGCTTTATTAACCTAACCCCCAAATAGTGCTTGAAATGTATAAGAATGTGTTATATCCTTGAATGGACATTTTCATAAGGAGAGACATGACCACAATATACATATCCATGGCTTATGTTAGAGCCATTAAGGTAGATATGTAGCTGAACCCCTAAAACCACATGATGACCCCTACTCCTAATGTGTTATCACAAACACCCGCATTGGGATTCTTATCCAATGTTAATCAGAATTGTCTAATGATTTAACCATTTCATGTAATGCATCAACTCTCATTATTTCATCCCACTTCAAACAAATAATTAGGTTTTATTAACCCAAGGTGGCATGAATTGATTCCTTAGACACCACACCAAGTAATGTTGGTAGAGATAATAATACCTAAATTATACCCCAAGAGTCTACAAAGAATGAGTTGGATGATATTCAATGAATGGAACAAAAACATAATAATAATTTCCTTAGGATATAAAGGCATTTGAGTAACTATAATGTAGATAGTTTCAAAAAAAACTTCACATATCAAAGACTGAGTAAGAAATACAACTATATATTGAAAATACCTTATAACCCTCACCCAATGGGTTGATCAAAATAAATATCTTCAAAATAGCCTTAACTAACTGCTATTAAGTGTATAACATGAAATCCCATGAGGAAATAGAATAAATATATTTAAAATATTATTTTGATATCTTCCAAAAAGAAATGGAAGAAAATGGGGTGGTCTCTAATCACCCTAAATCATCCAACATGGTTAAATCCCCTAATACTACTATGGTGTTGGAAGCCATGGATTTCCATTGTCAAGAATAAAATGAGATTGAGGAGGATATTAATTAGGTAAATAATTTTAAAGATTATCTATGAATAAATATAACTTTGGGAATCAGTAGTTATAACATCCCCTTACTACCTCAACTCCCCCTAACAATGTTGTAACCCCACCTGACCAAAATACTAGGAATAATCCCCCACTTATGAAACCTCAAGAACCTAAGGCACCCATAAAAACCCCACCAATACAAAGTAAAGGGGGTTATAACATAGTGTAGAATATGAAAAATATCAACTCCAACATCAAACTTAATGAACTTGCTTAAATCACTGAGCAATGTGATCCCTTACTAAATTCCTTGACTTAGAAGTTAACCCCACCAACCCAGTTGAAACCAAGAGAAACACACACCCATTTTCTCATTCACATGAACAATATGGATTTACCCATTTCCTCTTAACCATATAGTATTTTTTAAATAATATACATACTTTCTTAGTAGATTTAGGATCCTTGACCAATTTAATACCAGTAAGCATATGTGAGAAGCTTGTGGTGTCCTTATAAAGTTGAACAAGGTAGTGGTCCAACTCAACAAGTTAGAAGTGAAATTTATATGGGAAATTATGAACTTACACATCCAAATGGGGTTTGAGCCTATGATTCAACTTTTTATAGACATCCAAGTGGTGGATATTCCTGAATCTTATGGAATGTTCCTCAACAAAGACTAGTCTAAAGCCCTAAATGGGTATATGGCTATGGATTTCTCCTATATGTGGTTACCATGGAGGGGATTATCCAACCAAATATATTAAGATAGATAATATCACATGAAGTACATGATAACTAAATACAATTCCATTAATGAGAAGGTAAACCTAGTTTACTTAGACATAGGGATCTACATACTGAGCACAAAGCCACCCAAAAACCAAGTTATCCATTTCCTAAACTTGCCCAGTATATGGTATCTATATATAGATGGAGCTTATTCTAAACAAGAGAGTAGGGTTATAGTTATGCTCATGGACTCCCTAGGGAGGTAAAATTTAACATCATATAGGTTTTAGTTTCCTTTCACATCTAATCTGGAAAAGTACAAAGCACTAATCCTAAGATTGCAATTTCCATGGAAATATTAGGTAAATGAAATGAGATTATTTAATTACTCTAAGCTAGTGGTCAACCAAATCAAAACCAAATTTCAATGCAATTTATTATACCTCAAAAGGTATAATCATAATCCTTAGGACCTAATTAAGATATTTAACACATTCAATATCATCCCTATACTAGGGGATAAAAACCAAGTAGTTGACTCACTACCATATATAGTAGCTAACTTAACCCCCTAGATAATACTGAGTAACAAGAGTTCTATATGTATCTTGTCCCATGTTCCTCTATCTTGGACAATATGACAAAATTTTAAGTCTTTTAGGATGACTAGCAGATCATCTAATTTTTCAACAATGAGGGAATATTTGAGACCCAAGTTATATATGAGAAAAACAAAGACAACCTAGGGAATGAGTTGGATAAATATGGGATCCTAAATATTTATGGGAATCATATCCCAAATGGAATTATCTCATTTTAAAATCATTTAATGCTTTAAACCCCACCTTCTAAGAAAAAAACCCAAGTTTGAGGACCAAAAGTACTGACTCATCAACCTTAGTCCTAAAAAAAATCCCCATATCATCAATATAGGTCATGACTAGATGGATTTCAAATTAGATCAGCTATGAAGGATACTACTAAGGTATAAGGATTAATTTTCTATGCCTATGGATACCTTAAGGTCTTTGACCCAAGATTTATCACTCACACTATCCCACTCAAACCTAGTTAGAAACCATTTAGGCAAAGATAAAGGACAGTAAACCCAATCATGGAACCCTTAATACATAAAAAATTCCATAAGTTTATTTTTTTAAGGATAATTTTCTTAGTTCATCACTCTACTTGGGTAGTCAACCTAGTGCCTATGGGAAAGAAAAAAAGAAAAATATGCTTTTATGTGAACTTCTAGAACATAAACTGAACCTTGGATAAATACAATTACTTATTTCCTTTGAAAAAGTAATCCAACGATAAGTGGGTCTCAAATGATGTCCTTTTCAGATGGCTTATCTAGATACAACAAAGTCTTGGTTAATTTTGAATACAAGACTAAGATTGCCTTCACCACTAAGTGGGGCACATTTGTTTATAAATAATTCCCTTCAAGTTGATAAACATTAGTGCAAATTTTAAAAGAGTAATGAACTTTACTATTGAAGGATTGGTAAGTAAATGTATAATAATTTATATGGATGACCTAATTGTTTTATCTGAATACTCATTAGATTATGTATATAATTTAGAAAAAGTATTTGAAAGGTGAATAATGTATGGTATTTCCATATAATGAAAGAAGAGTGTGTTTGGTGTCATTGAAGATAACCTTTTTGATCACATTATCACAAAATAAGGTATTTTTATTAATATTGAAAGGGAAGACTTAAATTTTAAATTACCTTTACCTAACAGTAAGAAATAACTAAAATCTTTCTTTGGGAAAATTAACTTTGTGCATAAGTTTATTTTAGGATTTATTAAAATAGTAAAACCCTTGAATGCTATGCTGAAATAGGACATGAAAGTAGAATGGCATGTTGAATAAAATAAAGATTTCTAAGAAATCAAATATTCCATTATGCAAGCCTCAATATTCATCATATTGGACTATATGCAAGATTTCTATACATACCCTTTACTTCTAAACACACCATTGCTACTTAACTCACCCAAAGGTTATAAGGATAAGAGAAATCCATTGGTTTTATGAGAACCAATCATAAGGATAATGAGATGAGATATTATACCATAGATAAGCACACATATACCTTGGTCAAGATGGTAAAAAAATTAAAACACTATATCCTCAAGAATAAGGTACATGTAACTATCATAGACCCAAAAATAAAGAAATTGTTGGGTCAAAATGATTAGGGTGAATGTAGAAGCTGGTGGATGATAAAATGTAAGGGAATGACTTCAAAATCAAATCAACCAATCTAGTTAGAGGATAAGGCCTCACCCAACTAATAATTGAGATAGATCTAAGAATCATAGTGCATAAATTAGACCAAGGGAGATTTCTATAATCTAAATGGTATGAATCAATCATGCATTTCTTACTCTATGTAAACACACCTCTGGGACTCAACCATACATATAATAGGACCCTCCAATTGAAGTATTCATAATATATTCTAAAGAAGGGAAATATGTTTATAAGTAGCCATGAATGGATCTAATTTTTCTGCATGTCACAAGAGGAATAAAAAGAGATAACAATAATTTCCCACAAAAAACTAGGAGCTGGTCATCTTGTAACAAATGCCATGGCTCATAGAGTTCTTCAATCAGGCTAATATTGGCCTACACTTTTCAAATATGTTCATGATCTTTTTACATTAGTGTCAAACCTTTGCTAAAATGGGAACCCGTGTAGTAATGACACTACAACTCATCATGGTGTCTACACCATTTTCCTAATGGGGACTAGAATTCATTCAGGTCATTAAACCGAATTCATCAGTCAACCATAAATTTTTTCTCATGACCATAAACTATTGGATGAGGTGGTCTGAAGTAGTTTCAACTAAAAGAAGCATTATTGTTAAATTCATAAAGTTCCTAAAAAATACCATAACCACCCATTTTTGGGTTCTCATTTATTTGGTGTGTGATAACATTCTTGCCTTCAATTCTATATAATTTATAGAATGGGCCTATGATAATGGAATCATGCTAAGGTTCTAATCTAATCACTACCCCTAAGGAATCAATTGGCAGAGTCCACCAATAATAATTTAATATACACCATAAAGAAGTTAGTTGGAGATAATCCATGGGTATGACACTCATTTTAAAGTTCACTCTATGGTTAGATGACACTAAGTATAAACAAGCCCTCAAAATATATCCTTTCTTTCTTGTTTATGGACTACAGCCAATCATGTGAGTCATTCTTAGGTTGTCAAATTTTAAATACATGAAAAAATTCATGGAATCATATGATAAGGTGATTTACACACTCCTATACATAATTAAATTAGATAAATATTAGGATGAAGCTATGTTAAGTTTCAACAAACATTAGGATATAGTCAACAGGTGGTTTGATAAGAGAGCTAAGATCAAGACCTTTAGAATCATTGACCTAGTCCTAATATGGGACAAGTTTGGTGAAAATAAAGGTCAACATTCAAAATTTGATCCCCTATAGATTGTCCCATACTAAATATCCAAAATCTAGGTTTAGAATACCTTCTGACTCAAGGGTATCGAGGGAAATGAGCTACCACTTCTAGTAAATGGATAGTTTGTGAAGCACTATTTCTTGGCTATACCATAAAACATAATTTTTGAGTAATTAGGGAAAGTTTTATTAATGTATAAATTAAATAGGCTTGACTTTTTTTTGTGTTTGCTTTTATCATGTGTTTGATTATTTTTTGTGTTTTATCCCTCTAATTTTCATCTTATTTTTGTGGTATTCCTCTAACTCTCATCCATGTTATTATGCACCTTAGGTGATGGCCAAAACCTAAGAAGAATTGTCAAGGAGTAAGAAGACCTAGGTTGAGTCTTCAGTCCACATAAGTTAGAGATGGTAATTAAACATTCTAACATTTCAGATCTAGGAGGCCCATTATTATAAGATAAATAAGTGGATTTTAGAATAACCCATATCCTAATAGGGCCACCAAGCTGCAATTAATGTAACATCTTAAAAATGAAATATTATTTGAGAAAATTAAATATTGGTTGGGTGTTCAAGGCTTCCTCATCATCCATTCACCCTTGTCTTGGTCTTGAACCCTTAGTGAATGATATTAAATAAAAAATATTTTAACAAGGAATCTTTGAAAAAGAGAATAAAATCATGTAGAATCTAAATTTTGAGTCTTCTTTGAAAGGGCCATACATGCAATCTCTATTGTAGGCTTTCCATCTGAGTTGTTAGTGGAACAAGGTCTTGAAAAGGACTAAAATCATATGTATTATGTCTATGAATGTCCATATATAAATAGAGCAATGCCCTAGCAATCCCCCTCTAAGCTATCAACCATTAACACCTTTGAAATAGCTTGATACCCAATCCAACCTCTATTGCTTTAGTAGAGTTTGAAATTAAATGAAAATTTGAGAATTAATTATTAAACACACTATTGGCCATCTATAGGATGAAAGCTCAATATGCCACTTGATATTATGAGACATTAGTGCCTTATCTTTTATGATATGTGTAAATATATTTATTACAATATATTTTTTTTGAAAGGGTAAGGAAATTAAATGGTTGTGTTCAAAGTGATTCTCATAAATTTCCCCATGGAAGTCTCCTTTTTTTGTTTCTAGCATGCCCATTTTTTGTGTAAATGTGGGACCCCTCTTTAAAAATTACCAAATCAAAACTCTTATGTCTATTATTTAATTCTATCCATCTTTGTCTAAACAAGGCCCTTGAAATATTTTGTCACGTCAATTTCCCCAAGTAATGTTAAGCCTTATTTTTTTAATGACTAAAATAGGCTTTTTATTTTAAAGATTTAAGACACTAACATTTTAGGTCAGATTTTAAAATAAGTTCCTAGAGTCTTATTCCTTTTCCATGAAAATATACCCAATGCCCTTCATGGAAAATCAAAATATTAATGGTAGTCATGTAATTTATAAATGGATTTCACATGTTTTTTTATTTATACTTAGTATTTTTTCATTGGCTTCATAAGAGAAAGTGGAAAAATGTAGGAGAGCCATGTGATAGTTGTTAGAGAGGCCAATCTCCCAAACCTATCATAGATTTCCTGGTCCAAGAGAGCTCATCACACTTAAAATGAACCACATCATACCATGTTAGAGTGGTGATTCCCCTATACCTATTAGAGATTTTAGATCTCAAGAGAGCCTGACCCACTCATAAGGTTCCCTATTACACCATATCAAAGTGGTTAATCCATCAAACCTATCAAAAATATCAAGGCATGAGAGAGCCGAACCCACTCACAGGGCACCACACAACACCATGTCAAAGTGGTCAATCCCTTAGAATTGTTAGGGATGTTAGGGCCCATGAAATCCTAACCCACTCAAATTATTCCATGTAATACCATGTTAGAGCATCCAGTCCCCCAAACATATCAGAGATGTCAGATCCTAAGAGAGCCTAACCCACTTAGAGGATACCACATATCACCATGTTAGAGTGGCTAATCCCCAAAACATTTCAAAGATGTTAGCTATGGGAGAGCCTAACCAACTCAGAAGCTACCACATAGCATGATATGAGAATAGGCAATTCCATAGACCTATTAGATATGCCAGATCTTAGGAGAGTTCATCCCACTTAGAGGATGACACATAACACAACTAGACATATGAGTAGGTGGCAATCTAAGGCCCTATAATGGTCAAAATGGATTATGTATGAGGAGTAAATACTAATCATATATGTCATGTTTCCTTAAGTTACTTTTCACCATTACTAAGAGTATGACATAAGGTACAAAGCTATGTTTAAGTGGTGATCATTAACATGGGGATCAATAAGTGGATGACATGTGGTGTAAGGTGGGAGTTAACTGGTAAGCCTTGAGGAGATGTGACCACATTATTACAACACACTAGGAATTGAAAAAATAAAAATTTGGGCCTAATTCAATAATTTTTAAAAGTTGCATTACCATTTCTAAATATGGTTGGTGATGGAGGATCATGATCTTTGAATTCAATTCTAGATTGGGAAATAAAGAGAGGATATTTAGCAACCAACTCAAATTTAAATTCACAAAAATTGAGCCACCAATTTCCATCAATATAGGGGTATGAATGTATAATTTTATTAACATCTTAATTAATTCTTGCTAATGGTTATCATAGTGTACCCTCAAGATAAAATATACTCCTTGATTTCTAATTCCCATTGCATACCCATAAATGTTTTTCCCCATGCACTCAATACCCTTCTATTGGATTCCATCTTAATAAAATCATTGCATCCTCCTTGAACCCCAAGGACAAGCCAATTTACCAAGATACCCTATTCTTAGAAGGCTTGACCTAGTTAAAGCAATATAATGACCTATTCAAAATAATTGCATAGATATCTAAGGACTTTAGCTCTTATAATGATGAACATGCAGAGTTTGAAGATGACCTTTGTTCTTATAATAAATGTTGTCTTCATAAGGATATGACCAAACAAGGGATGTTCTTATATGTTAAATTATTTGGAAACATTCTTCTCACTTCCATAAAAGTTCATAATGGAGTCCATTACTAGGTTTTCTCACACAAATCTTAACACAAAATTACTTATATCTCTAGGAATGCCTAAAAGGAGAATTAATCACTCAATAGTTTCACCTTTTATTGTGATTTTGTGGTGGTAAAAACATGGAATAAAGCCTTCCAAATACATAACATCTTACAAGACTAGGTCAAGAATCTAGATTCCAAGTGGGTTAGAAAGGAGGACATCAATACATGCATAGGCCACACCTTCCAGGAGGAGGTCTAGATGGGTATGATTCTACTGAATAGATTGTTCAATACCAAATACTTATTTCATGTTAATGAATTATGGATTCCCCTTATCCATGTGATCCTCATTGGTTATGAAGTTTTAGATATGGGAAGGTTGATCAACTTTAAATTAATCAATGCCATAGTGGATGTCTAGGCATGAGGGAATTTTTACATGATGAGATACCTCATAGACATGGTTTGTGGGATGTTCAATTTCAATCCATCTACCTTTCCTATAGGGATTCCTATGGGTGTGATAGTCCATGTAGTCTTTTATTAACTATATGGCCACCAACACTAGAACCATATCTAATACAATTGTGAATTTATACCTAGTGGTATATAACATGATCAATGAGGTGATAATGTCTTATTTATTATCAAAAAATTGGTATTCTATAGTGACCATCAAATACTATCGGTACTATAGGGATGAGACCATGATTTGAGTTATGTGTGTTCTCAAGTAACCCATTTACTTTCACTACTTTTTCCTAGATCACTTGGTAGAGTAGGATACCATGTAATAATTGGTATAAGGTATTTTCAATTTTTGTATGGGTCACCATAAAAATTTATGTCCATCCCTCCCTATCTCCATTAGGTACCATGTTTACAAGGCCTTCTCTCCCCTCCATAAAATGAAATTTGGGTGTGACTCCTTTTACCTAAGGAGAGTTAGGATCTAACATTGGGACCTTAAGGGAATGATCAAAGATCATTTGACAAGGTACTCAATAGATGTCAACATCAAATATGGATGCCAATTAGATAATGTTGATGAGTTTTATTTAAATAATACAAATGACCAAGATATGTTATCTTGGATCATAGCTTAGAAGAAGAATAAAGGAAATAATGTCTATGTGGGACCACCTACTCCCCCTATATCTCTTACTCACTTAACATAAGATCCAAATTTGAATCCTCCAAAAATTTATAAGAGTAATTTTTAGGGTATTCATATACATTCCCCTCTACATGCTCTAGCTCTTTCCCTTCCTATAGCAACAACCACTCCATGAGCTCTAGTTCCCCATCCCTTAGTTCCATTTATGCCTCCTAAATAAAATCATGCTACTCATTATCTATTTCCTCATCCATATCCTCTAATACTTGATCCTCAAGCCATGGATTCACCTATACCTCCTCCAAAAACTTTGGTATTCTATCTCTAGCTGAGTTAGACCCATGTTTCTCAATGATAGGTATCCCAAGCATAGGAGACCAAAACATGAGCACCTTGACCCTAGGATGCATAGACCCTATGATTTGGTTTCACCATAAATCTAAAAGTAAACCCAGAATGGGGTTACTAGTAAGAAATAGTGTATTTTATACCCCTTACACCTCCCTCTTCCTCCATTTCCCTTCAACCCCTCACTGCCACCACCTTATAATTCCTAGTCATTTCACCCCTTAGTTATGTTACCCTTACAAAATCTCCCCAAGTGGTGCCTCCTATTTTCCCCATCGCACCCCCTCCTTTACTCACTTAGGTACATTTGGCCTCTATCCTCCTGAGCATATTCACCTCTTCTTTTCCCTCCACCCCATCCATTTCATAACCCAAAACCTATGTAGTGCCTTCATTGGGCATGCCTTCATTCTAGGTACATACAGGTACATATTTATTGGTGAACACATATATAAACATCATGAGTACACTCTAGTTATAGTAACTATCTTAGCACCCATTTTGGTTAACTTATAACCTTACTCAATGATTTAATAGTCTCTATAGTTTTCCATCACATCTCTTGTTATCCCTACTAGTCCCTCTGCCCCAATATCTAGAGATGACCCATCTAAGAGACCCAATAGAAATAAGATGGAAACTCACCCTCTAGCTTCAATTTAGAGACCTTCCTCTCCATTACATCTTCCTTCACTAGCCTCAATGGTTCTTGTATACCCAATCATGGTGCTTTCATGTATTTCTCCCCAACTCCCTCTTTCCATTACCCTAAGCACCCATGAATTTGGATTCAACCAACCAATCTCTTCCCTTATCTTGAACAACCCTCTCCTAAGAGTCATTTTTGCTTAGATGGGAATGGCATAAAATAAGTGGTGGGTATATATTTTCTCACTGGCCTCCCATTTTTTCCATCCTCACTTTGCTTCCATGCCCCCTCCCCCTCTATTATTATCCTCATTCACCCCTTATGCTTCCTCCATCTCCACTCTACCTCATTTTATGACCTTAACCACCATGTTTACCACCCCTATAACACCTCACAAAAATAATGGAATGGTCTCAAGGTTGTAAACATCAGAGATTATATTATAAGGCAACTTGGATTTGTAATGGATCTTTGATTAAGACATGGGAAGCATGAAGAGGAATCTAACTTAGAAGTTTGTCCAAGATGGGAACCTACTGGTATGAAAAACCCAATATGATTTGTTCTCCCTCACTAAGGTGAGGAATTCCACTGGGGAGGAAAATATGGATGAGGATCCACTCTTTTTTATCTATATAACCCATGATATGCTGGATAATATCCTCAAAGATATACAAAGTTAGGTTTGGACATTAGATTCCCATGTGAAGATATCCTTCCCCACTAGAATAATTGGGAAAGTTAAGGATTACCTCTTACTACTCTTCTTAGTTCTAGGGAAGATGGTGGAGACTATGGATGACACCAATGTGTTTATCTATCAAACCTAGGCTTGCATTGAGGGTATTTCATAGATAGATGGGAAGTGTAGGAAGATGTTGGAGGTGATCAACAAATGTATGTTCATAGAATTAAAACTAATACCACCTAAGACTTGGGGTTGTATTATATGTACACTGATAACATGAAGGTAGCTATGGAGGAATGGTTATATGTGGCTTAAACTATAAAATGAGCCTTGGAAGAGTATATGATAAATATATTGGCCTAATTCAAAGAGGTCAATATCTTTATGTTATTCCACCTAGATGACACCTTGATGGACATGGGAGAATTTAGAGTGAACCTAGGTCACTTTGAATAGTTCATGAGGAATAATGTCAATAAATTAAATAGGGAAGGGGCTCAGGTGGTTCTTAAACTATCAATACAATCCATGGCAAGAATTAACCACGTTTTTAAGGTCTACGTGTCAATGGAAGCTCCCTTCCAAGTGTACTAGTGGCTAGTAACTCAAGACAGAAATATTTATGGAGATCTTGATTAACCTTGTTAAGATATATTGAGAATTCAACATCAGTGTATGTAATTTGGAAGTTAATGATGCAAGATAAAAATAGTTAGGAGTTATATCTTCACAATTGCCTCCATGTATCAACTAGGTGGTCCCCCCATGGATAATTTGGTGGGTTTGAAGAGATTTTATTTTTTTGAATTTTGAATTATGGTTGTAAATACCCATTAAGGCCTATGATGGGAATCTCATGATATTTTAAGGTGAATCCCATCCTCATCTATAAATGTCAAAGTTATATTATAATTTGAGGGTTGACTAAAATTTGCTCAAAAGTATTATCAAATTATATCCAAGATTTCACATGGTTTTTCCTTCATCTCTTCAGACTATAGATTTTGACATGATTTATTTTTGTAATAACACTTAATTTTTTAGTTAATGCAATTCTAGTTTTATGCAAAACACTTGTTTTATGTCTTAATTATCTTTCATCTCCATTCTAAATGTTGTTAATGCTAGATTAATCAGACTAATACATTTCTATTAAAAGGAAGATATGGTTATGATGTGATTGTATATTATAATAAATTTTTTAACTCTCTCATTCTCTTTTCATAAGTACTATTAATTTTTGTGCTAGTATGCAAGTTACCATTAGATGTTTATGTTTAGTTTACTATAAACTTCTAGTACTTATATTTAGTGAAGGTTCATATTTGAAGCATGCTCCCCTATTTCCTCAAAATCTTCCCAGTATGTGTTCTTGGAGGCTATTGAAACAAATTATATAGTGGTATAATTATTTAAAGGTCACCTAGTTAGATGGTTTATTCATTGAGTTTCTTCTAGATATGGAGGATCTCTTTTTTACCTTATTATCCCCTCTCTTTTTTTGTTTGTTTTCAAAGACTAAAATACCCTTTCCCCTTGTGTTTATAAAATAGAGGATCACAATACATAAAAATAAACAATAAATTTTGATAATTAGACCTGTGCAATAATCTCATATTGAACTTTCAGTGGTGGTGCCACATCTCTTGGAGATTATTCATGTAGACTCCCTAGTGATGTCAAATACCTACAACCATGCCTTGGTATGATCCTAAATTAGTCCTAAAATGGAGGGAAAAATTCCATTATTGTTACCATATTACTCTTCATGGAATTCATAATCTCATGGATATTTCATGAACCAAAATTTGGAGTGAACAACACTACCTATTGGGAATTTATTCTCTTGGGGATTTACCTAACTACTAAAATTTCCATTATTGTTTTTGTTATTTCCATTATTTCATTTAGGTCCATTATTTCATTTTATTGAGTTCCTACTCTTGAAACTATTTTTTGAACATATGTTCCTATTACCTCCATTAGTTTTTCCCTTCCAAAGCTTACTTATAAAGGGATGAAATTTTTGTTGTTGAGATCCATTCCCTTTGTTATTGAATTACATTTTTTTAATGCAAGGGTATTTAGTTTATGTTCCATTTTCATATATTTCTCAAAAACTTGGTCCATGGTTGTGCATCTATGGAGGCCTACATTTGTTTTGATTTGAGGGTTGAAGTCCAAACTAAAATTTTGTATCTTAAACCTCTCATCACCTTGGTTCTATGCCATGTATTTTAGGGTTAGAGTGAACTTCTCCCAATAATAAGTGATGGAAATATAACCCTATTATATATTATTGGATTATTTCATATTTATATCAAATTATAATTATGGAAAACATATCTTCCTAAAATAAGACACAAATTGTTCCTAGATGGTGTTTTGTACTAATAGTTTTATTTTAACTTTCAGGTTCTCTCACCAAGTTGAGGCTTCACCAAAGAGTTGGTAGGATCCTAAAATAACCTTGGTTTACTTAGATAACTTTATAATTTATAATTAATTATACAATTCAAGTATATGATTTTTTCACCCTTCCTATGTATTGATACATTGTACTTATGTGGGTTTATCCTTATTAGGTCTCTTCCCAACAAAGTTTAAAATCTAGCCTATTTTGGTGTGGATAAGATATTTAATTTCCTATCAATATTATCTTGATTTTTATTATCATACTAATAATTATCATAATTTTTACTCATGATAATTTTCATGATTAAGATGATTTAATTATTGTTTTAGGATACCCATTCTTTCTTGAGTAATGGTTATATGGCTAATATTTGATTGAGCTTAGCTTATAGCTCATATCCATTTTGATGACTTCACTTATTATTATGTGTTTAGGCCATATTATCCTATAGGGATAAAATATTTATGACTTATTGATGTAGCATGCCCATTAGGCCCAAACTTTCAAGCTGGGCTCTGATAACATAATGTAAGAAACCCTTCAGTGTATAGTTTTAAAAAATAAATAATAGCAATATTAAATTTCATGAAGATTTTATTAACTAATAGTAATTAAAACATCCATTCTATGTTTCGAAGAGTAATAGGTAATTTTAACACTACAACATATCATAAAGTCAAGTTTAATAAACTCCCATACTTTCAAACTTAAGTGTATTAAAATATAACGTATATTTAGGCATAAAATTAATCCATTCATGTAATAAGAAATTATAAATGTTTATAAGCCAAATTTCAATAAATACAAACTAGGAAAAAGGTTTTACATCAAATAATGACATCATGACAATAATATTTCATTGAATTTACCATATGGTTTACTTTACATGTATCAATGGATATGATAATGTGAGTAATTATTATTTATTCAAGTTACTTGTAACAACATCATTTGATCTAATCTACTACATACTCATAAAGAAATTTATTCTTCATTAATTAGGATATTTATCAATGCATATTCTAATAAAACAACACTTTATAATTCAATTATTTTACATTTAATTAAAGTACAACCCATGAGTATGACTAGTTGAATAATAGATTTCCTCATGTTATAGCTTCATTTATTACAATAATATAATAAGTTAAATGAATTATTATAAATATATACTATATTCTAATTTAAATTATATATTACAACATAGTGTATTTGTTTCAATTTTTACAGTCTATAGAAATTACATATTTAATAGTGATATATCAATCTCATGTATTTAATCTCAAATAAATAGATATAATGCAAATATCATTCAATGAGAGTTTCATTCACATGAACTAATATAATTAGGAGAACATCTAAGGCCAATATCAGACTATGTATATGTAGAGAGGTATAGTATCATAGAGGGTTTTACCTCCAACCATATATCTACACACCTCTCATCCATTGAGAGTGGCCATAAAATTCATACAAATGATAGATTTGGGTCTAAAGACAATAAATAGATCATTGTGTGATTATGCCAACACTAAAACTACTTCATGTATCATGCTACAAATGCAATTAGGAATCAATATAAGATTTATTTGATCATAATGTATACTACTTGTACACAATGCTTATGACCATAAGTATGGATTGAAATGTACCGATTTTCATATCAAACTTATTGAAACACTTAGTTATTATGAGTCTAAATAGGATCTCCCATCTCTTAACACTCACGTATTGAGGTCTAGTACTCTAACCCAATGTCTCCTTAACCAATGAATCTAATAGTTTCTAGGAATTTATGTTTCCCATTTTTAAACATTATTCTAATCAAAGTGAATTTACAAGATAACACCTTACATGGACATCCCATACCACCCATGTAATCAAGGTCTATTCCATAATTTGGTAAATGATCAAATAATAATTTATTTGATTTTTGTTTATGTTTGACATGTTTTATTACTTATGTAAAAATCCAAATCCCTAGTGACACATTATGAAATAGGTAATAGATTAATTGTAACAAGCCTTAAATATATGAAAAATATGTTAAAAAAATTATACAAATATTTATGCTTTCAACTTATATTTTTGCAGGGTCTTGGAATATATATTAATCATTATTTTATAATGCATGGGTTTTTGTTGCTTAATAACTAGATATAAGTAAATATATGAAATATTAAAAATATATATACCAATGTCCATTAGTACAAATTTTTGGGTAAACCAAATGTGTATTTAGTAGATACAAAAATTATATTTACTTCATAATGCCAATTTTAATGTCCTTAATTAAACTATCCTATCTTGATTGTTATGGTTCTACATATGACCTATTAGATGGAAAAAATCCATGCATTACTCATAATAATATCATTATAAGGATGGTTATTAAAAAAATTAATGAATTTTAAAGGATTTTCATTACTTAAACGATTTTATCAATGTGACATTAATTTAGAATAGTCTAAATGTTGTGTTATAAGACCAAAGTGTAAAATTTGTTCATCCTACAATTTTAAATGTTTAAAAACATATAATTTGTTATATATCTCAAAAAATTACATGATAGTTGGTTTTTATAAGTATATTTTATTCATTAAGAAATAGAGGTAAAATTTTTTATCTGAATACTAACTAAAAAGTTATTATTATGAATCTTCATTAATATTATTAACTCTTGTAAGATATATATTTGGCAGTGGAAAATTTATAATAAGAATTATAATTATTAGTGCCTTGTAGGGAAAAACATTGAGACATATTTCACCAAAATAATTTAGTCAAAAAAAAAAAAAAAACTATTATACAAATCATAATAAAATATTTTTTGTAGTTTAAATTTTATTTCCATGTGCCTCCTCATGGTTTATAATTTTTCCCAGGATATGAGTTATATAGATTGATAACTATCTTAATACAATCTAAAGGAATTTTATAGATCCCAAAGTAGTAAAAATAGGGTTTAAAAGTATTTAATAAGGTTTAACATCTTCATGGAAGCTACAAATGTCTTATTAAAATAAAAATGTAGTCCTAAGGAAGCCAAAACATAGTCAAGGAACTGAATATGTAACTAGGTTAACCAAAATGTAGTCAAGGAAATGAATAGGTAGCTAGGCTAACTAAAATTTAGTTAAATAAAGATACACATAGATAGAATGAGGTGAAATGCATCTAAAGATACATATATTTTATCAAGGTAAGAGTCAGAGGGGAGAAGTGAGGCATGGTAAATAAGTTGAATATTCATGAAGAAAGTGAAAATTATGATGATAGGCACAATTATAGACATGAACCATATTATAAAAAAATATAATTAAGTTAATGAAGATAAATAGAGGCTAAACATCTAATCTTAAAATCAAATAAAGATGTGTAGCCATATATTCTATGTAGTGGGCATAAATAATATATAACATGTTTGGATACTTCCTAAGTTGACGTCATCTTTCTCTTTCAAATAATTCTCCAATGTGTCCTATTTAGAGGTTTAATATTATAATATTGGTAAAGGCATATTTTTATCCTTGGAAATGGTTGTCCTTTCTCCAAAAATGACACACAAAAATTATTGTCTTATTAAATGTATAAATGGCATACTCTAATGTTTCTTTATTCATTCCAAAGCATCCTTATCTTCTTGGAGTGGCTTCATCTCCGTTTCAACCTCCAAAAAATGGCATTCCCCTCCTAGAATGGAATATTAGATGTCATATTATAATTATTATCAATGTTTCCTTCCTTACCTCTACAATAATGTGCCCTTCATACTAACAAGAATATCTCTCTATGAAAAAATGCATATTTGTATCTAGTACAAAACTATTATTTAACACCCAATACAACAATGGTGTGATTTCTTATGGATGAATGCACACACTCATGCAACTTAGTTTTACCCATTTTACAATTTCCCTTAATGGTGGTATTCAGTACAACCCTGGTGAATCATCCCTTTTCAATTGTGTATTTGTCATGTTTTACCACACTTGGTCCATCCATGTAAATTATAATATTTTAAGACATAATTACTCCACATTAAACTCCCATCAATCTTGATTAGTCTAGATTTCCCCATAGATAATATACACACCTAAATTTTTCATGGTGAAAAATTCCATAACATTTAATGATGACTTAAAGAATTACATAGTAAATAATGTTCATGATTTTTATTCTCCTCCATTTATACATTTTCCCTCTATTTGGCCTTGTTAAAGTGTCAACTTTGCATTTTCCTAATTATTTTCTTTAAATTTCAAATCTATGTGACCCAGTGAAATAATTGTGGTGGTTTGCATCACCATTATGGAAGTTTTTCAAACTATCATAGGTATATTTACTAACTACCATAGTGTTTGCATAGTTTCTACCTATATAAAGTAATTATTTCACCATAA